>CP083469.1:615000-1140646 GCA_020995425.1 Williopsis sargentensis
GTGAACTGCTGAATGTGTCAAAAGTTGATAAGACGAAATTCGCAAGGCGTCGTAAAGAGACTGATGAGATTGTCCTACAAGAAGAAGGAGAAGATGATCTTTCATTAGAGGCATTATTGCGCCGCGGTGTGAGAGAATAGTTGTTCTAGAGGCTCATCTATTTGGTAGGTAGGATTATGATCCAAGAATAAGGGAATATCCAACTTCTTGTAATCATCTCCAAGGAACTTGTAAGCCAGCACGGTCTTCTCCGCTGGTGTATAATCCCTTGCAAAAAAGATCGTGATAGCTGCAATCATGGCATTAGCACAGATGTTCAGAGGAGCAGCACCAAATCCAGTGCCCAGCCCTGGGATGATCAAAGTGTCCACGGATGGGTTCACCATGGAGATGACATTCCAGGTCCAGTCAAACAAATGTTTATGGAAATGCTTCGGAGTCTCCTGGATTCTCTCTGGCACGCGCATGGTCGGTAAATGCACCAATTCAGAGCAGTTCCAGTTCATCTGTGCCACTGAGCCCATGATCATCTCAATAGGGAAATGAACCATCGTGGGAGCCCCGGGCGGTTTATACGCCTGCAACTGCTCCAGGACATGTTTCTGTACGGCTTCCGCAGAGGAGTCCACACCCACAAAGCAGTCCCTGATGGCTAAGTCAATACCACCGCCCATCAGGCCAGCGCTGTTCCCTGGTGTGACAACCACAGTGGAGCCATTGAACACCTGAAGTTGTTCGATGGCCTTGTTTTGCACCTCCAGAGTAACTTCCCGGCCGATCGCTTCCAGCGGCTGCTTGGCTCTGAGGAAGCTCTGGATCTGCGAGGACCAGTGTCTGCACAGAACAGGTGATTTGTCCACAAGCACCACACGCATCGTACACTTCTGAAGCCCTCCAATTAAGAAGAGTGAGGATGGAAGAATGCATTGGCCATTGTTCATTTAAGTGTGGGGGCGGACTAAATGCATAATCATCCAGATCGGGAACTTTTCGCGAAGTGGAATTTCTCATAAAATTTTCAGCTCATCGCCTCGTAGTTAAGCGGTTGATACTCGCGGAATCCTGTGTGAAGCAGACATTTTGGAAGGGTCTAAAGAGGTTTCAAGCGCGTCACAATGGCCAAGCTAGTGCACAATGTCCAGAAGAAGCAGCATAGAGAGAGAGGTCAGCTGACTTCCAGAAAGAAGTACGGTCTTCTCGAGAAAAAGAAGGATTACCAGCTCAGAGCCAGGGACTATCACTCCAAACAGGCAACGCTCAAGGTCCTCAAGTCCAAGGCAAAGGAAAGGAACCCTGATGAGTACTACCATGGCATGGTCAGCAAGAAGACCGATTACCGGGGATTTTTGGTGTCAGAGAGGGACACAGAGGTGTTGTCCACGGATCAGGTCAAGCTGTTGAAGACACAAGATGCTGCATACATCAAGACACTGAGATCACAGGAACTCCAAAAGATTGGCAAATTGGAGAAGACGCTGCAGTTCAAGGCGCAGGGTAGCCACACCGTGTTTGTGGACTCTGTGAAGCAGAAGCAGGCTTTCGATGCCTCTGCCCACTTCGGTACTGATAAAAACCTCATGGCCAGTAGAGAAAACAGATTAAGAGTGGAACAGTTGCAATCAAAAGATATTCTTATACCTGAGTTGGATCAGAAGGCCATGCCGAAGGAATCGCTTGATAAGAAGAGAATAAAGAAGTTCTCCACGTTACAAGCACATATGGAGAGACAAAAGAAACTAAAAGAAGTTGAAGAGAGAATGGACATTCAAAGAGAAGGAATGAAGAAGGGAAACAAGAAGAAAGTTGTTGACGCCCTTGGGAGAACAACGTATAAGTTCAAGAAGGAGCGTAAACGTTGATCTATTTACTTAATGAATCTGCATTTGTATTTTGTGCGTGTACATAATCTAACACATATTAGTATACAACCTTCCATGTCTTGACGCAAGCATCACTACCACCACTAGCAATAACATCATCACTGATCCATGCCACAGTGTTGACACCATCCTTATGAGCATTCAGCAATTTGACGACCTTCATGGGTTTCTCCACCTGATAGATCATAATATTCGTGTCCAAGGACCCCGTAGCAACATGGTTGTTATCATCATTCCATGCGATACAGTTGATCTTACCAGTGTGGAAAGCCCATCTGGAAGTGACAACTTCCTTGGTGGCGACATTGTATAGGATTATTTTACCGCTGACGTCTCCAACAGCCAGGTATTCACCATTTAGAGAGAAGGAGATGTATGATGGCGCGGCACGTCCTGGTGGTAAATCAAACTCATGTGATCCATCCTTGGAGTACACAGAGATATTGTTGTTCTGGAATCCAACGGCAATATGTTCAGTGGAGGCCCCAACTGCAGTGGCTGGGGTCTTCAACTGGGTGATGAACACATTTGAACCGTTCGAATAACCCAGAAGGGTCTCCTCAGTTACAATAACCACAGTGGAGCAATTTGAAGCGATTGCTCTTGGTTGTGCCGGAATGACACTTTGCGTGGAAGCATCCAATGTTTGCAGTTTGTCATCCCAGCCAGCTGTATAAATTGCACTCTCAGTGGATGTCATACCAACAACAAGATTTGTATGACCAATCTCAGCGGATGCTTCACCAGTGGCCAAGTTCCATTTGGAGATTCTACCATCATAAGAACCAGTGAATAGACCGTCCTTGGTGATGAGAGAGCTGGTAATTGACTTTTGATGACCCTTGACCACCTTGACAGGTGTGTCAGAATCGGTGGATAAATAGTTCAAATCACCAGACATTGACAGTGAGATGACATAGTTCTTCGTAGCAACAACACCCACTTGATGTGTTCCCAAGGATTTCTCAAAAGACCAGGTCTTGGTCAGCGAACCATCAACATTCCACAACTTGACACTTGAATCACCAGAAGAGGTGACAAATTGGGTGTTATCAATCCAACTAACCGCAAAGATACTGCCATGGTGCTCACCTTCACCGATCTTCTTGGAAAACTCACCAGTCTTACCATCATACAAAACGATCGCTCTATCAGAGCCGACGCTAACAATGAACTGTCCATCTGGAGAATACTTGACATCTCTGACGAAATTAGTATGATGGCCACGAACACTGGCTTCAAATCTGAACGGTGGGCCGTGGTAGAACACCATTGCGGAATCATCACTCACTGTGGCCGCACGGTACGGTCTCACTGGTCTGATGGTCACAGCATTGATCTGCGCAGAATGACCACTGATCTCACCAACGGTATTTCCCGAGTCCCATGTGAAGGCGTGGCCATATCTCTCCTTTCCATTACCAACGGCGATGACTCTCTGAGAGTCCGCATCCCAGGCAATATCGTTGATACGACCATTGATCACCGGGTAGTCACCCTTGACGATCAGATCCTCACCCATGGTATCCCAGATCTTGACGCTTCCGCTCTCATCACCGCTGGCGATGTAGAATCCTGAAGGGGAGAATGTAGCAACGGTGGTGTTGTGTGTGTGCTTTGTGAACTGGATGCATTTTTCTGGGTGTTCGACATCTCTCAGGAAGATAGACTTGCCGGACTACTTGGTGTTAGTACAATATGCGAAGCTACCATCGTTGTGTTGGTGGTGGTGCTGATTGTGGGAGGAGTAAACATACCGCATATGCAATTCTGTCGCTCTTCGGATCATACGACAGATGAGTGGTCTGTGCCCTCGTAGTGGATGGCAGAGCAGCGTAAAGTTCCTCTTTGGTGAGTGGCATCTTCTATAATTCTCCTGCAATTGGATGAAGCTCTCGAGTTTTAAAGGGGGGGGGGGGCCAAAGCGTTGTTTCACTGGAGGATTAAGCCTGATCCGCGAACGGTGGAAATGTGGAATACGGGGCATTACAAGGTGAAAAGTAGAGTATTTGTGCTCTCATTAGAACCATTCTGATCAGCAAGAGGGTGTGATCATGTTGATAGTGTTTATTCCTTCATTTCATGAGTTTGAATCAATTAAATGTCATTTGGGGGAGCAGTAAATTAAAGTGATCAAAGGACAACCTTGAAATGGTTACCAGAAAGATAAAATTAGAAAACTTTCGGTTTTATATACACTTTTGATATTGCTTACATACTAAACAACGCAGATTAAACACATTTCAGTCACCAATCACCTCAGAACTGCACTCTCCCAGTACCATTATACCACCTACTTAGCATTCAGTCCCAAAACGGAAATAATCGCGGATATTTCTGCCAACTTTGGCGCGGGCGAATAAAGCAACAAATTTTTAAAGCGATGAGCTTGGAGCGTTTGAAGGTCCTTTTTAATCGTCCTGCACCCAGCTCACAAAGGGGGGTTTAAGAAGTATTCGAGGTGTTTTGCAATGTCATCCAATAGAGAGAAGGTGTCAGTTGTCAAGAACGTTGTTCTCCCGGCACAGACGACGCCCGAACAGCGCTACTGGAGACAATACACAAGCACCCAGCTTGTGAAAGAGCACAATGCGGTTTCGCATATCGCATTCAACCCAGTGTCACCACACGACTTCGCCGTGACGAGTTCCACGAGGATCCAGGTGTTCTCATCAAAGACCCGTGAGGTCATCAAGACGTTCTCGAGATTTAAGGACACAGTCTACTCTGGTGAGTACAGATTCGATGGGAAACTACTCGTGGCTGGTGATGCCTCTGGTCTTGTCCAGATTTTCGATGCCTATCAGCCACGTACTCTGTTAGTGACGATCCAGCCTTCGACGCATCCAACGCATGTGACCAAGTTCCACCCGTCGGTGTCTACCTCGTTACTGACCGCCTCTGATGATCGTGTGGCCAGACTATACGACATCAGTGCGGCCACCAAGCCGATAATATCATTTGATGACCATGAGGATTACATCAGAAGTGCCACGTTTTTACAGGGCTCCAATCTGGTTGCTACGGGTTGTTATGATGGCTTTGTCCGTGTTTTTGATCCTCGTGTTGGCTCTGACCCAGTTGTCAAGTTCGACCAGAGTAACCCTGTGGAGGATCTGTTGTCCCTCTCGCCAACGACGCTAGCAATAGCAGGTGGCCCAAGTGTGAAGATATGGGACGTGACAGCAGGCAAGTGTATTAATGAGATGGCCAATTTCCAGAAAACTGTCACTTGCTTGTCATCGGCCGGTGAAGGTCGTGGTCTCTTGGCCGGTTCTCTTGATGGCCATATCAAAGTGTTTGACCCAATCAATTGGGATGTCAAATTTGGTTGGAAGTTTGGTGGTGGTGTTCTCAGTTGTGGAGTTTCTCCTAACGGCAAGCACTTTGTCGCCGGTTTGGTCTCTGGGTTGCTGAGTGTCAAGACTAAGAAGACTGAGCCTAAGGTGCAGCAAGGTGTCAAAACGGTGAAGTCCAATGCCTTTAAAAAAATGATGAGAGGTTCAGAGTATCATGGAGAAGAGGAACATAGAATCCACAGTGATAAGCCAAAACAGCAAAAGAAACTGCGTCTCTTTGAGAAGCATTTGAATGCATTCCGCTGGTCTGAAGCTCTTGATGCCGCTTTCATTCCTGGTATGTCCCGTGAACTGACAGTGACTGTCTTGGAAGAGTTGAAGAAAAGAGGTAAGGTGAGAGCAGCACTGCATGGACGTGATGAAACTACATTGGAGCCATTGTTGAGTTGGAGCATTAAAGCCATTGAGGACGTTCGTAGTGTGAACATCGTCTCTGATTGGTTAGCTGTTGTTATTGAATTGTATGGTGGCATGATTGATAGATCTCCAGTTTTGGAGGAGCTGTTGTTGGCATTGAGAAAGAAGCTGAGACAGGAGGTTGAGAAGGCAAAGGAGGCACAGAAAATTGAAGGTATGTTACAGTTGTTGACTGCTCATTAGATTATCATTATCATTAATGCATTGTATATTGTTTTTTGTACGATGTTGTAACAAGACGATCACCACCCTTTCATCCTCTTTCCGAAGAATCTATTTGTGTTCTTGTTGTTCTTGAGTTTATATTTCTTAAAATTGTTGTTCAAAGGTCTCTTTCTCTTCTTTGTTGGATCATCGTGTGTAAACTCTTGTCTAACATATTCCTTTTCGCCCTCTGGCCATTCTTCTGAATCATCAGAATGCAAAACTTCATTGTTCAGTGAGGCCAATCGATTAATTTCCTCTTGAACATTCTTATTCTTCATCAAGTCCTCTTGTTCAGTCATTGGTCTGGCACGCTTCTTGACAAGTCTCACTTGTCGCTTCGCACCCTTCTTCTTCCATCTCGGTTGTGCATCCTCTTGTTCTTCTTGTTCTTCTTGTTCCTCCTCAGAGGAAGATGACAATGGAAGCAGATCGTCTTCAAAGTCTCCGTATTTTAATTCATCCTGGATATCTTTCAGCTCCTCCATCAATGTTGATAGACCCTTTTTGAGCTTTGGAGGAGCGAACGGCGAGGGTGATCCAGTCATATCAGTGCTCATGGCATTACTCTTGAGATAAGAAGGTGTATCAAACGTCAGTGTTCTAACACATTTCTGTGGGGTCTTGAACATCTCCCTTTCTTGCTGTAATAGCCCACTTAGGTCCTTTACAGGTGTTGTTCTCTTCACTGGTGTAACAACAGCACTCTTGATGCTCGCGTCAAATATGCTCAACACCTTTCCATTCATCTGTGGAGTGGGACCGAGCTGGTCCACTTGCGGGGAACGATGAACCATCACTGGTGAGGTCTTTTGCGGTGTCTGAAGGTGAGCTTCACGTGGTTTCACAGGTGTCAATGACTGCGTCTTGAGTGAGTTATATAGCTTGTACTTGGATGCTGTGCTGGTTAGTATCGTTGCATCAATAGTAAGAGAAGTAAACCCACCAATGTGCAAGTCCTTCTTGATATCCTCTTTAGCTGGCTGGTGACCAAAAGTTGCCATAAACTGTTTCTCCCATTGTTTGATCTCCACTTTAAGCTGTGTTCTGTCCATTGAACTTGCTTCACCGTCACAGCTGAGAGCACCCATTTTCTCCAACTGAGCTGCTGCGTAAAGAATTAGAGACCCAAACGCGTAAATCTTGTTCGAAACAACCGTGCACCACATGAGACATTTTGAGTCACGTGAATTGGTAGACTGAGACACGTGAGAATGAAGTATCCACCCGGACACCCTCATTGGAAGTAGTTGTGGTGTCTGGATGTTTATTGGTTCTGTGCACTTGCAGTGAATTGAAGGTGAATATTCGTTTCCCATTTCCTTCTCTACACACTGAACTCGGGGCCCTTTCTGCTCCTTTCTGCTTTCACGGCTACTTTTCAGCTCGTGATGATCTGTCCCTGTGATTCTGGCTCTTTAAATCCTGCTTTGAATGCGCTATGTACTAATACTGATGGTCAGTCTTGTGGAAGACATGAAGGACAGCTTCCAAAAGTTATACTGCAATGAATTATGTTTAGCTAAAAAGTTATGATCAACGACGACCTTCTGGATCAAAATCATGGTAGTGTTTCTCTAACGCATTTCTCAAATCTCTCAAGTCATTAGAGGAGTAGTGGGGAAAGAACAACTCCAACATTGTCTCTATGATCTTCTGGAGGTCTCTGTTCACCAGTTCTTGGAAGTACTGTATCTGTACTGGGATGGGCATTGGAACGGGGAATTTATAGTTCTTTCGTGGTGTGACAGCAGTTCTGCAACCTCCAGTATCACTTTCAGTATCACATTGTCTCGATTTCTCCAAACTAAAAGACCGGCCGAAGTCTATGATGAACGGTTTGATAACACTTTCAACATCTTCAAAGTTCTCTCCCACCGCCTTGAGTTGCTCTTCCACCTCTTCTCTGGTCTTCTTCGCCAACATCTCTGACTGGAACAGGACATTACCCATATGGAGATCTCCATGGGTAATGCCCTGTTCATGTACGGTCTTTAGTACCTCCGTTGTACGTAGTACAACCATCCGTGCAAGTTTCTCGGCAGTACACCCAACAACACTCAAAATGGACATATTCTCAATCACAAAGTTCACCTTCTCGAGTAGGATGAAAGGTCCTTCAGCTTTCAGGTCGGAACAGTCAGCTTTTGGAACTGATAACAAGTCTTCTGCTTTGGAGGTTCTCGTATAACCATGCTTGATCATCTTTGGGACGTTTTTGACCGTTCCGAGACTCCATTGCGCTATAGCCTCTCTAATGTATGTGTCAAATGACGAGAAGCAGAGATTCAAAAAAAGTCGGGTTCCTTCCTTCTCCTTATCATGACAACCTCCAACGACAGAACTTTGAAGGAGCTTCTTGGATGTTCGATATTGAACTGGCTCTCCAACTCCAGAGCTAGACACCCGCAGAGGCTGTGGTCCAGTGCCTCGATCCTTCTGTGCCAGTGGAGTTTTGGCAGAGACTTCGATTCGGACTGAATCGAATATCTTGATCACATACTGACCAACAGCATCGTCGTTCGTCTTTGGATCATCTTTGTTTGCAACAGCTTTCTCCTCAACAACCAACACAACAGAGATTCCATCTCCTTGGTCATGGCACCGGGGAATCCTCGCACCTTTGAGAAGATGCTTCACCTGGAACATCTCGTCAAGTATCACAATCTCAGCTCGTGGTTTCAATCCGCTGAGAAGTGCCCTAAATTCATTGGCAGTTGACGGACAATCGTACAAATCATACGTTTCGTTCTTCTCTCCAATCTTACCGCTTGACCCACCTGATTGGTTTAAGCCTTTGCAACCAAAATCCTCGGGAGACTCTCTCATTAGCTCTAAGATTTCCCTAAAGTGGGTCAGTTTGTCCAATAATGAGCTTTTGATGCTATCTTGTTTCTCTGGGCTTGTGATCAAATTGATATATTCGGAAGATTCTTTCGCCAGTCTCGCTGCGAGTCGTTTACTCTTTTTTTGTTCCATATAACCATGTAGTCTTTTCTGTACCTCTTCCAGTTGTTTCTTTGCTGTTTCATCCAGTTTGTAGCTGAGTGCGGAGAACAGCTCTCCTTGGCACTTGTACAATGCGATCCACACGATGCTTGAGGCTGAACGCTTGATGATGAAATTAAACGAACGGCTCATAAAGTCATCGTTGGAATTCTCGATCAAGACCAGCTTCTCCTCAAAGTCCTTCACATCAACCTTCTGATCCTTGTGAGGTTCAGAAGGAAACCCACTCAATTCAAGATTTATCCCCAGTGGAAGTAAATCCTTTAACTTAGCACCTATGAAGAATGCAAGATGCGAACTGGCACCAGAACTTCTTCCACGAGTGTTACTATTGCGTTCAAACAGCTCAAGATAGGTGTTTTGAATTCGGAAAATGTCCTCATGATGCGTTTCGGGAGCATACATATCATCACTTGTCTTCTGGATCTTGTGCTTTCTATCGGACTCAGGAATTGTGACAAATTCACTCTCAGGTTTAAACCTCAAATGGATCGACGTTGAACCATTGGTGAGAATGCCTGTTCGGCCCCTTGCCAACATTGTAGAGAGTTCCATCTGTCTCAAGCACTCCAGGAACCCCTTGCTCCCAGTCTCAGTAGTTGACGGATCCATGCAGAAGTAATCCATGGTGTCACCGGAATCTGAGGATGACCAGAACTCATTAGCCTTAACCTCAATGGACCATAGGTTGAATCTGCGGCTTTCCTTTGACAGTTGCAGAGCAGCCATGAGGTCCGAACGCATGAAAGTGCTGGTCAGAATGCGAGGGAATTCTCCTTCCTTGTCTTTACTTGCGAGAGCCATATCGTCAGTGGCGGTTGACTTCATATATGTCTTGTACTCGGCATCGACGACCACTCTCTTAATCAAGTTCAATGACCAGGGTAATATGCTCTCTAGGTGAAGGATACGCTTGTCGAACGAATGAATTGTCTCTCTTTCTTCGTCTGACAAAACCCATTGTGACTTCTTTCGCTCTGAAACGAGCTTTGGAAGATACTTCTCCAGGGACTTCAAGAGATGAACACAGATCAGGAACGAGGAATCAAGAAGGAACTTAAGCTTATCCACTATGAATGCCTCATCTATATTGTTGATGCGTATTTGCACTGTTCGTAACAACTTATTAACTGATCTTGGTGAACATAAACCGAATAGTATACCGAACTCCTGAAACATTTGACAAAACAAGAAATCTTCAAGTCTCATCTGAGACTTTTTCTCCAATGAGCTGGACAGAGCAGCCAGTGTACTCAAGTACACCAAATTTGTATAGCTGGCCTGTGCGTTGTTGTTTGCGCCACTTATTTGTGTCTTTTCCCTATCAAGGACGTATACCTGACTGCTGAATATCAAGTCGGTCAGTATGTTTCCTTGGGATTTTGCGGCCCTCTTCTTCTGCATATCACTGTCCTTATGTGCAGCTAGGTCCGGGACGTCAAACTTCAACGACAGCTTGATGAGCATCATTGCTGGAATGATGTAGCGCTTGACCCTGTCACTTGGGAGTTTAAGCTTCAGTCCTTTATTCATTGTTTTAAGGCTCTTCCTGAAAGCTCTACCATCACCTTTGACGTGAACACCAAGCTTCGTCAAGGACTCGATGCACGGTGTGATCACATCTTTATAGTTGTCTTGGTAAAAGAGAACTTCCGGGTCATATCCTGAAACCATGATGTGAGGCTCCAACAGAAACTTCTTGAGCGCCTCATTGTCGGTTTCCCTTGTTTCATTCTTCGCATTCTTCTCCAGCTGTTCCGCAAACAACTTGGGCCGATCAATTAAACTAATGAGTTCCAGCAGTTGGCATGCTGACTTCTCGGTGATTTCCATTCGTAGTTCGCTCATGATTGGCAACTTTCTTTGTGTTGCGAGTGTGCAGCTTATCAGGAAGCGCAGCTGTTTTTCAATTTCAATGCACGCACTTTCAAAGGGTAAGCAGCCAATCTAATTTAGAAAAGACCGCTGGAGTTAAATAGTAGCACTACCAAATCATCCATTTCCCTGAGGTCATGGGCATCAATTCTTGAGGTATCAGATGCGACATGCGTGGTGTGTTGGATACTTTAGTCCTTGGGGTCCAACGGATGTTTACCACTGGGTGTGAAGCTGATGGTTCCTATCAATTGGAATGAGTTTTCGATGAGTTTAACTCTGATCCAGATTCCATGCGAGGAATCAGGATCATTCGACACCCATACCAAAGCACTATGCCCATACATCCTTCTACCGCCATATATTGATACCGTATACGTCTCACAACTAGTAGCAAGGAGGCTATACATTGACCACATCGTTGTGTTCAACATACAAACGGGTCTACTGCCAAACGAGTCATTGGTCAACGTTTGACTTTGACAGTTGACTTCGAGATAAACGGACCATGACCACAGACGTATGGACACAGGCTGTTTGCATAGCTTGGTTTCTTAGTATGTGCCATCTAACGTCGTTGCACATCCGCACACCACGCACCACCAGAAACACACCCGCACACCTGGTGTGCGGGTGTGCGGTGGAAAATTGCATCGATGGCTCGGATGGCCCATAGTTCTCAAGTGTATATGAAGTAAGTGTTGTGACGTTCATCTCAGGGTTAGGGAGAACAGCGCAAAGTGATGTTGCTCAAACACTGCGTGCGGAGCCTGCGATGTGTGCGTGTTTCTCAGGGTCTTGCAAGAAGAGCTGGGTGTTATAGAACTCTTCGCACCACCACAACCACTACTGCAAAGAACGATGCAAACGATCTGAATGCTACAGAGGAGATCAAGGAGGAAGCCAGTGAACAGCCATGGTATCTCCGCCAGGAGGAATCCTCAGAACTCACCACACCAGTGTTCAAGGCTGAGAAACCCGCCATTCCATCAAGCTCACCGGCTTCTCTGGAACCACTAGTGGACTCAATGATCAATCTTGGTTTGTCAGACTTCAAGATCTTTGATATCACAGGTCGAGACGATATCCCAATGAGCTCTTTGGCGTCCTTTTGTGTCATTTGTGAGGGTAAAAGTGAAAAACATCTCCAGAATGCCACCACGGAGTTGACCACCTCAATCAAGCATCAGTTTGAGGTGGTCCCATACGTTGAGGGTATGATCAAACCCAACAGTTCGATAAAGATGAAGAAGCGTCTAAAGATGAAGAAACCTATCAACGATTTCGGTGTGGGAAACAACAGCTGGATCATGATTGATACAACAACGGGTATTTTCCTGAATTTATTGACACCAGAGAGAAGGCAACAGCTGAATTTGGAGTATTTGTGGTGTGCTCCTGCCGATAGACCAATTTATGAGAAGAAGGTGGAAGCTGTCACACAGGGTGATGACTCTATCTTTGCTGGAATCTTTAGAAGGTTCTATTCCACAAGACATGAGCAGACGCTAGAAGGGCAAGCTATCCAAAGTTTCACAATTGGTGATATGACGACGTTTGACCAACTTGCTCCAATGATTAAGAATGATCCGCATGTGGCAGTGAATGTCATGGAAGCTATAATTACAGATTTGAAGCAATCAGACATCCATACCACATTGGAATTGAACCCACTGGAGAACAAGTATTACTCTTCGTTCAACAAGATCTTTCCACATACGCCGACAACAGAGCACTGGGACCAGAGATCACTACTTCTTGAAATCCTACACAATTTATTCCCTCAGGACATTGTTCTGCGAATGCTCTCCACCAACTTATTACTACAGATCATCTCTGGCAATCCAGTAACTTTGCCACAACTGAGGCAATTCATCCAAGCATTGAACAAATCATTGGCATACAACCCTCCAAATAAAATCCATGACTTGAAAGCGGTGATGTATCTCTCGAACGAGAAGGCCAATGCACTATTCCACGTCCTTCGTTGTTATGATGCCACTCGTCGTGGTGGGATCCCTGATGAGATCGTATTGGAGGTTTTGAAACTCTACACTCAACATCACCTATTCGACAAACAAGATGAGGTTATCCCTGTGAGTCCGGTGTTTGATGTTATGGTTAACTTATTCCAACACCATTTACAGAGTAAGCCCATTGTGGAGCTCATTTTGGTGTCGTACCTAAAGGCCAATAACGAAGAGGCGTTTTGGTCGTACTGGGATCGAATTTATCGTTATGAGGCAACACAGGACGAGGTGACTGTTGATAATAGACCGTGGGATGTTTTAGTGAGCGTGTTGACACATAACTATCACGAGAAGCTGGTTGAAAAGTTCCTAACGATGAAGTTGCAACGTGCTATCGATGATGCCATTGTCATGGATGACAGAACGAAGGACGGTGTTAAGGAGCTCTTGGAGAAGTTTGACACGACGGGAGTGTTGTTCCCACAACTGCGCTGATCTTACTATACATACCAACCTTGTAAATAGACGTCTTGTAGCCAAGCCTTGTAATATTAGTCCCTATTCAAATTATTGTTCAAGTATTCCACAAACAGCGGTTCAATTCTATCGACATCCAAACTTCTCACCTTGTTTAGCATCACAAAAGTACGTCTCAGCCTCTGCAACTGGGCATTACTCACGCCTGAATGTGGAACATCCAAAAACAAATCCTCATGAATCATGATCCTATTGTTCAATTCAGCATCTTGCACAATTTTCAAGACGACGCTTTGTGTCTTTTTATCCAGCTCTTGGAGATAGTTGGTGGATGTTGCAGGTTTCAGCATCGTTGCTGCATTCGCTTGAGGTGGTTTACTATGAACGAGGACATTCCATAAATCATCAAATGGTAGCGCCTCATCATCATAGGCCACAGGGAATAGTGGAGAGTCCCAACGGTTTGATGGGTCTGGTTCTTCAAATCTCATGCCTAGCTGTCGTAGGAGTTCTTCATCCCATGGGTCTTGCCTTTGGGAATTCCACTGTAGGCAGTTAACTAGCGAAGACATCACATGGACAACACAACAAGCTGTTGATAGGGCCTTGGCCTCACAATGAAGCTGATATCTGAACCCCTTTATATATCCTGGCGAGTCCAGGATGACAATATTTGTACGGGATAGGTCACGCTTCACAGCGGATATTTGGACACCACGAAGGGACTTCTCTGTGAGGGATTCCCTGTATGCCTCTTTTGATATACCCAGTGATGCATCAGAATGGAGGATGACTTTAAAGTTGTGACCAGGTGAGTCTGATGGGAGTGATGCGATGCGTTCTTCGAGGAGTTCTTTCAGTGCATTTGCCCTGGTAGATTTCCCAGAACAAGGGAGCCCCGAGAAGATGACGAGAGGCATTTTTTATGGTCTGTCTTTATTCTTTTGTTGTTGTGTTGATGATAGAAGTGAAAAATTTCGGAGACATAAACATACAACCACGATGAGCTCAATACAAAAGAGGCGAGTATAACAATGTCGCCAAAGAATGTCGCCAAGTTGGCTAAGAGTGCCACACTGCCGAAGTTTGCCGACTTCATCCCACGAACACAGTTCCCGGACTACAACATCCGTCTTTCAGATTTCAAGGGCCATCATCAAAAGGCTCTCAACAAGATGACTCAAATCGCCCCACAAATCGATCTTATCTTTGAGATCAGGGATTCCAGAGCTCCTATCTCTTCAAGGAATGTGTTGCTAGATAGACCATTTGGCCGCCGTCGGAAAGTTGTCCTCTACTCCAAGAGGGATTTGAGTCGAGTGGATATGACGCTTTTGAAGAAGTGGCATGGTGATGAGCCATTCATGTTTGTGGATTGCAGAAGTAAGAGGGATGCACAGTACTTGATTGACATTGCCAAGCAGCAGTACATGGACATGTCACCTCGTCCTCCATTGGGACTGAGAATGTTGGTAGCGGGAATGCCTAATGTTGGTAAGAGTACTCTGGTTAACACGTTGAGAAACGTTGGGTTGAATACTGGGAAGAAGGTGGCAAAGACTGGAGGACAGCCGGGTGTAACAAGAGCCACTAGTTCCATTATTAAAGTGAGTGATGAGCCAGATGTTTATTTGTACGATACTCCTGGAGTGTTCTTACCCAAGGTTGACAAGACAACGACGATGATTGTTCTTGCACTGATTGGAGCAGTGAAGCCAATGGTTGTTGATCCCGTGATACAGGCTGACTACCTGCTGTACCTGATCAATCTACAGGACTGGCAATTGTATAAGAAGTATCTGTCACATCCTACGAACGACATCGATGAACTACTGAGGGCCGTGAGCAAGACCATTGGAAAGTTCAACAAGAGGTCAAATGACTTTGATGAGACGGGGACAGCGATCCACTGGGTGGACACGTTCAAACAGGGGAAGGCTGGTAAGATCTCGTTCGAGTTGGATGCCGTACTGCCGCAGGAGTTTGACTTCAAGGGCAAGATGCTTCAAGAGAAGAAGAGAGTTGACGAGATGGACATTGCACTGAACCGAGAGAGGGAGAAGAGGGCAATGACGAGGAAGGAGTACGTCGTAAGGAATGCGAACCAGTTGTTCGACACCTAAGTACGTTCATGGTATGCATATGCACAGAATAAATATAAACACACAAGTTACAACCATTGCTACCATTGCTACCAGCCTGAGCCCCCCACAAAATGTGCCACAAAAACCCCCACGGCCGATAACTCCGGTGGCGCTGACGAAACCCCGGTCCGCCATTCGCGAAATTTTTTTCGGCGCCAAGTGGACGGCCACGCAAAAGAAAAAGCTCCCGGTGCGTTCCGGCCGCCCGATCCGGTTGCCTTTGTGTGGCCTGTTTGACGATCTGGAGAACCGATGCTCAGCGTTTGCCAGTGGAGTAACGTGCCAGTGAGGTAGCTCTACAATCTCGATGGTGATACGCTGCTGTGGATGCTGTGGACGTTGTATAGTTGTTCCCCTTGGAATTGCGCTTGTAGGCCTCATCACAAAATAAATAGAAAAATCATCGTGTTTAACATCCGATGCAGCGGCCTCCTGCACTGTCTTGAAGCAAATTTGATGTCCAATTCCTTGTTCTTGTCATACTCTCCGTGCTCCTCTACCAACAGTCTGTGCTGTCATTGCTATACAGACTACCGCACACCTGGTGACTGGTTACTGGTACCTACCAATACAACAATGGACGACAGTGAGTACTGCCCTTAATACAGCCATTCTTCACCGCCGGAGTCAAGAACACGAAACTAACAGCCATCAGAAACCATCGCCCCCACAGTGATCAAAACATCCAAGCACTGGGTCCTGCCACCGAGACCACGTCCCGGTAGAAAACCCAACCCTACCACCACCACCAACACCCAGAAGAAGGAACCGAAGAAGACCTACAAGAAGAAGTCACAGTCGCCGGTTCAGCAGGTACCAAACTCTCCAATTGAATTGGCCCTGCAGAAGATCAAAGATGAAAACCTATCCCTTAAGGTCGAACTCTCCAAGCTGGTTTCTGACCTCAAGGCTCTCCAGGGACAGACTATCACCGACGATGATGACTTGATCCACAAGAGAAGAATGGACTCTGTTCTTATGGACTCCGAGGACGATGATAACGACAATGCATCACAGATATCCACTCCGTCATTGATGTCTTCTTCGTCATACATGACACAGTCCACCTCCTCACTCGATTGCATCCAGGAAGAACAACATGCACTCAAGATTGATGATTTCTTGACAGCTTCATTCTTTGAACAGTCTTCAAATTCAATCACCGTGGGGATGCCACCGTCATTACCATCGACTAAGCAGATAAAGAATGAGAATGCATTCGAATTTGACTTTTTGAAGAATGAGACTAATGGAACGGTGTTGAAGAATGATGCCTATGATCCTTTGTTCCAGGTGGATCAGGATCCTATGGATATTGATAATGAATTTTGGGAGTGGAAGTGAGCCTGTTCCTGAAATGGACAGTCTCACATGAAATGAGAGGAAGATGAAGATATTCAGACAATGATTAACGCGGTTAACGATATATATAAAGACATGTGCTACAGGCATACAAATAAGATTATGTTTATGACTTGTGTCTATAGAACTATGAGCCAGTTGGATCATAACCGAAGTACCACGGATCACACAAAATCGTTGATGGATGGCATCCACGTTAACCGTCCCAAGTGATAATATGAACAAAACGCACATACAATCATGTGAATCTCGACTACAAACAGCAAACTTGTGAGAGAATATAAATTATTAACCGAACCGAAACCCCTTTTTGCCCAAGCACCATTAGATTCATTCAAGACTTCAAGCCTTCTTCTGCTCAATGGCAATTCTAACAGCCTTAACCTGGGTGTAGTTGTCAAGGGCATCAGCACCCATCTCTCTACCAATACCAGACTCACCGTATCCACCGAATGGAACCTGCTGATGGAAGTCATTGTAGGTGTTGACCCACACAGTACCAGCCTTGACTCTGTTAGCGACATCAACGGCCTTGTTCACGTCAGAGGTGTGGATACCAGCAGCCAAACCATAGTTGGAGTCGTTGGCCATTTGGACAACTTCGTCAACGGTAGAGAACTTGGAGATGGTGACAACTGGGCCAAAGATCTCCTCCTTAACAATTCTGTCAGTCTCCTTAACATCAGCAAAGATGGTTGGTCTGATAAAGAAACCCTTGTCACCAATACGCTCACCACCAGCAACTAAAGTGGCACCCTCCTCAACACCAATCTTCACGTAGGATAAGATCTTGTCAACTTGCATCTGGGAAGTCTGAGCACCTTGGAAAACGCCCTCGTCGAATGGGGAACCGACACTCAAGGAGTTAGCAGCTTGCTTGAACTCCTCGAGAACCGCCTCGTAGACACCATCCTGGACGTAGACACGGGAACCAGCACAACAAACCTCACCAGAGTTGAAGAAGATACCAGTGATCAAAGATTGAACGGTCTTCTTAATGTCAGCATCGTTAAACACAATGTTTGGGGACTTACCACCCAACTCCAAGGTAACCTTCTTCAAGTTTGACTCAGCAGCGGCAACCATGATATGACGACCAGTAGCGGTGGAACCAGTGAAGGCAATCTTCTTGATCTTTGGGTGACGAGCAATCTTCTCACCAACAATCTTGCCGAAGCCTGGGACAATGTTCACGACACCTGCTGGGATGCCAGCTTCCTGAACAAGCTTGGAAACATACAATGCAGACAATGGGGTTGCTTCAGCTGGCTTGAGCACAACGGTGTTACCAGTGGCAAGAGCTGGACCAATCTTCCAGGACCACATCAACAATGGGAAGTTCCATGGGATGATTTGACCGCAGACACCAATTGGCTCACGCTTGGAGTAGTTGAAGTGAGAGTTACCGGTCTCAATGACACGACCGTAAACCTTGTCAGCCCAACCTGCACAAGATCTCAAGTACTTAGAGACAAGCTGGACGTCATAACGGGAACACAGAAGGGACTTACCGTTGTCCATGGACTCAATACCAGCGAGGATCTCAGCGTGCTCATCAATCAGATCGGCCAACTTGTACAAGACACGGCCTCTGAACTCCGGGTCACCAGTGGACCATGATGATTCAAAGGCCTTGTTTGCAGCTTCAACGGCCAATTCGACATCATCCTCACGGGCCTCATAGATATGCAAGATCTCCTCTTCGGTGGATGGGTTGATCACCTCAAAAGTCTTGTGCTGTCTTGATGGGACGAACTCACCGTTGATGAACAGACCAGTTGGTTGGTCATATGTGATACCGTTTGGCAAAGTCACTGGAACGGAGAGCGGAATGCTGGAATAGAGTCTGGTGGCTCTGAGTGCGAGAGAGAGTCTCAATGCAGTAGTTCTGGTGTTTGCTCTGAACATTGGAGGCTAAGTTGGTTATCGTTGATGGACATTTCGCAGTAAAGTGTGAGGAGGGAAGGCGACGGGGAGCAGCACTTATACTCTGTTCGAGGAGCGGGTTGCATATGGAATCAATCACACAGAGTTGGACCTTAACTCCAGCGGGGCAGATCGATGCAACCAACAACGTAAGGGATTGACCAGGGATGATAAATCCTCATGGGAATCCGAACGCAAGATCAAACTGAAAAGAAAAACGTGCATACGGTGCGGCTGGCGGCTGGACCCAACTTTTGGAGAGGGCCCTCAGCTGATGGCCCTTGACAACAAGGTTCATGACTCATTGTATAGTGCTCTAGTGTACTAGACCGCCGCCAATTGGCCATCACTGCAACGGTTACTTGACCACAACCACTAAGTCCCATGATCTCGAGTAACACAAGGGACAAAAAAAAACAAAAGCGCCAAACTCCGTGGCTGACCAGAAAATGCCATTCAGTGAGGGGGTTCCCCACCTAAGCGCACGGCTTTTAGCCAACACCACTGGAGTCTGTGACACTCACTGTACACCCCCATGAGCAGCGGAAAACGGGCCCCTATTCAGCACGCTGTAAGTGTAAGCCGAGAGGACCTTACAGTTGGGCTGAATCAACGGGCTGTCAGTGCGGTGCCTCAGGTTAAAAGCCGTTGAGAGCCCCGCACTTGTTAATGGAAGTGGGGCAGAGGGTGCTTAAGACCGTGTAGTGTTTAGCATAGCAGGCACTATACTCTGGGGAAGTTCACCGGTTGTTTGTCTTGTGTATGTTGTGCATCTCTTCTAATAGATCTCACAACATGCTGTTCTACTGTTTCTCTGCTCTCGTTAACCGATGCGGAAGAATTAAGCGCTAGTCCTGGGCAGCTGCCAGTGGTGGCTCTCGGACTCCTGAGCTAAACAGAATAGGCGATCTCGGATCTATAATCTCATCTTGTGAAGTGATTGAGACCGTATATCGGAGACTGCGCCTAGAATCCTGATGAGCAGTACTCGACGCTCGTCTAGGTGTTCTAATGCTGCAGTGACCATCCCGGTAGCAAGATCACAAATCTTGATTGTATGCAGCGGTTCGAAACTCCGGTCAGTACTCGAGCTGCTTTTTGAGGTTCTAACTTCCAGTCAGTTTAACTTTGCGTACATGCATCGACGGCATATTATTAACACAGCCTGAGTTATAACCTCTGACCCTAACGCCGCTATACTGATAGGAAAAAGAGGGTTTGAGTTCTTCTACGAAGGGTTGTTGAATAACACGGTTAACTGTGTTATACGGTAATCAGATTGTTATATCATGACTTAGGGCTGTCTTGATGCTATTTCGTAATGCAAAGCCATTCAATTTCGAGGTACTAATGAACATGGTAGGTTCTTGATAGCTGAGCGATACTCGCAGAGGTGGAGTACGACGTCGTCATGAACATATGTAATACATCTCCACACTTATCGTCATGCCTCATTTCTAATAACCTAGCTGCCTATGTACCAGGTAGTAGGCACTGGGCAGGCTGCGGTATGTGACATCGGCCACCTTACGACACACACTTTGTGCTGGCCGGAGTACCCAAAAGTGATCACATTCGAGCTGAGGTCTCATCAGCGATCATAATTCAAACTTCATCTGGAATGGAAAATGCAAAATGCAAAATTCCAATTTTCAAGTTGTCAACATGACACCTAATACAATTTTGAATTTACAAATTACATCGCGTCCAATAAGCCCAAATAGCTGCGAGCTCCCCTATGCGGATCAAAACGGCAATTCCATAGAATAGCCATGGCCCATGAATCGTGCACGATCCATGGAAAAAAAAAGGACCGAGAACAGTTCGCGAAGTTCTTCTGGAACGCGTCCACAGATTTTGCGTTTTTTCGCGATATTTACGCGTACTGGCCTAAGGCTCAAGTGATCGAAAGCATCACTTTTTTGTTGGTACTGTATTGAGCTGCTATAGATTCATTGCACACGACATCTCTACTTCACACAAGACATTTGAGGATGGATTCGGATACAGAAAGCACTGGGCAGATGCTCCCATCAAATGCTCTGACACAGAGTGTTGTTCCCAACGTTGATGATGTGCTTGGTCTCAACATGAACCCAGAAGTCCCAGTAGAGCTGAATCCCGTCAGACAACGTCGTCCACGCTTTCTACAAGAAGAACACCTTCTATCTGCTCGAGGAGTGTCATACATCCGTAAGCATGCCTCCAAAAGGCTGAAAAAGTCCATGTCACATAAGGATCATTACAAGAATCTGACGAACATGTTGACGTTCTATCAGATCTGGGGACACAACCTGTTTCCAAAGGCCAAGTTTGGCGATTTCTTGGAGATGTGTGCTACTGCAGGCAAAGGAAGCAGAATTAGGGCCTTGAGAAGGAGCTATATGGGTGAAGATCAAGGTACAAGTAGGGAAAAGGAAATGATGGAGAACTTTCTTCCAACAACTACTATAACTGATGCTACTCAGACCTCCACGGCCCAAGATGACGAAGACGATGAGTTTGAAAGAGCATTCTTGTCAAGGGCAAATGGCATATACCGTGCAGCTGGGGCTACGACTTCAAGCGAGCAAGCACCAACTTCACAACCATCAACGAGCACAACGACAACTACAACTACAACTACAGCTGATCCACTACCGTCAACACTCTTTGTCCAAGATAATGAAGACTCAGACGACGGATTTGACGATGATGACGACGATGACCTCTTTGCAAACATTGACAGCAAGCAACGTATAGCTCAACCACCAGTGATAGCAGAGGATGATCCATCACTAGAAGATTTTAACGAAGCCGATGCGTATGAGGCTGAAATGGATGCGATGAGAGAGTACGGTATGTGACCTTGACCTTATTATATAGACTTGCTGGTGCTGATATAACGTAACTCTATAGTGACCGTAAGAACTTGCATCGCCATTATTCGAGCATTGGGGAGCATAAGCGCCAAAAGCCACAGTAGAAAGGAGTTTTGTCAAAATTAGGAAATGTGGCACATCACTCAGATAAGGAAGCAGATCCAATGCGGCTGCTATATACAAGTTCACACCACAGTTGTGAAGCCTGTTGGAGGGCCGATGGGCGGTTGGGTGTCCTTAGGTAGATTTTAAACCGGGGCCATGTTTGTCATCATTGAGCCTCAGTATAAAGATCGGAAGGAGTCCATGGTCCTGGGTTCTTGCCATTTTGCGTAATGAAGTCAACAACATAGAAATGTCAAAGGTCGATATCACTCAGAGCAACCTGGGTGCTCTGCCTCTGAAGCGAAAGCTCAGCGATGAAAGATCTTACAGTGTGAGCTCCGCTGAGGAGTGTCTCGACGATAAACTGGAAAACTTCGAGGCATCTGAGTCGGACTCAGATTCCAGTGAAGCTCTCTCATCAAAGAAGAGAAAGGTTCTTCAACAATCTATCAATGATACAGAACAACATCTGATAGAGAATGATACTGAGGAATTACAAAGTGCACTTGTGATTAAATCCTTTGAACAGCCTTTTGTTGTCGATTCATCATATCCTATCCCAGATCTCCACGATCATGAAGTTCTCATCAAGAACAAGTTTATTGGGTTGAACCCTATCGATTGGAAAGGCAAGAAGTATAGATTCGGAGTATATTCCTTCCCGTGGATCCAAGGTCGTGAATCGTCAGGTATTGTCTCTAAACTAGGGAGAAAGGTCAAGGACTTGTCTCCCGGGGATGAGGTATTCCTCGCATCAACTTCATATAGAGATCTCAGAACATCAACTTTCCAAGAGTATACCGTCCTGGATTCTCGTCTTATTTGGAAACTTCCAAAGAATATTTCTTTGAAACATGGTGCTGCTATTGGTGTTGGGCTCGTTACTGCTTCGTCTGTAATGGAAGAGATTGGGGTGGATATGTTCGGGGCTAGGGTTGAGGACACCAACAAGGATGACATTCCACTCCAAGATCGTGATTCGATTCTCGTATGGGGTGGCTCCAGTGGTGTGGGCAGCTATATCATCCAATTGTGCAGGGTTGCGGGGTTTAAGACGATCATCGCAGTGTCAAGTTTGAAGCATGAAGGTTTCTTGAAGGGGATAGGCGCAACTCATGTCCTGGATAGATTCAAGTCGCTGGATGAGTTGAAGAAGGACATAGAAGTGATTGTTCCGCAGGGACTGCAAACTGGTGTTGATGTTGTTGGCAGAGAGACGTCAGATAACGTTATCCAGCTATTGAATGTGAACAAAACTGATGATTCACAATTGACATTCGTTGGTGTGGTATCCAAGCCTTCAAAGGAACTATCATCTGATAAGTTAAAAAACATCAGTTGTAAGGAAATCCTATTGAAGAAGTTCCATGAGAATGTTGAACATGGACAAAGATTGGTTGAGGTGACACATCAATTACTCGAATCCGGCAAGATCACACCACAGAAGAACCTGAAGGAATATGAAGGATTCAGTGGGATAGTCCGAGGCCTGGAGGATCTGGAAGAGTATGGTGCTAGTAATGAGAAGTATGTTGTACAGTTGTAAGCGCTATTGACTAGTTCTCCAGTTGTTGATGAAACCGGTGTAGTTAGTGGTTACCCAATTCGGTCGTCTCTGTTATGCTCCCAATCCGGCCTTTTCTCATAGTTGTTACGTCACTTTCACATAATCACACATACGATGCTGACATAATATTCTCTTACCCACGTGGATGTGCCAAATTGTGCGAAATGGCTGCCAAAACAAAGTTTGTGAATTTAGTCCCAGGGCGCTTTGTTGGATAAAGATCTGTGATCCTGTTGATTGAACTCACTCATACACACATTTCTGCACCACACAATGTCCTCTGCTCCACTGCTACAGTCCACTCCAGGTATGTCGTTCTTCTTTGCTGATCTCAAGGGAAATTTTGGTTGCTTGACAGGTTTAACCATGACCAGAATCAATTATGACTTCCCCTGAAGAACAGATGAATGAACTCCAATTGCTAACATTTTCAAAGGTAAGAGAATCGCCCTTCCAACCCGTGTTGAACCAAAGGTGTTCTTTGCCAATGAGCGTACGTTCTTGTCATGGCTTAACTTCACAGTTGTCCTTGGAGGTCTCGGTGTTGGTCTTTTGAACTTCGGTGACAAAGTTGGTAGAATCTCTGCCGGTTTGTTTACCTTCGTTGCCATGGGCACGATGATCTATGCTCTGATCACATACCATTGGAGAGCTGTTGCCATTAGAAAGAGAGGTTCGGGTCCATATGATGACAGATTTGGTCCAACCATGCTCTGTTTGTTCTTGTTGGTTGCCGTTGTTGTCAACTTTATTCTTAGACTGAGAGTCGCCTGAGTCGATGATGACTTATTTTAGGAATTATTGAGTCTTGACCGATTGTCCGGTTTAATTGATATAGTAAGTGGACTTGGAATGAGGTTATGTGATGTGGATGGCCTCTTTGATTAATACATTATTGCATTTTTGTTTTACTATGTTACTGTAAGATGGACTGCTAGATCCGTATGTTTGTTATTGCATAAACTGCGGCATGCCTCCACGCTCAGGCGTGCATATCAGCTTCTACGTGGTTGTGTGTGTGTGCCCTTTGTCGATCCGTCATCTCTTTAATGCCCTCCGGGACCAGGGCCAATTAATTTGCAGGTCACACATGGATCGGAATTTTTATCGGAATCCTGAGATAACAGTCAATATCATCAACATCAACATCAACATCAACATCAACGTACTGCTCCGCATACTACTATCCTCAGCCATCCATCGCACATTACAGATAATCAATGGATCCCCGAGTGAAAGATCTCTATAAAAGACTACTCTATATCATAAGAGAGTACCCGTACGTCGTTATCATCCTCTATGCTTCGTACTTTCACTGACACATGAACAAGACAAGGATATCACTTTGCAAGACCTAAACTGCGAGCGGGATTCCTGAGGAATGCACAATTACCCTCTAGTGAGATAGATGAAGCATTGGGAAAGGGGGAGTTTGTTTATAAAGGTATGTCTTGTTCTCATGGAGTGAAGCTTTAAGCTACCCAGCGTACTAAAAGAACAGAAATTGAGGCATTGATCTTTCTGACGAGGTACAGGGAGATGAAGAGGCGGTACTATAATAAATGATGATTGATGGTCCATGGCTTGCGGTCTATTCATTGTGTAGACTATCATTCGTATCAATAGTTGATCTACCTTCATCGCTATATATCGTGGGACAAGAAATGTGTCAACCAATTTGGTGTTCGGATGACCCTTCCACTGATCCTTCTTGGGATGTGACTGCTCTTTCACCCAGAAGTCAGTGACACCTGAACACCACATATTTTCCACCCACTCGCACCGCTGATCCTTTTCTTACATAACTTTGTTAAAGGTGCTTACGCAATTTCGCGGTTTTTTCGCGGTTTTTCCCGCTTGTCGGTGTGTGGGAAACCGACGCACAACAAAAAATTGAAATTCTTCAAAGGAGTTTGAACTTGTCGAGTAGAAGAAAGAGTGGAACATCAGGACAGAATGGTATGTTTGAGCCCATGGGGAGTGACGAGGACAGTTGGTGTGAGAGACATGAAATGATGATATTGTGGTAGCTGAGGCACTAGAGAAAGATGGAAGTACAGGTCGTGAGGGTGGTTATCATTGTGTGACAATGCCAGACGAAACACCAAGTGGAGACAAGAGCGAACAGAGTATGGAGGACACAGCAACATACAAGGAACAGGCAGACTGGATTACACATACCATCATATAATACCGTGGAGGATGCCAAAGGTATCACAGTTTACACATTTGCATGCACTCTCAGTCAAAGGACTAGTACAGGTCACTCTCACAACCTTTTAGCAAGAAGACGGTTAAACTAACAATTAAACAGAGTGACGCTATTACCATCAGAACCAGAAAGGTTATCAACAACCCATTGTTGGCCAGACTTCAATTCGTCATTGACGTTTTGCACCCAAACAAGGCTAACGTCTCCAAGGATGAGTTGAGAGAGCAGCTTGCTGCCACTTACAAGGCTGACAAGGATGCCGTTTCTGTCTTCGGTTTCAGAACCCAATACGGTGGTGGTAAGTCTTCCGGTTTCGGTTTGGTTTACAACTCCGTTGCCGATGCTAAGAAGTTCGAGCCAGCTTACAGATTGGTTAGATACGGTTTGGCTGACAAGGTTGAGAAGGCTTCTAGACAACAGAGAAAGCAGAAGAAGAACAGAGACAAGAAGGTGTTCGGTACTGGTAAGAGAGCTGCTAAGCACGCTGCTCGTCGTTCTGCTGACTAAATCTAGTGTTTAGCTTGGAACATGTCATTAATGTATTTTGTGGAACTGTAGACCGTAACGTGATATCGACCTGAGTGGAGGCGTGTACTTGTGGTATGACTGGTGGTAACATAACACTACACATGTTTGATTCGCATTTCCATGTCATCATTATTATAGTCATTCCCAGGCATATCATACGGTGTCCAACATTTCATCCAACTTTGAGGATAACAACTGTAAATGACTTGAACCTTTATCCAATCTCTCCAGCTCGTTGTCCAAATCTTGTAACAATGAGACTAGGACCTCGTCGTCAGCGTCATTGACCAGTCCGTGTTTTTCGCTATTTGTAAGACCCGTCTGATCTTTAATCTTGAATGAAATCTCAGAATCATCACCGATCAAGTCATCCAGCTTCTTTTTCTCTGACAGGGTGCGTTTCTCATACTGGTCTAGGAACTTTGTGAGGTCTTTCAGTTTGATCTGTTCTCGTAGCAAGGTGTCTTCCAGTTTCTCCACGATGGTCAGCTCATTAGAATGAAGATTCACCAAAGCTCTCTTTCTCTTTAACAAATAATCATAGTCAAAGTCTTCCAGTTTCATTGTCGTGGGCAGGGGCATTCGTTGAAGATCGAGCATGATATCGTCCATGAGTTGTGTGAGTGCAGTGTTTGTGGTGTTTAGCTTTCTTGTGGGGACTGCTTCCAGCGCTTTGGCCTTGTTGCGTATGAGGATGCCCTCAATGGCTGAGAGGATCTCAGCGGGAGGGCGAGCCCAGTGACGCGTCGTGGACTTTGAGTACTTCTTTGAGACCTTTCTGATGGTTGTTGCGTCCATTATGTTGTGTTTGTGTTTGTATATTTGCGGGAGTATTCGTAATCGTACCAAGTTGTTTATGTTGTGGCGTGAACTTTTTAGCGTTTACGACTAGTGGTGCCTGTGTGTGTTATCTTTAGAAAGGAGAATTAGAATAGCTAATGGCCCAAACACTAGGCACTGAATGACTTTATTCCGTGAAACGCGAAACCTGAAACCTGAATTAACCTGAATCAACATGAAACCTCAAACGTGAACCGTGAAACGTGAACCACACATCAACAGGCCTAAGGGGACCCCCTTAGGAAGAAACAGTGCTCCTTGAAAACGCAAATTAGCGTCACGCGCGCACAGAGTTCAAGGCTATTTGGATCAGAATTCAGATCAAATGCCTTGCGCAAACCGTTGTGTGTGTGGGGTGTGCCATGAACTGTGGTGTTCGTAGTGATGCCCATCGCCGTGAGCGGGCTCTCTGGGGCTCTGGGCACACATATAACGGCGGTGTTTTGTGTGTGTGTGTGTGTGCTATGTCCAGGTTGCTGGGGGCCGTTCTGCACGGGCGTTCTAGGCCCTTCAGCCGTTCTGCGCTTTGACGTCAGAGGCTTTTTGGGGCTTCAAAGATCTTCTGCGTCTCGAATATCGCATTCTGTCTGACACTTGCAACTGTGCACTGGCCGGTGATACAAAGGTTGCGCTATACACACACACATAGACACACAAGCACACACACAAACGCATACACACCGCCACCAGACTACAACATGTTCTCCTTCCAGCCACAGGAGTACACGCTCAAAGAGGAGCGTCCCAGGATCTTCAACAACAACTTCACCGCCATAGACGAGGGAGCAGTACCCCCTGACCTCTCGCTGGAACCACCACAGATGGTACACGCCCATGAGAAGGCTGACAGCACACACTCCATCCAGTCCGCAGACTCTCTGTTCTCAAACAGACTGCGCAGGTACAACTCTGCCTCCTCCGTGGCGTCTAGCACGATGTCGGTATCCATGTCCCCGACGCCATCATTTGGCGCGTTGAAGAAAGTGGCAAAGTTTCCACTACAAGCGGGCGTTACTCTTGTCTCCAACGATGAATCTGCCACTATGCTACAGGAGTCATCCTGCTGTGTCGTGGATGTTCGCCCGTTCACTGAGTTCAACGCTGGACATTTAAAGCATTCCATTAATCTCAACATTCCATCCACGTTATTGAAGAGACAAAACTTCACGCTGCAGAAATGTTTGGGCAACATCACACTCACTGATAGTCTAAAACTATCAACATTCCTCAGAGATGATCAGATCTTATACAAGAAGCTTCTCTTCTATGACCAATCTGAGGTCCTTAACGGGGAGGTCCCATTGTCGCTGTATGGGTCTATCAACAAGTTTATTCAGGACCCAGAGTGTGATGCACAACTTTATATCCTCACGTCAGGGTATCATTCGTTCAAACTTGAACACCAAGATCTCATTGAGTCCACTCCCGTGGCGACAAAACCCCCCTTGACGCCACACAACAGATCACTATCGTTGGCAAATATATCCACCTCATCCACCCCTTCCTCCTCCATGATCTCTCCAAATCTCTCAAGGTTCCATTTACCAAAACTTCCACTGACCCCTGTCTTCAAGATACGACACAACGAAGAAACGTACGAGAACGAGGATTATAGACCTCTTCATGAGTTCAAATTCCTGTCGAGGGCCCTACAGCACGATCTGTGTACTTCATCATCACCAGCATGGCTGACTGAATTATTCACGCCAAAGAGATCAAATGCGTTATTGATGAACAAATTCAAATCCTTGGAGATTGAAGAACGAAACAGGATCAATTCGCTAATCCAGACGAATTCTGTCGGTAGTGGTATTGAATTGGGTTTCAAGAATAGATACAAGGATATCTTCCCGTATGAACATTCAAGGGTTAAGCTCGTTCAAACTCCTATCAATGACACTGCAAATGAGTGCCTCATGGAGGAGAATCCTGATGAGTACATCAATGCAAACTTCGTCAACGTTGTCAAGTTTAGCAAAATGAGATACATTGCGACACAGGCGCCTTTGGAATCCACCACGAGGGAATTTGCGAAACTGGTCAAGGACAACAACGTTGATGTTGTAATTTCCTTGACTTCACAATTTGAGAATGGTGTGGAGAAGTGCTTCCCGTATTGGAATGATTTGCAGAATTTTACCCTATTGGAGACCGAATCCTTGGGTGACATTGTGCTGAGAAGGTTGAAGAGTTTGAAGTATGGGAATGAATTGATGCAGGTGCAATTGACGAATTGGACTGACTTTGACGTTTTGAACGATTCAGGACAGATGGATATTTTCAAATTGATCTACTTGAAGAATATAATTGGCAAGGAATTGGGTGGCTGTGAGAAGAATGTCATTGTACATTGCTCAGCTGGATGTGGTCGTACAGGGACTTTTTGTGCTCTGGACTCAATAATTGAATCAACATTCATCCCCGAAGCCACAAGTTCATCGTCATTCGACCCAATTTATGAAACAGTGGAATGTTTTAGAAACCAGAGAATATCCATGGTTCAGAACTTGAGACAGTACTTGTTCATCTATGACTGTCTGCTGAACTACTATGAGAACCACAATGGATTCAGGGAGGAATCGTTCAAAGAGCTTGGAGGACTGACGATATTGAAGAACTTTTATAATGAGAAAGGACGCTAGAACTAATATTAATGAAACGTTACGACTATACCACTATACACTAATACACACATACACTTGTCTTGATCTAACACATCAACCCAAGATCAACTCGTACAGAATCACAACGACATTGACAACGATTAGCGGGACACGCATCACAGTCTGTACTGACGACACAACGTTCAGCAGTCTTGATGACGCGCTGCTCTCTTGTCCGAACGCCTGCTGCTGTGTGCTGAGCCCAACTATGCTGGTGTTAGTATCACTGTCGTTCACTTTCCCCACTGCTGCGCAAAGATGGGACTTACGTCTGTTGAGGAATCTCTTCTCGTTGAGCACCGCAATGGCGTTCACCAGGAGGATGATGACTGTGAAGTTGTTAGTGGTTGGCCGATGCCGATGTGTTGTGCTAGCATGCCATATGAGACGTACCGTAGAAGAGTTTCCCAAGGCCGAACATGTTGTGCTGTTGAAATCGTCGTGCTGTTAATTAGTTGTATATAGCCGTCGTTAAGTCCTGCTTGTTTGCCTCGATCCGTTCGCGGGTTTCAGCGCGATGGGTCTAGGCCCCAAAATGGCAGTTTTTGCAGTGATTTGATGTGTTGGAAGTGTTTGAGTATGATCAGTAGACTGCTTTGCTCCCAAATTCTAATACATATACTCGTAAGTTGTAACTGTTTACATTAAAATTCTATGATCGTCCGTACGTCTTAAGTGATTTTGAATCATTATATCTCAGAATTCAATAATTTTGGATGTCTTTCTTTCCTACAGATAAAATTGATTAGAGGAGATTTATAACCTTCTTCGAGAAAAAGTAGGAATTTGCGTAGTTTAAAACAACTAACAGATAGTTCTCACTCAGAGAAGAATATTGGTATATTTTATACCCCATTTGACTATATAACAACCGTAAAATTGTAATAAACAGCGCACTTTAAAAGAAGTCAAAGAATCCCCGGGCACCGCGAACACTTGAGCTTCAAACCAATAACATTCCCCTGAGAACAAAACCATCGAATTGAAGTGCAACCGCTGAAGGACACACACGGGACCACTGAATGAGGCCCTTGAGAGCAGCACTGACAACCTTCACCGCACACCGCCACAGAATTATGTCCACCTTCCGCGCCTCGAATGGTGTTGAGAAGCCCGACCTCGACGACAGAGAGTACAAGGTGATCACTCTTGACAACAAGCTGAAAGCATTGTTGATCAGTGACCCGAAGACTGACAAGGCCGCTGCGGCATTGGATGTCAACGTTGGTTCGTTCAGCGACTACGAGCATCTGCCAGGCCTAGCACACTTTTGTGAACACTTGCTGTTCATGGGCACGGAGAAGTATCCGAGTGAGAACGAGTACTCGAGCTATCTGTCCAATCACGGAGGCCATTCCAACGCTTACACTGCTGCAGAGGATACGAACTACTACTTCGAGGTCAACCACCAGTATTTGGAGGGTGCATTGGACAGGTTTTCCCAGTTCTTCATCTCCCCACTGTTTGACCCAAGCTGTAAAGACCGTGAGATCCTCGCAGTCGATTCTGAGAACAAGAAGAACTTGCAGAATGACACTTGGAGACTGTACCAATTGGATAAGTCTCTATCCAACCCTATCCATCCGTATAATAAGTTTTCCACGGGTAACTTACAGACCCTTGGTGAACTACCACAGGCACAAGGGTTTGACGTTCGTGAGGAATTGCTTAAGTTTTATAAGGAGTCGTATTCTTCCAACCTAATGAAGTTGGCTGTCATTGGCCGTGAGGACCTAGACACTTTGGAAAACTGGGTCTTGGAAAAGTTCACCCCAGTGCCAAACTTCAACACTCCGAAGCCAGCCTTTGAAGGAGATGTCTTTACACCGAAAGAGTTGCAAAAACTAATCAGGGCCAAACCGGTGATGACTAGAAATAGATTGGCCCTTTCGTTCTCTGTGCCTGATTTTGATGAACATTGGGATGTGCAACCTTCTCATTATTTCAGTCATTTGATTGGCCACGAAGGTAATGGCTCTATCTTGTCGTTCCTAAAGGAACAGGGTTGGGCAAACTCACTCAGTGCAGGCGCACACACAATCTCCAAGGGAAGCTCCACTTTTGGTGTCGATGTTGACTTGACAGAAAAAGGGTTGGCTCATTATGAGGAGGTGCTGGTTACGATTTTCCAGTATTTGGACATTGTTAAAGCTGAAGAACCACATCAATGGATTTATGAGGAGTTGAAAGATATCAGTGAGATGAACTTCAGATTCAGACAGAAAACTTCCCCATCTGCCACTGTCTCGTCCTTGGCTAAGGACTTACAAAAATCATATATCCCGGATGATTTCATCTTGAGTAAGCGTGTTCTGAGAAGATTTGATCCATCATTGATCAAACAGTTCGGTGCCTCCTTGACTGTGGACCATTTGAGAATCACCTTGGTCTCACAATCTGTGGAAACTGACAAGACCGAGAAATGGTATGGTACAGAGTACTCCGTTGAGGATCTCTCTCAGAAATTCATCAACAAGCTATCTTCACCGTTGTCCAACTCTGCTTTGTCTTTCCCAAAACCAAACGAATTTATTCCAACAAACTTTGAAGTTGAAAAGGCCGACGTCACCAAGCCGGTTAAACAACCATCATTGTTACAGAATGATGATAAGTTCCGCTTCTGGTTCAAGAAGGATGATCAATTTTGGGTTCCAAAGGCCTATGTCCAGCTATTCATGAACTTACCATCCGCTGTTGCTAACCCACATGCCATGGCGATGTCTTCGCTTTTTGCAGAATTGGTTCAGGATTCATTAATTGATGTTTCCTACAATGCTGAGATCGCAGAGTTAAACTTCCATTTGATCACCGGCAAAGAGGGTCTTATTCTCAGCTTCGACGGATACAATGAGAAGCTATCAATCTTGGTCAAAGAAGTGTTAGAGAAGATGGTCAATTTCAGTGCAGAGAGACACAGATTTGACGTTCTTAGGGAGAAGAAGGTTAGAAACTTGAAGAACTTTGAGTATAAACCACCTTATAACCAAGTTACAACGGTCTTTTCATCTTTGGTTAATGATCGTGTGTTCACCGTTGATGAGCAAATTGAGGCTATGGAGAAAGTTTCATTTGAGGACTTGGAGAGATTCATCCCTGGATTATTCAAACAGGCATTTGTTGAAGGCTTGATCATAGGTAATTTCCACCGGGAAGAGGCTAAGAGAATTGCTAAGTTGGTCGAAGACTCTTTGGAGTTTGCACCTTTATTCTCAGCACAGAAGTTCAAACCAAGATCTTATCTACTCCCAGATGACAAAAGGTTCAGATTTGAGAAGACTTTGCCTGACGAACAGAACACGAACACTTGTATCCAGTATTTCATCCAATTTGGTGAAACTTCCAATTTTGAGAGATTTGCATATGCACAGTTGTTGGCACAGTTGATTAAGGAGCCTGCTTTTGACATCTTACGGACCAAAGAACAATTGGGATATATCGTCTTCAGTGGTGTTTTGGAGACAAGAACGACATTTGGCTTGAGAATCATCATTCAAAGTGAGAAAAACTCTGCTTATCTGGAGTCCAGAATTGTCAACTTTTTGACATCCTTCCAGGAGATCTTGAAGGGAATGACGACAGAACAGTTTGAACACCATAAGGAGGCATTGATCCACAAGAAACTGGAAACGTTGAAGAACTTGGGTCAGGAAAATTCCAGATTCACCAATGCAATTTCCAACGGTATTTACGATTTCCTTTCTGCTGAGATTTGCGTTGAACACCTGAAGAAGGTTTCCAAGGCGGATATGGAGACGTTTTACGACACATTTGTCACCAAGAACAATTCAAAATTGATTGTGAACTTGCTGGCGAAGGCATGTTCAGATGCTGAACAGGTCGAGGGATTCCCAACTGGACAAGTTGTTGCTCTGCCTGGTGATTTGCAATCACTGTTGTACTTGACACCTGCACCACGTCCTTTGGACGAGGCAGAGAGCTTTGACCCAAAGTTGTGAGTGTATTATATGCATAGAAGATGTATAAATTCTGTATTACCACCACTGTATAGGCAGTTGTTGCCATTTGTAGCCTATTACTCTAGCCGGCTGTATACAATAAATACGCCTGTCATAAAATGTGTCAATCTCCACAAAAATGTGTCATTCCTGATTTTCAGATCTCTTCACCAAACAAACGAACACGTCCTCCAACGCGAAGAAAAACGAAGCCATTGTGTTCGAAGAACACCTTATCACTTAGCTCATACCACCACTGTATTGTTAGTGAAGAGAGGATCATAGTGATACCAGAAACATGGCAGTTTACAAGCGCGCCGGTTTGCAGCGGGCGATCCCATCAGTGTTGACGAAGGTGAATGCCACAGAAGACGCTGGAGTGGACACCAGGCTGCTTGTCGAAGACACTGAAGAGCCGCCAACCACAACCACTGAAAGTGAAGTTATTCAGAACGCTATATTGCCATCGTTGGGAACTATTTGGGGTTTCTGGCCGCTCTTGAAGAACAGTACTCTGAATACCTGGGCGGCAGTTTTGAAGAACAGGATGATTGCCATCCCAGTGAGTGCGTTATTGATCACCGTTCTTCTTGTGTTCAGCATGATGAGCGAGTATGTGTTTGGAAGTGCTGCCCATGTGGCAGTTACTGAATATGAGTTATTGAACGTCACCAAAACAGGCGTGTTTGTCGCCATGAAGGGAACCATCAACATGGACTATTCTCAGATCGACTGGTTCTTAAAGATGATATTCATCCCTATCACTTTCATCATGGGCAAATTAGTTATCACTCCTATCGAGACTGTGTATGTGTTTACCAAATGGGCGCAACACCCGAATGAAAGCTTCCACAACCCTGCAAGGTTCTGGTTCCCCGAGGTGGTTGTGGATTTAACTCCAGGGAGCATGAACTGGTTTGAGATCCCTCTTGAGGTACACATCAACCCGTTGGCATTAGGACAAATCTACTCACAATTCATGGAAATGAAAGATCTTCAGCAGATCCCAGATATCAAGCTATTGATTGCTTTCCAGTCTAAGCTTCATGTTAAGAAGCTTATCCCATTGGGAGCAGTCTCCACCACTGTCCAGAGAGAAATCTTATTCAAGGCTGCTGCTTCCAGCATCTTCCCAACTTATACCAGATTCAAGTCCAACATTGGCTGTACGGATGATTCAATCGTCATGAAATCAACAGGTTGGTTAGAGAGATTCCCCATTCCAATGACTACAACGATTGGACCAATCGAATGGGAGGTTTATATTCAATCATGCGACACTAAAAGCATCCTCCCGCTTGCCATTGTGAATACCGATACCATGGATATTGAAAATGGTCAAAGAACTAAAGTTGGCGCCAATTTGATAGTACCAACTTTTGCAAAGGAACTGGAAAGATTTTGCCATGATGGATTTTCGCCAATCAATAAGCTCATTAAAACATTGAGGGAACGTGATCATGCAAGTGTATTTGTGAAAGCTGCAGCAAAGACACCCATCAATGACCAATTACCAAGCTGGCTATATCTCTTGTTAACCAATGTGATACAACCTGTGAGATTGACTTCTTCTGATTTCTCAGCCATAGCACCATTGGAGAAAGAGTGGGAAATGCAATCAGCAAGTGTGATGATTCCAAACAATCCAAGTGTTCATGCTCAGTTGAACTTGAGCTTTTTGTTATCGATAATGTTCGTGTTTCAAAATGATCACAACGAACTCATCGATGTGACGAAGATCTTCGGTGATATCTGTTTTACATATCACGGTCGTATCTTGATTAAGATCTATCTTCACAGTTGGCAAGAGGTTCAAACCATTGGCGATAGTTCTGTGACACTTTTTGATGTCAATCTAACCAATGCAATGCTTCACATCGTCGAGGGAGAGCTCTTGGGAAATTTGATCATGAGGTACTTGGGAGGCGAGAAGCTAACAATTAGACGCATTTCCAAGTTGGATTTGGATATCAGAACACCAGTATCTTCTAGAATTCTACAACAGGTTGAATATAACGAATGGCTCGCACTCAGTGCTAATAGAGGCGCATTTGACAGATTCAACATGATCCTAGTCAATTTCACTGTTGCAAGCTCTCCTGTAACTGATGAATTGAGAATATTTGTTGAGTTGGCGTTGCACACCCCATTGCCGTTCACTCTTGGAATGCAATTCTTGAGTGTTGATATTCAATATGGTGGAATTGTTATAGGAAGAGCGGAGTTCACAGAGTTCGAGTTGAAGCAGGACGAATTGTCACGTCTAACACCACTTATCATTTTGCGAGCAGATTCTGCACAGAAGAATTATGCCATTCGTGCGTTGATGAGTTCATGGATCTCGGGGAATGAACCAGTCATTGTATTGCATGGTCACAATGAGTCTTGTAAACTTCCACAGGTTGCAGGGATGATTTCTGGACTATCCATCCCTGTGGCGCTTCCAGTGTATCAGAGAGAGAAGAGTGACGTATCAGGGTTGTTCTTGGGTGCAGAGTTCCACGTCACGACATCGTCAGTTGAACTAACTGTTGTTAACCCATTTAGCCTTAAAGCAGTATTGTTAACGATCAACGAAGCATCGGTGTTTTCAAAAGACCTGTTTGTTGCCAGAATCACCAGTACACAGGAGAGTATCTTGCTTCAACCTGGTATCACAGTAACAAGGAAGATTCCAGTGGAAGTGCAAAATGGTACAGCATGGCAACTCTTGAAAGACTCAGTCAACGGTCAGATCCCACTTCGCACAATTGCCATTGTTGGCCTAACCATCGGAAACTTCACAGTCAACAACTTGGCCTACGATGGTCCAGAAGTCTACTTCCAGATCAGAATGTGAACTGTTAAGTATAAGCTACATCATCAGTCGCTCCGAGTCAACGTTGCATTATAGGTTCTATGTAGAGAAAATGTATCCTTTCTATCGACATTCGAGACCCATTCTCCGGGTCCCAAACTTCCTATCCAGGAGTATAAAACAAACGTTAGTCTAGGAAACGAACATTAAGAGATCAAGTCTCAGTAATGGCAATGAATTAGCTTGATAATATGCACTAATCCACCGTGGCAAATGTTTCCAGTACTTTTTGATTGGAGAAGGGAAAAAAGCGTGAAAAGAGATGAAAAGTTGTAATCTTTGAGAAGTTTTTTTATAGCCGTAAAGTACCGGTTGGGACACATTTTCATAGACCTTAGGGCCTACAATGATGAACGGGCTACAGTGAACGACTCCAGAAGTGGTGTATATGCAGTAGTAAAGAGTGTGTTCAACGGGTCCACATAATGGAAGGCTTTGGCCAGACACGTTTGTACAACGGCATGGCAACAACATCCTGTGAAGATATTTTACCATCGAAATTGGCCTTGAAGTAACCATGAGTACCCAAACTGTCCTTGACGAAACCTGATCTTCCGGATTTGGTGAACAGAGGCACCGTTTTGAAGAATTGGATATCTTCGTGGTTGAAGAACATGTAACGTACTGTGATGACTCTTTTGTGGATCTTAACGGCATGACCAGTCAACACCGCACGCTTTGCGAGGATTCTCTGATGTTCAGCATTGAGGAATGAACCATGTCCCACGAATTCAATCTTCTTTGGGAATTCTGAAGTCTGTTTGAAGAAAATGGCAGGGGCATTGGCAAACGTCACTGGTGCAATCGCAGTGGCTATACTGAGAGTATCCTTGTGCAAGAATCTTTCATATTTGTGAACATTGTTTGGAGTGTTTGAAGCGTCAGAGAAGATTGGCTTAATAACTTGACGTCTTGGACCATACTGGACAATCATTGTATCCTTTGATGGGATTGGCTTCTCATAATCTTCCCAGGATTGGATGGAGAAGTTAACAACAGCCAACTTCTGTTCATGTTCAAGCAAACCGTAGACAATGAATGGTGAAACATTTGGAGCTGGGAATTTTGAAACGATGAACTCTGGCGCCTTCAAGTAGATCCTCACTCTTGAACCAGCAACCGCTTGTGATTCACCAATGGATGATTTGAGGATTCTGTTCTTTGTGCCCTTGAAGTTGGAAATACGTAGAAGTCTTCTCCACTCGCTTGGAGCTCTTGCATCGTACTCATCACAATCCCAAACGGCATTGTAAAGGGATTTCAGACCTCTATATCTTTTCAATCTCTCCTTACCGGATTCATGTGGATGTAATTCAATCTCATCTGGGAATTCGCGGTCTTCCTCTTCACGGTCACGATACATTTGCAATTGACGCTCTTCCTCCTCTTCGTTGAGTTCAACGAACATTTCACTCTGCAAATCTGTTGCGTCTGGCGCTTCAGAGAATTGATCCTGCTCTATCATAGCATCCTCTTCCAAATCTTCATCCATTCCCTCATCACTCTCCTCTTCATCCTCGTCGTCACCTTCAACGACATCATCTTCTAAGAACCATCTTGCTTGGTAATCTGAAGTACCTTCTGGCAAGTTCAATTTCAACTTCTTTGGCTCTTCAGGAGTAAACTCGTAATCATCATCGTATTTCACAGTGTTTGGGTTATAGTTATGTGTTTCTTCGTTCTCCCAATCATCCATGTCGAACTCCTGTGGAGCCAACTCGTCCAAGGTCTCCTGCTTCTCACCCTCGGCATCAAATGTTTCAAGGTCAGTTCTGGAGATCTTCTCGATACGCTCGATTTGGAAGTCACCCTGACCTGGGATATGAACCAATCGGTTGGCGTTGAAACCGACACCTCTGACGATACCTTCCAATTTAACGAAGCCCTCGTGAGAGTTTTGTGGATTTGTACATTCCCAAGAAACCTCATCAGCGACCAACCAACCTCTAGAATCTCTCCAAGTGATTGATTTAGGGAACTTCTGACAAAGAGTTCTGATGGCGATGAGTGAATCAGAAGCATTTTCCAAATTGTAGACCTTCTCTTCAGTTGGGAAGAAATGTTTGAAATAAGACTCCAAGGACTGCTTGACATCGGCCTGGAACTTCTCCTTTGGGTGTACATTGGACAAATTATGCACGACACCCATGGTGAATCCGATACCTTGCATTTCCAAAGCTCTAATGATTTGTTCGCCGTAGTCCGAATCAACTTCAGAAGTACCAGAGAGGCCAAACACAACAAAGTCAGCCACTTTAGCTGCATCCAAGATGGCGATGAAGTCGTTGAAATCAGGTATTATGAACTTCAGGTTACTCTTGAACTTTGGGATCTTGACACTGGTGACAGACGTACCTTGAATCATCGATTTATCTTGTCCTGGGAGGGCACCGGCATCGATCAAGCTGTTGACGATGACTTCAGCAGACACATCTGCGGTCAATGGAATCACTGTGATGATCTTCTCGGCACCATTGGAACCCTCGAACAACTTCCTACTCTCAGCGGTTTGAAAGATCTTCTTATCTCTCAATTGTTTAGCGGAGTTCTTTCTCTCCAACTTAGAGTGGCCCTTTGTGAGCTTTTGGGCAGTGGATTCCTTCTCAATCTTACCTTTGGATCTGGCCTTGATAGAGCCCTTGGAAGCATGTTTGGATTTGAACGGTTTGTGGCCGTTTTTGACAGCGGATCTGTGGGAATGACCGGCCATTGTTTGCCTGTTTACACTGAAATATGAAGGTTATCGAAGGGAGCCCATAGCACCTTTAAAGAGGCACTTGAAGGGCCTCCAAGAAATTTTTCACACAGTGTTCGCGCGCTCACAACCAGCTCATCGCCTTTTTTTTTTTACAGAACGAGTTCGCGGAAGAATGGAGCCCTAGGTATTTCAGTCACCTGATCCGAACGTAGGGCTCCCGCGTGCCGTTGTTTTGTGACGATGAAAAATTTTCATCTGCCATTTTCCACACGGGCGGATTGCGGGCGGTGTGCGGGCGTTCGCGCGTTCGCTGGCGACTCTTTGAGCCCAAAACTTGAACAAACGAACAACACTAAGCACAGAGGGCTCATCACCAACAGATTAACCACATCAAATTAATGTGAGTGATGGCACAGCGAGAGAGAGAGAGAGAACGAAGAGAAAGACAAGCGATCGAAGGAAGCAACGAGTGTATGGAGAGCACGCGTGTGATATGAACTATGAACCCACAGCTTGAATAGTTCTGAGTGAAGAGTCCACAGTTCGGGAACAGAAGAGAGACATCATCCCAATCAAAGAACGCAGTGTACATAATAGATACGGTGACTACAAAGTCACCGAATACCACCTTCGACGAAGCTCAAAGCACAAGCCACGATCATTGCAGCTCGAATCTCTCTTTTTCTACTCTATTGTTAAGGAATCAGAATACTAACGTTAACCAACAGCAAAATGGCTCACGAAAACGTCTGGTTCTCCCACCCAAGAAACTACGGTAAGGGTTCTCGTCAGTGTAGAGTCTGTTCCTCTCACTCTGGTTTGATCAGAAAGTACGGTTTGAACTTGTGCCGTCAATGTTTCAGAGAGAAGGCTAAGGACATCGGTTTCAACAAGTACCGTTAAGATCTTCTTTTGCTGCTTATAGTCATGTTTTATTGTATCAAAAGGTTTTAATCTACAGAGAAAAGGTTACAATATGCCGTAGACGTTAGCTGCTCTTTCAATTATCCATATATAGCTGTTGTTGGCGTATTGCTTGCAGGCTCACTATATATTGTTTGGCCCTGTGTGTGCGGCTACCAGATTTCTGCCTAGCTCTGGGGATGGCTCCTGCCTACGCCCCAGGCGGAAGTTCTGTCCAGCGCCACCGCTGCTTACTGAGAAATGGTAATCTGACTTCTAAAAACCAGGCTCATATTATTACTGATCTCCCGAGTCGATTCAGCCCAATTGAAAGACCAAATGACTACACCAATGGACGCCTCGTCGATCACAACGTCCTCGTCGTTCTTTAAGTGCAACTCCTGCTCCATCCAGTTTCCAAACTCGGATGCTCAGAGGTATCATATGAAGACTGATTGGCACAGATACAATCTGAAGAGAAGAGTGGCAAACCTCGCACCTGTTGACGCTGTCATCTACACGGAGAAGGTCACACAGTCGAAGCAGTACCAGGAGGAGACGGATGAGTTTGGTTTCAAACTGATGAGACCAAGGGAGAGGAAGGTGTCATCTGTGGGCCATAGACAGCAAGGAAGAGGCCGTGTCGCTGATCTGCTGCACCAGCAAGTGGAGAGAGGCATAAGTCCTTCCAGTGTGGTGAGTGAGATGTCGCATCTGAGTATGGGTGACTCAGTGTATTCGCATCCAGCCACTCATACGGATGTCGAGAGTAATTTCGAAACTGCCAGTGAACGTACAATGGAAACTGACGAGGATTACACTGACGAAGACGCTGACGAGACTGATGATGATGACGGGTTAATCACCAGTGATTATGAGGAGGAACCGCTCCAGCCAATCACAAGTTGTATCTTTTGTGGTGTGCCTCATGCTGAGCTCGAGCAGAACGTGTCACACATGTTCAAGAGCCACGGCCTTTACATCCCAGAGCGTTCGTATCTTGTTGATCTGAAAGGTCTGTTGGAGCATTTGATCTCTGTAATTGTCATTGATAATGGATGCTTGTGCTGTACCTTCCAGGGAAGGAACTTGGAGAGTATCAGAGCCCATGTCACCACAAAGGGTCATTGTCGTTTACCGTATGAGTCCAGGGATGAAAGGGCAAGATTTGCCATATTTTATGATTTCTCTTCAACCGATGCTACTGCCACAAAGTCAAAGACTCAGAAATCTGTTGGATTCCAAGAAGATATTGACATGGATGATGAAGACTACAACGACGATGAAAGTGATGATTATGACAGTGAGAGTGGTATTATTGACAACTATACCACTGCCACGATTGACCCAGAGGTTTCTGCATTGACTTTGCCAAACGGATCACGGTTGGGTCATAGATCATTACAGAGAGTCTTTAGACAACATACACCTTCGCCACGTTCCCCAGAAGAGTCGCAATTGACTGTTTCGTCCGCTGATAAGAGAATGGGTGGATTGACATCGATGGAATACAAGAGAGATATCATTAAACCGAAGTTGATTGAGAACAGAGCACAGCAGAAGTTTGTGAGAAAGGAGACAAAGAAAAGACTCAATTTCCAGGCTCATTACAGAGACCCAATGCTTGGTGGTTGAATCATCTATTCCGTCTCATCTATCACCGCCAAAGCCCTTCAACACAAAGGAACGACCAGAAAGCTTTCTCACAGCACTCTTCAACTCCTTCTGGCGTTTGTCCAACGCATGTGGTGTCAACTGATCGACTGGTTCCGAGACTGTTGGTGTTCCCTCCATTGTTGGAGTGTCATAATCAGGTAAGTTGTAATGTTTAGAACTTGACAATGCTGATGATTTCTGTAGTGATTGATCCTCTTTCAACTGTTGAACTGCTCTAAACTTATCGAGTAGTTCATTCCAAGCTGTCTTGTCAATTGAACTGCTGGATGATTCAACTGGTGTTGCCTGTGTGCTGATTCCAATGTTGAAGTTCACACTGTTCAGTCTATTCTTCAGCGTGGAGAAAGCAGATGATTGTGGCAGCACCATGAGGATACCATATAGACATTTGTACAAGTATGGATAATTTTCAGGCTCCAGCAATTGTAGTCTGACCCTCGTGAACACTGGGGATTCCAACAGCTGGACCAATATGTCAATCTGCACTAATGAATTCACAGTGATTTCAAAATCGACAAATATCTGTAGCACAGAGTAAGCCAATTCATAAGCCTGTGTCAAAAGACACAACGCTAGTGTAGCAGGAGCATTATGACACCAAGCCTTGAACAGACTTGAAAACAAGGGCCAGTTGTCCAAGTTGCGCAGTTGTTTTCTGAATGGTGATAGTTCTGGAGCTGTTATCAAGTTGTTGTTCAAGATCTGGATGATTATACCTGCAAATGTGATGTCCGTTTCATTCACCAATGCTTCTCCAAGGGTCTGGTACACTCTGACTGGGTCAAGAGAGACACATAGTCTGCGTAGGATGAAATTCCCACGGGTTTCCAGAAGTTTATGATCCTTCTTGTAAAGATCCAAAAGGTTGACCATAATGTAGGCAAAGCTCTTGTCATCACTGCTATGCGAGATCTCAGAAAGGAGTTGTAAATCCTTATGAATCACCTGTTCATTTGAATCACTCAATGCTGTTAGCAGGACGGTGAAGAGTTCATCACCACGGGTGAGTAATTGGTTTGGAGACTTGGAGTACAGCATCTTTAACCAATCAAGGACTGCAATCTTGGTTTCCTCTTTTTCATGAAGGAAGTGAGAGGTCAACTGGTTGATCGTGGCTGGATAGTTCAACTTCTTCTCAGCGCCTTCATCCAAGTTCTTGATGAAGGACATCAGGGTAGCGTTGACTTCCTTTGAGGATTCTTTCAAGTTGGAATTGTTCTCATTGGCCATTGTCAACAAGATCACCGATAACAGCTTTGGTAGATATGGGACAAAGGACATTGGAGAGATATCCAAGAGTGATTCAAGCCATGTGAGCACGACGATCTGGATCTGGGAATCTGATGCGTCGATATGGGAGAGCAAGATCTCGATGATCTTTGGGAAGTCAAGCGCAACGTCCTGTCCTGGTATGTAGAGCTCACCGTCATGAACGATTTCGTTTGATCCGAGTTCCAGGTCTTTGGTCTTCTCCACCATGCTCTGTTGCACGAGTTTCTGAATCTCAGAGATCCTTCTTATTTCATGGAGGAGCAAGTCAAGTGCACCCTGCGTGATCTTTACGACATCGGTATGTGAATCATTGAGGAAGTTGAGGAGACCACCGAGGAAGGCAGGGAGGTACGAAACCAGCTCCAGATCTGGGACGGCGTTCAATGTGGTAATCCACGAGACAAGGAACACTCTGGTGAAGGGGTCGATGGTGTTGATACGCTCCATCAGCAATGGGATGAATTTTGGCAACGAGAATGCCCGTGCGGTCTGCTGTGGCTGGAACTGGAGCACTTCTCCGTCGCTGTTGTACGTTGACTGGGTTGCTCTCTTGTAATCCCTTTCGTGGTCCTGTGGGATGATGCTGATGTAGCTTGAGGCGTTATCGTGGACGATGTCCTTGATCAGGCGATCCAATAGATCGGCACCGCTTTTCACAGAAACATCACCATCTGCACTTAGCTTGCACAGCACGTCAAAGATCTCGTTGAAGAACCTCAGAATCTCACCCCGAGCGACCTTGGCGATGTTGAAGAGCGATTCGCTCGCGTAGTAGCGCACCTGCAGTTCCTGGTCCCCGAAGCACGCGAGCACAGGGTGGATGATGTCGTCGAGATGTGTGGCCAGTTCCTGTTGACCCAGCGCAATGGCCGTTGCAGCGAGTCCGATCAGTCCACCATTACGGGCGTCCGGTTTGTGCACCGCGTAGGCAAAGTCCTTGGACAGCTCGTCGATGATGTCGTTGATCTTCTGAGGGTCCGTTTTGACGAACAGCTTGACCTGCTCCTCGAGCTCCTTCGCAGCCTGTTTCCGCTTATCGTACACCCTGTCATTGAGTCTCTTGACGATGGACTGGTCTGTGGTGGGAGGCGTGTTAGTACGTCAACAGTGTCAGAACAAACAGCCCAAAACGCACCCATTTTCTCTCTACTTGGTGAAGTGTTCTGCTTTCCAATTGGCCTTTAAAAAGCTGAAGGTATTAAACGTGGTTTGTTTTTGATTTCTGTTTCCCCCGGTATATAAATTACTACTTGTGTCTCGATTTCCTTCACCATGTAAGAAATCCTTCTAATCAAATGAGGCCATATGAGAGCCACTCATTGCTGCTCACAGCCCTCCAATTCGTCGTCGCCCAGCGACACGTTGGCGAACTCGCCCAGCAGCTCCTCTGGCGGGTTGCCCGTCTGCTCCATCTGGTCGAGCTTGTCCGAGATGAACTCCTTGTCGCCCTGCTCGTCGTAGTCGTCTGCATCGAATCTGTCGACAATCTCCTGCACGATCTTGTACTGCTTCTCGTAGCGTGCGTAGTCATCGGGTGGTGCGGTATCCCTGTGCGTTTCCAGCCAGTCCGGGTACTTCACCGTTATGTCTCTGAGAGGCTCGTACAGCACCTGCCTCGACATCAGCACGCCCATGGACTCCATCAGCGCCTTTCCGATGTCGCCATCGAGAGACATCCCCTTCAGCAGCTCCTCCAGGTCCACGTCACCGTTGTCTTTTGCCTCGTCCTTCGTCTTGAGCCTGTTCAGCGTCTCCTCGATGGTGTCCTTGAGGTTATCTGCCGGTTGTTGCTGCTTCCCCTGCTGCTTCCCCTGCTGAGCGTCCGTCTCAGCAAACACCTCGTCCTGGAACTCGTCTAGGTAGTCGTCAAGGTCGTCCAAGTCGTCCTGCTTGTTCATCTCTGTGTATGTGTGCTCACTGTCTTGCTTCAAAGCAAAATCTCTGTCTCTCTCATTAATAAAACATGCCAGAGCTGTTTTCTCTGTTCAAAGAAGTGAAAAATTACCACTAACAAAACACACACACCATCAAAATCTATAGAACAAAGAGAGGCCAATGTCTTCGCTCTTGAAGAACCGTCTGCAGGAGGAGAGGTGAGTGTGTGCTTATTGAGCTACACACACACACACACACACAGAATACTGACAGAACGACCAGAAAGCAGTGGCGCAAGGACCACCCGTACGGCTTCTACGCCAAACCGGAGAAGGCGTCTGACGGCTCAATGAACTTGCAGAGCTGGGCAGGCGGGATCCCAGGCAAGGACAACACCATCTGGGGCAGTGCTACGTACCCAATCACAATCACCTTCCCAGACGACTATCCGTCCAAGCCCCCAAAAGTGCGCTTCCCTGCCGGGTTCTACCACCCAAACGTGTACCCATCGGGGACCATCTGCCTGTCGATACTGAACGAGGACCAGGACTGGAGACCGGGCATCAACGTCAAGCAGATCATGCTTGGTGTGCAGGAGCTGCTGGACACGCCGAACCCGGACTCGCCTGCGCAGGAACCGGCGTGGAGGGCGTTTGGCAAGGACAGAGCCCTGTATGAGAAGAAGGTGCTGGAACAGGCAAAGAAGTACGCAAAGGCCTAGCGCCAAAACAAATCTGTAATCTATGTATATTTGAACTGGATGGGTACTCGTAGTAGTATAATCACTGCTCGCCCTCCTTGTACTCGATGAACCTTCCCAGGTTGTTGTACACCTCCTCGGACTTGAGCTTGAGCTCCCTATCAACGTTCTTATCGATGAGCTTGAATGCCGTTCTCAACTGTGGCTTCAACTCCTTCAACAGCTTCAAGTACTGGTCGCCACGGAACACTGCAGCGTCGTAATCGTATGCAGCATCGTCGTAAATCTCAAACATCTGGTCCAGTGTTTCCACTTTCACCTTGGCAGAGACAGATGGGTTGGATAACAATTGCAACAACAGCTGTGAGATGGCTCTGTTACGTTCAACGTGGCCCTGTGCCTTGGATACCGTGGCTAACACGCCAATCAGCCTCACGAGGTATTCGTCTCTCATCTCATCCTCAACATTCAGAGTCTGGTCAACCTCGGTAATCACCTGCTGGATGAATGCATCGTCCAGGGAAACTTCCTCCTTACTCAAGAGAATGGCCCACAGGGCACCAAACACAGACACCTTCTCCTCCAGATCAGACTCCGAGACCAATGGGATGATGGATGTGATCACCTGTTCACAAACCTGGGTCCATTGCTCCACGCCATATCCAACAGTGACGAACAACCACGATAAGTTGTTCAACGCAGTGAGCACTCTCGATCTGAATTCCAGATGTGGGAGGAGTGCAATGAGTAGCTGTATGATTTGTCCCGTGAGGAGAGTCAACAGTTCATCGGTGAAGGACTCGTTGTATGAGATCATCTCCATGATCGCCGTGAGGATCTCCACGGCCAACTCCACGGTTTGGAACTGCGTTCTGGCAATGGCCCTTCTTTTCACGTCATCCTTCAACTCTTGTGGTTTGGTGTTATCGCACTCGGTGACTATAACACTTCTGTTGGCCTCAATGTCAATTTCGCTCACAGAGGCAATGATCTTGGTGATCACTTGCACAATCGCATCCTCTTGTGAAATGTTGTCAAGGGTTTGCAACTTAAGACCCTGGATGTAAACCTTGGACAAGTTGTTGAACTTTGGCACTTCGTTGACAAACGACTCCAGCACGTCCAGGTTCATGTCCCATTCTTGTTTGAACGACGTGATGAACTCGTCGCTCTGTGAGGACAAGTCGTAGATCAGGTCCATGATCGCATTGAACAGAGAGTTTGTGACCATGAGCTCCTTCTTTTCCAGGTCGAGCGCATACGACAGGATCTCCTTCAGAAACGTTCTCAGCGCACTCATCTCATCCATCACAGAGGCGAGGATGTCCTCGCTACAGTCGCAGAGCCCCGTGATCAACGAAACGAGGTTCTCACACATGTCAAACAGCAACGTCTGTGCAACGGAGTCAAAGTCCGCAGGCTTGTCCCTGAATAGCTGGAACCCACGCTGCGCCTTGTTCAGATTCTCCTGGATCACCTTCCAGATGTTCTGTCTCCACATGTACACGGCAACATCGTAGCCTTCCTCGATGACGAGGTTTCTCAGCAGACCAAAGGACTCAACCACAATCTCAGAGTTGGAGTCCGTGAGGCACTGCTCCATGACGATCTGCACGAGACGCTCTTTCAGCAGCAGCCTGCGGAACTTCGGGTCGTCGCACATGATGCAGATGGTTCCCAGGGCCATGGAACGCTCGTTCGGTGCCAGCGACTGCAGCTTGGAGATCAGAGGCAGGATCTTCGTCTTTGTGAGCTGCTCGTCCTGCTTGGACTCCTTGGCCCCTCTCTTGGACTTGACTGCGAGCGGGTTCGCACGGTGGCGCGAGGAGCGCGAGTTCTTCTTGAGCTTGCCCATTGTGGTGTTCTTGGTGTCCTTGGTGTTCTTGGTGATTCTGATTCTGTTCTTTGAGCTTGAAGAGCAGTGAAAAGTTTTGATTTTCTGGCGATGAGCTTCTCGGGGCGGCTCTGAAAGCTCTCTGAAGCGAAGGGCGCTGGTTGATTACGCGGGGTGTGTGTGGTTTTCTACAGCGTGTATGGCGTTGTCCTATATGTACAGCTGCTTGTTGGTTGTCACGGTTGTTGTAGATGCATCACTTGTCCTTCCCAGACTGCGCTGCCGCATTGAAGGAGAGCACTTCTGCCACGCTTCCAGGTGGCTTCACGCCCTCGGGGAGCGTAGGCTCGCCGTTCTCGTCGTACGTGGGGAACTGCATGTCCTGTCGTAGAGCACCATCTTCCCTCAGCTTCTCCCTGCCATTGTTAGTATACTCGCCTGTGCGTGCGTGTGTGTGTGTGCGTGGCTGTAAACACTCACACAATGATCGGCTCAAAGAACCTGACGCCTGCACAAACACACGGTTAGTACCCACACCACAAAACACCCAGAGACGAGGCACACTCACCGGTCCACATGCCCACAAACACGGAGAGCATCATCGCAGAGACATTGAACATGTTCAGCCGGCCCATTGTTGTCGATGCTGTTGCTGTTGTTGTTACAATTGTTCTGGTTGATGGCACAGGTACTAAATGAATATTTTTCGTCTCATGTCCAAGGAGATGATCATGAGCATGACCTACGGAAAGGCTGGTATAATGCACAGTTTATTCGTATGAAAGAAGGTAGCTCAGTACTGGACTGCCTCGTAGACCTCAAACGGCTTCAGCAGAACGAGTTTGGCACCAGATGCACAGGCAACGACCCGCTGGTGGTTGATGGAGCCAGCGGTGACCGCAACAGAGGGTAAAAGCATCTTGAACTGGTGGGATTTGCCTGTTCTATCACACAAGTCGTAGAACGACGATCTATCGCTCCCCACACCACCAATGAGCGGCTTAGTGGAGCTCTGAATATAAGTAGACCCAACACTCCATCCACTCAGTTGTCCCTCAGAGTTGGCAAAGGTGAACCCAGCACCTCCCTGTAATTCCGCAGGGTTATAACGCTTCCACCAGCCATCTCCAACAACAACGAGCTCGCCACCTTGTACGATAACATCCTTGATTACTGGCGTGGCACCCTGTGCAAACGTCGTTGGATAGATCGTGTATAGCCTCTGCTGCTTTCTCCAGTCCATCACCTTCAATGTCGTCCCATTCTCCACAATGATCAGCTTATCACAGTCCTGGTCCATCCAGAACTTCACCATCGTCGGGATGTTGTCCAAATGCGTCACGCTGTGCTGTCCTTCATGGTCCCACACAATCACTTGACGGTCATCACCACATGAAACCACCAGCCCATCCTCTGAAACGTCAATGCCGTTGATGTCGTCCGTGTGGTGCACGGGATAGTGCTTCTCCTTAGAAGAACCCAGGTGGTTGACCACTGTCAGCGAGCGGTCCTCGTGCGCCATCACCAGGAACTGTGAGGTGAATCTGACATGAACGACTGATGATGATGCCTTTACAAGAGAACACTGGAACGTCCACTGGGTCTGTAAGCCACTTGGGAGGTTGCGTGCAATCGGCGACGCCGCAGGGATTGGGGTGAGGATGGAACACCCGGAATCGTGCGCCAGAGCAAGCAGGTTCCCATTCCAGTCCATTGACCTCACGGATTTGGGAAGATCATAGCTTTGTGATGTTAGTACATGGAAACCGAAAAGACAGAAAGAGAAGCAAAAACGCACATTAGGGAGTACACCTCCTGATCAGGTTTATAGTTCTCGTCGAAGATCTCCGGGATCAGCAGCACAGGCTGCTCAGGTTCCTCCGTCATGGTTTGTTATTAAGTCCCCCCTCTACTCAGGTTTGTTTACCTCTCTCGAACAACTTTTCATCAACTTTTTCTTCACTTTGTATGGGGTTTTATCTTTAAGTTCATCTACAGCTCGTCCAATGCTCGAAAACTACAAGAGTTCATCGCTAGACACCAAGCAGTAATCTATAAACAACCTTAAACCTTTCAGAAGCCGCTTCTACCAGCAAACTCCTCGAAGTAGTCCAGCATCTCCCTGGTGATTCCCTTAGACAAAGTGCACACGGCAACGTCAAAATGACGCTTGCAAACGCTCTCACACTCGCGATCCTCTGCCAAGGCAGTCGTGCCAGCCTTTTGCACCAGGTTGACAACTTCAGCACCGGAACAGCCGTCCAAATCTTGGGCCAATTGTTTCAAGTCCACGTCTTTTAAGTTCATCTTCGCAGTCTGTTTACTCAAAATGTGCAGACGGGCCTCGAAATCGGGTGGAGAGACATAGATATGTGAGTCCAATCTCCCCGGTCTGAGTAAAGCTGGGTCGATCTCTGTGGGTCTGTTTGTAGCACCGACAACAACAACACCGTTTAACTCTTCCACACCGTCCAATTCGTTCAACAGGGATGTCAGAACGTTGGAAGATGCATTCGTTCCAGTTCCCTCATCACGGTCTCCACCAAGAGCGTCAATCTCATCGATGAATAAGATGGATGGTGCTGCTGCTCTTGCCTTACGGAAGATCTCTCTGATCTTGCGCTCCGATTCTCCAACGTACTTATTAAAGATCTCTGGACCTTTGATTGTGAGGAAATTGACACCAGACTCCGTAGCAAGAGCTTTAGCAGCCAAAGTTTTCGAACAACCAGGTGGTCCGTAGAGAAGGACACCCTTTGGAGGCTTTATTCCCAATCTTTTGAATCCTTCTGGAGTCTCCAATGGCAACTCGATGACCTCATGGAAGGTCTTCTTCAATGTTTCTTGTCCACCAATATCGGACCAATAAACTTTTGGGGTCTCCAAGAAGATCTCCTTCATCGCACTTGGTCTGATGTCAATAATGGACTGTTCGAAATCGTCCAGTGTCACGAATGCCTTCTCCAAATCCATGTCATAGTCTTTCATACGGTCATACACTTTCGACACTGACTGTTCACAAAGCGAAGCAATATCAGCGCCGACGTAACCATGTGTCTTTGAGGCGATGTTGGAAATCTCATCTTTGGTTAACGTATGATGCTTGATCTTCTTCAGATAGAGCTTGAGAATATCATGACGAGCCTCAACACCAGGGATACCAATCTCCACTTCTCTATCAAATCTTCCTGGTCTTCTCAATGCAATATCTATAGAATTTGGTCTATTCGTAGCGGCTACAATGACAAGACGGCCGTTTGAACCAATTCCATCCATCAAGGTCAATAATGTGGCAACAACACGACTCTCAGCTTCTCCAGAATCATCAGCATCTCTCGACGGGGTCAGAGAATCAATTTCATCGATGAACAGAATAGCTGGTTGATAACGTCTTGCCTCATTGAAATAGTCTCGTAGCTTTGATTCAGTTTCACCCAAGTACTTGGAGACGATGGAAGGACCATCAATCGAGAGGACGTGTGCATTGGTCTCTGCTGCCACTGCTCTCAGCAGCATTGTCTTACCTGTTCCAGGCGGGCCATGTAAGAGGACGCCTCTTGGTGGCGTTGTGCCGAACCTGGCAAAGAAGTCAGGGTGATGTAATGGCAATTCAATGGCTGATTTCAAGTTCTTGATCTCTTTAGACAACCCACCAATCTGGTTGTATGATGTGCGTTTTGGGAGGTTATACTTCGTGTGTGGTTCATTCTCCTCTGTGAAGTTCAGGATAGTTGAGCCTCTCTTGAAGAGCAATGGAGGAGATGCGAATCGCTGGAAGTTCAAGTCTTCAGAAGCGTCAGGCTGAGCATCCTGGATCGCGAGCGATGAAATGTCAGGAGAGTCGTCCACTTCAGTGATAACAAGGTCTTCAAACGTCTTTTCCTCGCCTTCGACAACGTTTGGGATACCCACCTTGTATAGCATGAGTCCTGGCATGATGATACCCACGTCCTCCAACAACTTCTCCACAGTCTTCTTCGCCCTGTCGTGCAATTTGACACCATTGACCGTTCCAATGGTCACATTCATCGCATACGGCGGCTGACTATCAACCTTTGCCATCTCTAATCTGTCACCAAGGAGCACGTTACCCACTGCACGCAGCCCCGCGGACACTTGGATCACATTGAAGGGACACCCAGCGTCAGCGGCGTTGGCGATGGCGCAGACACCGGAGCCGTCACCCTCCTTGGAGACGAAGACCATGGACCCGGCAAGAATGTCGCTAGCCTTGAGTACTGAGGGGTGGAGCAGCACTTTGACGACAGACTTGTTGTTGAAGGTTGGCGATGGCCTCGTGATGAACGAGCGTGGGAGCTTCATTTTCGGCTGCTTTGCGGTATCATTCTCCTCGCTGCCGGAAGCCTTCTTCTTCGGTGTGCTCTTGGCGGGCTTTGATGACATTTTGCAAGCTGCCTGTGGCTCAGTATGTGCTCTTCCACTTCTAGCAGTTCATTAGAGATATTGGCCCCAGATACAAAAGTTCTTCATTTCAAGCGATGAGCTGTGGCGCTAACCGGGCCGTTTTTCTGGTTTTGGAAACTTTTCACTTTTTCGTGAGCCAATCAGCAAGCGATCTCAACACTTACACAGTGTTGACTTACAGCCAGAATGCTCCCTTTCCACCGGCTCAGGCAGGGCAGACGGTGCTACAACACACTCGCAAGACAGATCAATGTGCAGAGACAGAAACCCGCACTTCCCAGGCCCCCAGAGAAGCCGGATTACTCACATGACCTACAGTCAACGCTCCTCAGGGCCCGTAAAGTGCCTGAAACCACGGAGAGAAGGCTCAGGTTCTTGAGGGAGTTCATTCACGGCTATATGCTCGACGATGAGATGCTCCTATACGCTCTATACCCATCCAGAGACAACTTTGTGGGGATCTCAGACAACGAGAACACTGTCAACATTGATACCAGGTCACTTGAAGCGCTTGGAGCTCAGCTATTTGCCTTGCAGAGAACGAAAGCTGCGATGTCCCTAGGAATGTCCGAAGATCCTACGAAAGTGTTCAGCAGTGTGATATTCAAGAAGTGTGAGAAGATCGCAACTCTGAACAAGTTCCTTCATGCAAAAGGATTCATGAAGAACGTTGTACTGTCTTCAACTCTGCAGGATCAGAACAAACAGGCACAGAGCGCATTCTTCACACTCATAGGGCTGTTAACATACAAACACGGCATGCAGCGGACAGCTGATTTTCTCAATCTTCGGATCTTTTCAGGACACAGAAACCTATTTGAGATAGCCGCAAGATCATCATAACGAAACCACACTGACCACTTTCAAGCCGTACATAGAAGATATAACGAAATGCATTTAATGACAAAGATGACTCACAAGTACAAACTAGCAGCGAAGACAATGTCTCTTTTGATCTTCTCCTGGGCAATGCTCATCTTAGCATGCAGTGCTGAATCACCAATGATCAATGCTGCAGATTTGACCTCTCTGCAAATCTCATCCAATCTGGTGATCACCCTGACAATCGTACCTTCAGCTTCGACACTCAACTCCATGATCTCCTTGAATGTCATACCTCTAGCCCATTCGTAGACAACATTCACAAGCGCAAATCTCTTTCTCTCAAGGAAGTCTTGCTCTTCAGAAGTTAAAGTGACCTGGTGTTGATCAAACACATCAAGCATCGATCCCATAATCTCTTGGATCTTAGCCTTACCTCTCTCCAGTCTCGGTGTGATCGTAGGATCCTCTTCCTTGGAAGACTTGCCCTCATACACAAAGGCAGACAACAATGCAACAATCTCCTCAGGTTCGAAATCTCCCAAAAAGTTATCAAGAACTAACTCAGTCAAAATCAGTTCCCAACCACAGTTGATCTCACACGCAACACGACCCTTAAGCATAACATTTAGGTTACCATCGATAAAATCGAGCTCTTTCAACACGGATAAACGTTGTTCGTAGTCCGGTAGCAACTCCAAATTCTCATCGGCCAGGAAGGACTTATAATGCTCAATCTGCTTTATGATTTCATGCTTCGTGTCCAATGCCGTATAATACTCCTTGAACTTTTTAGACTTGATACATGTACTCTCACGTAGTTTGGTAACCAATTGCTCTCTTTCCTCAATGATCTCGTTGATCTTTAAAGTACCAAAGGCAACCCAATCAATCTCTCTGAATTTCGCTTGGTACCTCAAAGACAGTGAGATGTTTCTTCCAAACGCCTCTAGCACCTCTGGACTGGCATTTCTCCCCACATCAGTCACATTAACAGAATAAGCAATCACCAACTCAATTTGGTCAACGTGAACCTCCTCGAACTTCAAGTGACCATTATAAGTCATCGTGACAAAGTTTGATTGGATATAAGATCTCATACCGGATATGTATGGCAGCGAGCTCGGATCGGCTCGCTCAGCATCATCACCCATGTTGAACACCAACACGACAAACGTGGCCTGTTTCATACGATCCTGTTTCCAAATGACACCAACACGGGATCTTCCCTTCTTATCCTTGAACACAATCATTTTCCCCTGTCTGAATTGTCTCACAAAGATCGGAGAGTTCATTGATTCGTGAAGTAATGACTTTGTGAGCTCTTTGTAATGGACCAAGTCTTTATAGGTCTCCTCTAATTGCTCATTGGTGAATCCCTCATTGATCTCTAATGGCGGTATCTGTGCCAATTTCAACTCCAGATCCTTCACCTTCTGTTCGTGCTCTGGCATCAAAGTCTGTGCAGAGTTCTCAGAGAAAGAATGTTTGATCATCTCCTCAACTCGCAGTGCCTCAATTCTCAACAAGTTTAAGATCATGTTGTAAGTCAATCTGAATTGAGAGACAAGTTTCGTTGCAGTACCCAAACAGACATCCTTAATGGTCAACCTCGATGATGGTTCAGTATATGACATGAGAATAACAGTACCAATTGTATCCAGACCTCTACGCCCAGCACGGCCGGACATTTGCGTAAATTCACCGGGAAGCAAATTTCTGAAACCAGTACCGTCATGCTTTCTCAACTCACTGAACACAACTGTCTTTGTTGGCAGGTTCAATCCCATGGCGAAAGTCTCTGTGGCGAACAACACCTTGATCAGTGTCTTCGCGAAAAGTATCTCAATAACTTCCTTAACGATCGGAAGTAATCCACCATGATGCACTGCGATACCACGACTCAATAGATCTCTCACAGTCATGATCTGCGGCAATTCTCTGTCTTCTTTCTTCAGTCTGGCAACTGCCTTGTCGATAAACATATGGATCTGTGATTTCTCTCTAGCATTACAGAAATCAATACCTTGTAATGTTTGAGCATACTGTTCACAACGTGCCTTTGAAAAGACAAAGATCACAGCAGGCAACAGGGTGTTGGAGTTCAAGAACTGGACAAGCTCAGTCCATGTGTTCTTATTAGGCTGACTCGTTTGGAAGAATCCACGGCTATTACCACTATGTCCGCCCCGTCCCCCTTGACTTCCACCCCGACCACGACCTCCACCACGACCTCCCCCATTCTGTGAACCTCCACGTCCGCCTCCACGGTTCATTTGACCACCACGGCCACCACGAGTACCGGAGTCATTTCTGTTTCCATCTGCTGGTTTCTTCTTACCCTCAAAAGAGTCCTCATATTCAGCATAATTGGTATCCAGGAACTTTCTCTCAGCATCAATCACCTTGGTCAGTTTACCCTTACCCCAGACGTTGATCTCCAATGGAACGGGTCTCTTTGGTGTAGAGATAACGTATATGTCCTTATGTTTGGTTCTTCCAATCCAATTAGCAAATTCATAAGTGTTTGGAACTGTAGCCGAAAGCAAGATGAATTTGACATGATCTGGTAGCATAATGATGACTTCTTCCCAAACAACACCTCTATCAATATCGTTCACGTAGTGGACTTCGTCAAAGATGATGAATTCAACATCACGGATCAGATCAGCACCACGATAAAGCATGGATCTCAGGATTTCAGTGGTCATGATCAGACAGTTCGCTTCAGAGTTGATTTGAACGTCACCAGTGATCAATCCAACGTCGACCTCAGGGAAAGTCTCCTTGAAATCTCTAAATTTCTGGTTGGAAAGAGCCTTGATAGGAGAGGTATAAATTGCCTTTGTCATGTTTCGGTTGGCCATAGCGATAGCATACTCAGCAACAACGGTCTTACCTGCAGATGTATGTGCCGCAACAAACACAGAGTCGCCCTGTTCCAAGTGATACACTGCCTCTTGTTGGAAAGTGTCGAGTTCAAAAGGCCATCTACGTGCCATGTTTGGTACAAGTTCATGAAAGTTCTCAATCTTGTGATCGAGATCGACTTGGTGGGCCCATTCCTTCTTGACCAAGATCTCATCCTTGTTTGTGATGGCACTTCTGGCAAAGTTTATGTCCACCGGCAAGAGTTCATCGATCTCCTTCTCGAAGCCTGAGGATGTGGTTGACTGAGCAACGGATTCCAGTGGGATATCCTCATCGGCAAGTTCAGTGTCATCTTCATCACGCTCTTCATCTTCCTGAGTTTCCTCTAACTCATTGAGACCATCTAGAGTCACTCCACCAACGTTTAGACCTCTAGTTAGGCCCTGAGCCATGTCAAATAGGCCTTCATTGTCCCTGTGCAGTCCTTTCGTTTGATCTTTGGTCGTGTTCTTCATCTGTATTCCACCAGGTTGGAATGGCAATTGTGAAGTACTCCCACTGAAAGAGTCGCCACTTCCATACGCTCTGCTGATGCTGATGGACGAGGCAGCATTGGAGTTGGCAACATCTGAACGATTAACCTCCTCCACGTAACTCACAACCTCTCCTTCAATACCCCTACGTTTCAAACGGTATTTAACACGAGAAACAGGCTCTGGTAATTGCAGCAAGGAGTCATACATCTCTGCCGGGTCACTTTTAGGGACTTCTTGCATGAGATCAAGCAGATCCCAAGGCAAGACGCTCGAAGGGTTCAAGAAATGCGATTTCAAGTCCTCTTCAATGGTGGTCTTAGGATGTGGTTCATACTTTGTCTGCGTCGTGGGGGGCACTGGTAAATTGTCGCCACGTCCGAGATCAAGCTCATTGAGAATCTCGGAGATCTCTTCAACGTCTGCAGCGGCCATTGGGATCGGTCCTTTGCTTCCACTTCTGCTTGGTTATTTGAACGAACAGATTTGTTTTGTTTCAGCCATTTTTACATAATCAATCAAAAGTCTTAACGATGGGTATCTTACATAGTTCGAGGTCGTCTACAACAGTTGTGTGCGAATTAAACAGATCTTTTGAACGCCATTCCCAACGATTAGTTCCCTATGTGGATGTTTTCTGTGTTATATATGTCATGTACAAGCAAATTAAAATGAGCAAATGTCCCTGTCTTTCTGAACCATTAAATCATTCCTCTTCAGAACTCTCAGAGCTCACATCGTCGTCAGAGTCAGAGTCGTTATTAGTGGCCATCATGCTCGAGTTCGGTGTCGAGCCTGATTGATCCAAGAGCTCAATCTTCTTCTTGATGTTCTCAATCTGACGAGACTGTTCTGCTTCCGACAAGTTCTTGCTCTTCTTGGACTTTTTCGAACCCGCAAACGAGGAGCGACGATGACCATTTGACGAAGCCTTCTTCTTCACGACCAAGTTGTAAAGTCTGTACTGAGTGGAGTTGTCCAATTGGTCCATGTCCAATTCAATCTCATCGGATTGTTCACTGGAGATGTTCATAGCTTGAGAGATGATGGAAAGCACTTGGTTCAGCTTCTTCTCTGGCAATTCACCAATCTTTTCACTCAGTTCTTTCTTCTGGTCATACGTCAACAACGTTTCCACGCTTGAGTCTCTTCTCTTCTTCTTCTTAGATTTCTGTGTTTTTTTCTTCTTGGATCTCTCCTTCTTTATCTTGTCCAATTCTTCTTTCTTCAGTTTATCCAACTGTTGTTTCATTCTATGCAGTTGCTCCTCCAAGAATTGGATGGCCGGGTTTGTGATCTGTGATTCTGGGATCTCTTCCTCTTCAGATTCTTCCTCACTTTCGTACTCATCCTCGGAATGACTTGGAGTAGGTGGTGCCACTGGTCTGTCAATCCATCTCTTTTCAAAGATAGCTTCCAGTCTATGACCCATCATGTTAACCGCAGTGCCTTCAGGGTTAAAAGTGTAACAATTTTGGAAGACAAGACGAACATCGCGCTCAAACTGGTCGGCATTCTCATATTGGTTGTTGTTCAACTTATTTTGAATGGTAGAAAAGTCCATTGGCTCAGTCACATGGTCGAAATAAGTTGGACAGTTCAAGGCAACAGGATCCACAGGCTCCAAGAATGGAAAGTTGAATGATTCATACTTCTTCGAGCCCAACTCCTTCAAGACTTGTTGAGAGAATCTCAATTCTGCAACAAACTTTTTCTTTCTCGGTCTCACATCATACGGTAGATCCTTTGTCTTTGGTGGATGAATTTCTCTCTTCGGTCTTCCATTAGCGACTGAATCTCTTCTGATTGTTGGAACGCCTTCACTGTTCAATTCACCAGGGGTATAACTGGTTTTACGTCTTGCTCCCTGAGCTTTTGAAGTGCCAACAGCAGTCCTCTCTGGCATATTCAGCAAGTGCTTCTCAAAACTGGCCTGGATGTTTCTGGCCATTTGGGTAATGACAGAATCCGGACCATTAAAACGGGAGCAGTTGGCAACCATCAGATTGAAATCATCAACAAAATCCTTCACATCAGCATAACCATTCACTGCAAGCTTCTTCTCAATTGTAGAGATATCCATCGGTCTTGGGATGTAGTTATAGTACAACGGAATGTTCAACTTGACAATGTCCACGGGTTGGAGGAACGGTGACGCATCCTTCATTCTCTTGATGATCTTCATGACACGCTGACCATACTGCTGTTGGTGCTTAGGGATTGGGTTCACCGGTAGGTTGTCCATGTCAGGTTCAGCTGGTGGTTTTGGAGCCGGCTCCATTGGTATCTGTGATGCTGAGCCATTGGTTGTTGATACTGGTGTTTGCGTTTGCGACTCTGAGACAGATTGGATGACTGGAGCACCAGTGGCAGGCGACACTGACTCCTTGACAGGTGGATCTATCATTACCGCTTCCTCTGTGGTCTCATTGACAGTTGTCTGCAGTTCTGGTGAGTCGGATTGTGTCGTTGCTGTTACTGGGGAAACTCCCACGTTTTCTTTCACTTCGACACCATTGCTCAATAGTTGCTCATCCAGTTTCGTTCTTTTCGCACCGCTTTCATCCTTGTCTTCCAGTTCGTGCTTGTCACTCTGTGCACCGTCAACTCCCACTGGCTGCTCGCTCTTAACATTCTGCTCCTTCTGCACTGTTTCTTCGTCCGTTGACATCGTGCGCGCGCGAAACGAAAAACACGAAAAAATCGCGAAAATTCTTAAGAGAAAAAAAAAACTACAAAAACCAGGAAAATCTCTTCATTTAAATACTCGCGCGCCAAAATTCGTTGCCGACCGCGCCGTGCTGAAAAATACGCTTGCAGAGTGGCGTTTTCGGTGGCGAATGGACGCTTTGAGTGGGATTTCGGTTTTTGTTAGTGTAGAAATTCACCTCAGCCCTCACGAGTCCAGTTGTGAGGCCATCTCCAAATTCCATGATGGCGCTCGACGTTTGCCACCTCCTACTAGCTCCTGGAAGACGCGTCGACGTGTCCTCCAAAATTTTTATCACGAGCGCCCGCCATTCGACGTTCGTTTGCGACACAGTTTCGCGGAAATGGCATGACGATTACCGGATGTGGAAGTACCCATCCACTATTCATAGACATTTTGTTGCCATGGAAACGCGTTGAGAAACAAATTTTGAGAGGCTGGTTTCCGATTTGGGAGGTACCAGCGCCAAAATTTCGCGATAGTCAGCAGCTTATCAATTAATCCATAGACAGGCGAAAATCGTTCTCACTAGTAACTACCCATTCCATTGAGAGAGTCCTACACTGCCCTAAACCCATACCCTTAGTCTATTTAACTTATAATACAAACCCCCATAACTATCACATCATCAAATGTTCACATGTGGATCGTCAACAAGTCGTTCGAACTGAACTGCTTATTACAAGATGGACATTTTCTCATTCTAGCAGCCAGCCTTTCATTTGCACATGAAGAACAGAAAACATGGCCACATGTCTTGATCGCAGTGTCTTTCCAGTTCTTGGAGCATAGAGAACAGTATATCAACGAGCGGAAACTGTCCAACTCAGAAGAATCCTCCATCGATCCAGTCTGCTTGAATCTCATAATCAACTTATCCTGAGAAGCTAGCTTAGACTTCAACTGTGCAACTTGTGAAACCTTTGACGCTTCTGAGATCAACAGTGATTGATGTTCCTCATTCAAGGTGGAATAGTCCTGTCTCGCCTTTTTATGTTGTGTAGATTCCAATTTGGCCCGATCATCCAGTTTGATACACTTGTTGCTGTACTCCTTCACTTCCAATTCCTTCTTGGCCAATAATCTCTTCAAATCAGTCAACTCACTGTTAAGTGTCTCAATCTGATGTTTGTACTCCAATTGTGAACTTTCCAACTTATCAAAACTGGTCTTCAATACCTTAAATGAAGTGTCCAGTTTATCACGGGTCACCTGTTGATATTTCTCACCTTCCATTAACATACGATACTTGGAATCAACTTTAATTTTTGCCACGTCCAGTTCCTTCTTTCTCTTCTCCTCATCAACAGCACTCAATATTTTTGGTACACGGACCGACTGTAATTGTTGGAATGCATTCTCCAGTTCAGAAAGCTCCTTCAACAACAAACCATTCTTCTTTTGCAATTGCGCCACATCAACAGTATCCGACGAAATAATCTCGTTCAGCTTAGTCTCTAGGCTGAAACTGGCAATCTGCTGTTGCTGAGCCTTAACAAGTTCTTGCAGGTCGGCCAATACTTTCCAATTACTTTTTTGTTTCAAAACTTCGATCTCGGTGAGATACAAGTCTCTCTGGTTTCTTAATCTCTCCTCTCTTTCCTTCGTCTCGTTCAACTGTACCGATAATTTGTTCTTCTCAATGGTGAAGATCTCCATAGCTTTTTCTTGGTGTGATAACTGGTCTGTGCTGTCCTTGTAATCGTTCTCTAAGATCTCCAATCTTTGAACAAGCTCAGCTTGTTTACCCTGAAGATCATCTCTTTGTCTCAAAAGAGTCCGATACTTATCCGATGTTGTGATTAATTCTTCGGTAGTAGTGGTCTGTGGTTTTATGCTCGATGAAAGTTTACCGAATCTTTCAATGTTTTCCTTGATGACAGCTTCTTGAGCTTTTACCGTGGCCTTGTGCTCTGAGATCTGGGCTTGCAAATCTTCAAGCTTGGTATCATCAACCGCTGGTGCTGCCCCACTGTCTGTCTTTACACTATTAGAACGTGATTGCCCAGTGGCTTGCTCAGCATTTGGTGTCTCTTCTTTTCGCTTCGTGATTCTTCGAAGAGTCTTACTCTGTAATACCTCATTCTCCTTAGACATCTCCTTAAAGTCGTCTAAGAGCTTCCCATATTTCTTCGTCAGCAGCTGATTGTCAGATTTCAAGGAGTCGTATTTCGCCGACACGTTATGGAACTCCTTATTAATACTGGCAATGCTTGTTTTGACATCTTCTGATATTTTACCATCAAATCTAGCAACAACTTCACCAAATCTTTGCTTCTTGGTTTCCAGCTGAGCCATGAAGTCACCACCTGTCACAGATGTTGGTGTGCTCAAGAAGTACTGAAGACTTTGAATGGTCGTCTCACCGGTTGGTGCCAGTCCACTGACGTACTCCAGAAAGTGATCAACCCAGTGCGACAAGAGCACAAATCTGTCCTTGCACTCGGCATACTCAGTCTGTAGCAACTTATACTCTCCTTGCACAACGCTAACCTGTGTCTTGTACTTCTGCAGTTGTCTAAAGATCGCTTCCTTCTGGAAGTATACAACATCCTTTTGCGTCAATGGGCCATCTTCACTGAGAACATCGAGCACCTTACGCTTCTTCAAGTCAGACCCGTCAGAGTCATCCGCTTCTCTCTTGACGCTCATTCTTTCATACGATTGAACGACAAGTCAACAGAAACTTCAACCTTGAATATCGCACTGATTGCAAGAGCTGAGAGATTCAAATTTCAGGTTTTTGGCGCCATTCAATCGTCAATGCCTTTTTTCAAAGATTTTTTTCGCGAAAATCGTGAATTGTACCGCTTTGGGGTGTTTCGGCCCGCCGGAATTCTGAATCCGGCAATCAGCCTTCCTCTGTTCTACTATGGGATTCCTTTTCGTAGATGATCATTTGTATAAGCGGTCGTTATATGGTGGTGATTGGGGAGGGGGGAGTGTTGCTGTCGTCATCCTAATACTGGTGACTCCTGAGTGGACTGAGCCGCTCATCTGCTCGAGGGCAGGAACTCCAGTTTCGGATCAGCAAATGCAAATTCATCGTTGTGTAAACGATCTGCAATCTTGGTGAACCTCTCATACTCAATGACAACGTCATTAAATTCGTTCAAGTAGCGTCCCAAGAGAATATGGCTGTTTAAGCCTTCAAATGACAGTTCTGTGCATGGCTCTCTCACGCTTAATGACCGACGGATCATCAAGAATTCTTCAACCTCATCATCATCATCAGAATCCAATACGCCAAAGTCTTGATCTGGTAACAATCCAATACGGGGGCCTTCAAATGGTAACACCGGTCTCCTTGGTATTCTATGCCTGTTTTTGTTGTCAAAGAACAGTTTGTGGTTGTTTCTGGTGATGCGTAACTTTGACTCCATAGAACTCTTTGACATGCCCAAATGGAGCTTCAATCTGAAATATCGAAGTTGCGGAGTCTTTGTTAAGAGTTCAGGTGGAGCAGGAAGTGCATCCATCGATGTCGTTTGTGAAAGTCTCGATATGGAAGCTGTTGATGATGAAGTTGAGATACGAGAAGATGGCGATGAAACAGATCTCGTTGATGGTCCGAATGGGGCCAAGATCTTCTTGAACTCCTCGTCAGACATTGTGGAAAGGGATGACATTGATGAAGATGGTGACGGTGAAGAAAATGAAGATGGTGGGGTTCTCGAAATTGGTGAAACTGGATTTCCCTGCGGCTTCAAACTTGTGAATTCGGCATACTCTGGAATCAACGGGGAGGAAAATGATGATTTCACAGCATTCTGGATCTTCACAGAAGTGTTATGTTGACCTGAAACTGATTTGAAGAAATTCACGGCACTACCTAATAAAGGAACACGACCAAGACTTGTGGATGATGAGGAGCGAGAATGTCCCCTTGGTGAACCGAGCGTGCTGGAACTTCTATCAAGATTGTTCATCAATAGTGGTGTGCTTCCACCGGATCCCAATGATGATGAATAAATGGCATCGTCAAAGACATCATATGCGTATACGGTTCTGGTTTGTATTGAAATGCCAGAGGGGATGAGCTTGGTCTCATCTTGCGATTCCAAGAGATCAACATATGTTGAAGTCAAAGTCTTTGGTTCCATTGTTGTGATCATGAACTTCTTATTTGGAAGTGGATTTGATGGTTCAAGGTCCAGTGCTACCAATGGTGTGATCTCCTTGTGCTTTGCATAGTCGTTGAAGATGTCAAACGTGGCGTTCAGGTTTGCCTTGATCAGCTTTTTGAAGTTGAGATAGCTGCTGTAGCTATCACTTAAAGATCCAATGATCTTAAACACCACCAGTCTCATGTAGAACTGTCTAACAATTGGATTCCAGTGTCCAAACAACAACTCCCAAAGAGGCTTAGAGGACAGGTGGGCAGAAATGTTGTACAACAATGGCAAATCTGGGTTTGAGATCCATCCCTCACCTGCAAATGTATGAGTATCATCTGAGATGTGATCCAATGGGATCATTGACCAGATGTTGAAGAGATCTGTTAATGCTCTGGTCTGTGAAACTGATGCATCCGAGTTAAGCATTCTGAACAATCCAGAGATCCAAAAGTCCCAGTTCAACTGTCTCACAAATTTTTGCGAATCATGTTGTAGATGGATCAACAGTTGCATAAAGACTTCATAAAATCCTTCGCATGCAATTGCAGAATAGACGTTGATTTTTTTAGCACCTAGAATGAGCATGTTTTCAAAGATCTGGACGACTTGTAATGCTAAACTCTCATCGCACTCATAAACCATGGTTCTGATCAATGCAAGGTACGGCATGATCGGTAATTTGTTCACCAACTTCTCAAATCGCATCTTATCTGAGCCTTGCATCTCTGGCATGATAACAGTATTGGGAATAAATCTGCCTGATCTGCCATCGTTTGTTGTCATTTCCTGTTGCTGTTGTCTGAATATGACCATTCTGGAACGACTAAAATTGAAGACATGATTGATATGGGAATACAAGATAATTGCTCCTGGGAGATGAAAGAAGTCATCAGAATTTCTGCTTGGTGCAATATTGGAGCATATTGTGAAATAGTGTCTCAAGAATGAGCAGAATATTGTCGAATCCAAGCATCCCCAACGTTTGACCCAAGGTGGTCTGTCCATCATGTCGAATGCAAAATCACCATACGATGGCATGCGTGGTGGATTCACCGCATAGCATTTCTGTGATCTGGGAGCCAGTTCCTGATATTCTGGAACTGCGATATAATCACCAGTGTAGTCGATCAACGAGTGTAGTGACTTGATGAACTTATCCCTAGGGAACACCGCTGAGGATTGTGGGATTGCATCAAGAACATTTTCAATGAATTGATTCTTGACAAACAGGGCAAACAGCAACAGTTTGGCAAAATCGTCGACGTAAAAGAAGCCGTATGCGAACACTTTACCAATGAAGGCACTTGTGGGAAGAGGCACAGTCTTTTGTGTAAGTAATTTGGTGGAGCAATACTCCAAGGTTCTCTCCAGATGCGAGGAATAGGTCGTGGAACCTGAACCTAAGAATAACCATTCACGTCTTGCGGTGATACGACTGATGCATTCCAAGTAGACACTTCTATCGACGTTTGACATCTGTTCATGGAGACCAGCACCAGACATCAAATCATCCAATAGATCGTTCCACCAATCTGTCAGCACTTTAGAACCAAAGCTCGCAGTCCGTAGCACAAACTGATGCATCTCCTTCTTATAATGCTGCTTATCCATCACTGTGTCTGTCCTGAGTCTGAGGAATCGAAGCAGTATCAACCTGAGCAAGTTTGTCCTTGAGAGTTGGCTTCCCTTCGAACGGTACTTTAGCAGTTGAGATTGAAGCTCCTTGTAATCAACCAACAGTTCCCTGCACCGTGACTTGACTTGTTCATTGGAGACCTGTGTATGGAGTGAAAAGGGTAACGATGAGATCCTGGCGGCTCTGATGGGTAGCGGTAGAGACTCGGTGCTTGAGTTCAAAGAGGACGAGGCTGAGTGATATGCCATCTCTGGTTTCTCCAACGGAACGGCGCTCTCGACGAGCTGGGTCATAGGAGGTGTGAAGCGCAGTGGGTGTGGCACTGTAGAGATCTCTACCAGTCCTTTAGATCTGGGCGGCTAGCCTTTTTGGCTCTGTTGTGGACCTCAGTGGTGGGTTGCTATTACCTTGATGTGTCAGCTAGCGATCCGAATGCGTAGCAGGAAGGGATCAGCAGAGCGGACTGGATTCTTGTGTGTGGCGAGTATGTCTGTGCTGGTCTTGTGCCTGTGGTGAACGAGTGTGGGTGGGTGGTGTGAAACTCCCTGAATGCTGCTCCAGAGGCTTTTCTTTTCAAATTGAGAGATGAAACTCTCACTGTCTACGGAAAGTTAACAGGGAAGGGATCTGAGATCTTGGGACACACAACATCCGCGCAGGCGGCAGCACCAGATTGAGGTGTTGTTAAGATGGGGGGGGCGGACACGCAAGGCAGTACGTCCTGACCACACACACTCTCGGAAGTGCGGTGCTGCCCCTTCCCGAGCCTTTACTGTCCCCTTCCGACCACAGCTCGCTGAGAGCACCCTCAAACACCCTCAAAGCCGCATATACTAGGCTCTAGCCCTCATACACACACACTGGGCACTGCTGGCCAGAGCGAAAATTTCGCTGCTGCCAAGTGCCTAACCGAAACTGCCAGAAGGAGCCGCAAACGCAAAGTTCTAACTTTAACTTTTGTGCCAAAAACACGGTGGGCTGCATGCGGGTAACTCTTTCGGTCGCGGGTGTCTCTTCTGACAAAAGATGATGTTCAGGTGTTGAGTGAGTGTGTGGGTGTGGGTGTTCGGGTGTTCGGGTGTACAGGGAAGTGACACAAAGCTGATCATCTCATCTCTGTGTTGACACAATCCTCGGTAACTCATGAAGCCATGGGTACATGCCACAAAATAAAACTGTAGCATTGTGACTCACAGTTCACTGTCTGACTTGACTGGGTCCCAATATCTGCTGGACATTATTCCAGTCGACACATATATATTCAGCACCACTATGTTCTTCTTTCCTCTTGGATAGAAATTTCAAGTTCTCCCATTTCCTGAATTCAAAGAACATTACCGACTATTTGCTTGTTTGGAAATTCGAACAGCAAAACTCCACACTTGGAAACTGAGCATCCCACTATTTTAATTTCTATCTGTTCGCCAATCGTCAGAGATGCCAATTGAAGGACTTTGAGATTTACATCATCCCTTCCAGGGGAACACTCTACTTTATATCTGGTTCTGATACTCTTCACTGTTTCCGTGTCCCAGGTATCCCGTCTACAGACTGTAAAGTGAAAGGCTGTTGCCGACCGGGTTACTACACTCTGATGCTGCGTGTGTCAAAGCTATCGGAGTTGAGGTTGGAAATATATCGGCCAACAGGTCAGGTCATCGTCAACTTTAATCCCATCAGGTTATTTTCTCCAGAATATTGGCGTTTGATATCTAACGTACAATATCAAACATCAAAAAACAGAACATCCATATGCCCTGAAATGTTTAAAGATGTCTCACACACCCGAGCATGTCCTCGGTCTTATGATTAAGACTGGTGTTCTTCGGTTGGTACAAGGCCTTAATCCCAAAGTATTTCACTTACCTGCACTCAAAGAGATCGCAGATCAGTTTATCCAACTGACTTTTACTTCTCCATACTGAGATTCTTCGTTCTGACTTATTGATTCAAGAAGACTGTGACATATATGGGCTGAGACTGTTCAAGAACCCATGTTCTTCGAGTTACAGGTTCACCTTGGCAGTCTGAGTCTGAGTACAGTGATAACTCTCCGACAGGAGATTTGCTCAGAAAACGTCCCACATCTACCCTCCTTCACCAAGATCATTTCAAGTATCACAAGAGGAGTTTCCTCGCTACGGTTGGACCATTACTTTCAACTTTGAGATCCATCAATGTGAATCCTGAGTTTGAGTCTACTAATAAAAGAGAACATGAACATTCACTACATCGGCAGAGTGATCGCGCCTCAGAAGTTTCCCATCCATCAATATTGTGGATGGATGAAGTTGAATTGGTTGATTGGTACAGGTTCAGTGTCCCATTTGGTGATGGATCAAGACACGGGTGGAAAGGCATATTCCAAACGCTGTCCTGTGAGTGCTAGCCTATTCAATCATTTGGCTTTATCAAGTCATTACAGATCCGAGCCCAAGGATCATCACATCTATGGTTTCTGACAAACAGTCATATTCGCTCTCGGTATATCAGACAGTAGATGATTCGTCGCTTCCCACGAACTATTAGCACATTCTCGTATTCCGATCTATCCCCTTAATCTGGCGTACAAAATCATACACGTAGATTGTTCATTAAATTAAAAGTCATAGTCATTTGTACGATTGCAGATCAGTTGGCTTTCAGCTATGTGATATTGAACTTGATCTTGCCCTTTGTCGATTGCGCACTGGAGTTACCTGTTCACTGTCAACGCTGATTGTAAAGTCAAAGTTATCCATTCTTCCTCTGAATCCATCTGTCGTGTTCCCCTGGAGGACAACAGGCTTGGGACCGAACGCCCCTTGTGAAACACTGGTGTACTGTGGCACTTGTTCAATGTTCTGCTCCGCTTCGTTTTCCTCCTTTGCCTGATCCTCTTCCTCGTAGTACATCTCCCTCATTGCGATGAGTCCACCAATTGTGATGAACAGCACTATTGTGCTCAGGGACCAAAGGAGCATGACACCAACGATGTAACTCACGATTCTGTAGTGGTACAGGTAATACCTGAGTCCTTTCCAACTGATGCTGATATCGACCGATGCATCCCTTGGGTCGATGACCAGCGTGCTATCCTTGAATTCGAGAAGTATGCACCATGGTTCATCCTTGTTGATATATTCTGATAGCGTAATATCCTGCAACAAGGGGATTGCTCTCGTGTCTGCAGTGTACTCGAGCTCTCCAACGACTTCTGGGATGAATCCTTGGAAAAGAGGAGGTGCCAGTCTCTTCAGCGTCTGTGGAGAACGGTGACAGTCGAGGATCATCGTATTCAGATGTGTCAAGTACGAAACTGCAGAAGATCTGTCATGTGTGACGGGCCAACCAGACGCACGATACCCAGACACGTATGGATCCATCTTTTTATACGACTCTTGGCTCATTAGCGAGATCTTGTACATCGTCGTGAGATACTGGAATTGAGCATACTGCTGACAGTGCGGTGCCAGCGTGAGCGTAATGTCGTACTTCAAGTCGAGATCGATGTCACTCAGCGCATTGCGTGTCTGTTTCAAGGAAGCGTATGGCCATTGTGTGTTCTCGCTGAGCACTATGAAGGGTCCACGGTGCCGGAAGTCGTAATTGAGCACGAACTGTGTGAATGGCAGAGAGATGGTGGAGATTGGGATGAGGTGGTTGTAGAAGTAGTTGAAGCTGAAGAAGGCGAATGGGAGCAGCACCAGCGATGACAGCATCAGCGTGGCGGTCAGGATGAGCACCACGCGCAGCGTGAGCACAGGCACCCGTAGACTGAAGTACGCGGCCATCTTAGTCCCCCCAGAATCGGTGGCTCAAGACGGCTCTCTGGCGGTGTTTGTTGCTTATAACTGCGCGATCACGGTGGTTACCCGCCCACGGAATTAGTTTATGTTTGAATGTTTAACGCCATTCAATGGCCCTTGTACTGTTTCGGATGTTAGAAGTTAGTGATACGCTGCTGTGTACATCAGTCACTGGTCACTCAGTGTACTGTGTTCATACTCCACTGTCACCTGTGACCTGTGGCACTGACCACACAGCTACAACAGCTACAGCTATAAGCCAAACAGACAGACCAGGAAGCACGTGCCTTCTGGCGTTCTGTCTCCATTCTCCATTGCTGGATATACAACAAAGATATTGGAGTTGATGCAAGGCGACAGGGGAGACTGGTCACTGGAGTGCATGTTCAACAGTTTATATTGGGTAGAATAATAGAAATGAGTACGCTTACTCCTCGGCAATCTTCAAGACAACCTTACCCTGCGCCCTGTGGTCAATGAGCTTGTTCACCACCTGAGTGTAGTTCTCAATGCCCTCATACACGGTGTCAACGGGCACCTTAATAGTGCCAGCCTCAAATAGACCGACCGCGTACTCGTACCAGCCACCCGGCTGAATTTCCGAAATCAACTTATAGTTGTAAGATGGCTTAACCAGCAGCCTCTTGAAGAAGCCCCACGACAGCATACTCAACATAGAGTTGTGATATGTTGCAACGCGGTCACCGACAATGGTAACATAACCGGAGTTCTCAGACTTTGGCTTGAGGACATTGTTGATCACCGGGAAGATGTCCCGAGAACCAACACAGTCCAAGATGAGATCAAACTGACCAATGTCCTTGGTCAACGCGGCGACTTGTTCAGTAACAGAAGAAGACGTGTAGTCGACAACGATGTCTGCACCCTTTGCCTTAACAGCTTCAGAGGACTTCGCGGAACAGACGGCAATGACAGTGGCAACGTTATGGACGTTCTTCAACAATTGAATTGCAAAGGCACCCACAGAAGTGGCACCACCAATAACAAGAACACGGTCACAATCCTGAGGCTTCTTGAAAATGGTGAGCATGGTGTATGCAGTACCGAAAACCAATGGGAATGCGGCTGCCTCAGCAAGCGACAAGTTCTTTGGAATCTTACCGATGTTCAAAGAGGTCTTGGTGTCAACAATGAGATACTCCGTGAATGACCCCTGGCTACCATAAACTGTTTCATACAAACCGCTGATTTTATCGCCCTTCTGGTAAACTGTGACATCAGATCCAGCAGCCTCGACAACACCGGAGAAGTCACGGCCAAATCCCTTGAGCTTAGAGCTGAAGTAGAACAAGAAACGGGTGTTGAAGAGGAGCAAATCGATGGGGTTGATTGCGGCTGCGCCCACTTTCACCAGCAATTCCGTAGGCTTAAGCGTGGATGGGTCATAGGTCACCTTGTGCAGACCGAGAGAATGGTCTCTTGCGTGATAACCAACCTGTGTGTAACTGAGCATCGTTTGCTAGACGGACCTTTTGAATAAGGCGTTAGAATGCTTGCTGCCTGGGAGAAAGATTTTCAGAAACCCCGCATACTGATTACAAATTACCCAGGTTGGACCCTTTTTTTTTTTAGCACCATGATTATTAATTCCGTCGTGGTCTCTCGGGCCTCGGGCCATTAGAAATAAACGGAATTCCGAAGCCGCTATCGTTTCTCCTTTGGGAGATGAATGGCGGCGGTTCGACTCTGATGTGCTCACGAGCGATGTTCAAACGCATGTAGTACATACACAGTTGTGGATAATCCCCTGTAGTCAGAGATCAGTTATTATAACTTATAAGGATTTCTAACCGGCCGCAGCCGTCCTCATGGTTGTGCGTTGGAGCTTCATCCAAGCATGGCACACCCACCGCACAAGAAACATAAAAAGGAGAGGAAGCCTCTGATCATCAACTTCTTCCAGGCGTTGACGCCTGTGCTCCACGCACCCGGACTATGGAGAAACCCACGGGACCAGTCAAGAGACTATTACAAGCCTGAATACTGGGTTAAGATTGCTCAATTGGCCGAACGTGGAAAGCTGCATGGCATCTTCATTGGTGATTCTCTGTCGATTTATGGCGGTTACAAGTCACAAGGTCTAGATGGTCCATACAACTTTGAAGAGGCTGCCAAAAGTGGTAACAACTTCCCAAAGAATGATCCAACTGCTTACCTTGCTGCTGTCGCCATCTCTACGAAGAATGTGTCTTTGGGCTTCACCTGCTCTACACTAACTGAGCACCCATACCATTTCGCAAGACGTATCGCCACAATGGATCACATCTCTGGTGGGCGTATTGGTTGGAATGTCGTAACTTCTGCTTTGCCATCTGCTGGAAGACAACTGTTGCCAGATAACAAACACCCAGAGAAGGATTTGAGATACGAGAAGGCTGATGAATACTTGCAGGTTGTCTACGAATTGCTTGCCTCATCATGGAGAGATGATGGTGTCGAGTTCAACAGAGAAAGTGGCATTTTCTCTAACCCAGATGCCATTAGAGAGATTAACTTTGATGGCAAGCACTATAGAGTTCCAGGTCCACAAATCACTGAGCCAACTCCAGGTCGCCTGCCATTGATCATTCAAGCTGGCGCATCCCCCAAAGGTAGACTCCTTGGTGCTAAGCATGCTGAGTTGATCTTCCTCGCTGGTGAAACGAGTCAAGTGAGACAACAGATTGAGGAAACAAGACAATTGGCGAGGGAGAAGTTTGGCAGAAATCCTGAGAATTTGAAGTTTGTCACCATTCTGAAAGTCATTGTTGCCAAAACTCACGAAGAAGCTATTGCAAAGCAGAAGGAGTACGACACTTACCATGATTTGGATGGCGCATTGACCCAACTGGGTGGCACTGGCTTGGATCTCTCCCCCTTTGAATGGGATGAGGATTTGACTGTTGTGGCTGACGAGAAAATCAAGAATTTTGCTTTGGGGTTCAAGAAGAAGCATTTCTACAGAGATGGAGATGTTATCACAAGAAGATATGTCGCCGTGAACTTCTACCACGCAAAGACCCTCGTTGGTACGCCTTCTGAAGTCGCCGATGGGATGGAGCAGTATGTCGAGGAATCTTGTGTTGATGGATTCAATCTCACCAATATCCTGTTTCCAGAGACGTTTGAGAACATTGTGGACCTTCTAATCCCAGAATTACAACGCAGAGGTCTTGCTCAAAAGGAGTATGCGGTTGAAGGAGGTTCATTTAGAGAACAAGTGTATGGAGTTAAGGGAGAAGCATTCGTTCAGCCAGATCATTATGCGTATCCCTTGAAGTGGAATAAGGGGGAGTCGAAGGCGGATTTTGAAGGACGGCTGGTAAAGGTGAAGAAGATTCAAAAGCCTCTTAGAATCTTTGCTGATTGACCTTATCATAGTCCAAATCAATTGATGTCCAGGTGTAAAATGGCACTTCGTAGAATCCTCGAAAACTGTGGCGCTAGTGAGCACGAACGAGCAAATTCCCCAACGAAGCGAAGGGTCCACAGTTAGCAGCAACGGCTCCAGTTCCCCTTAGGGACATAACAGCGGTCATTCGTCATCCATCGTTCGATGTTCACATGTCGTGTGCTTGTAATGGGTGCAAACTGTGGAAGCTGGGGCCATGAACATCGTGCATTTCAAACACATCGGGTGATCGTGGCTTTGATCGTTGATATAAAAGGGTGTTCCCATCATTGACTTTCCGAGTTCTTCGTCCGATGATATCATCAATTATCCATCTATCAGACGTCAATATGACTATTCCAGCAAACAAGAAGCAGAAATTGGACAGAAAGCCACTTATCCTTAACTTCTTTGAGGCATTGACACCGGTGCTTCACGCCCCAGGGCAATGGAGAAACCCACGAGACCAGTCAAGAGGCTATTACAAGCCTGAGCACTGGGTCAAATTGGCGCAACTCGCTGAGCGAGGTAAGCTGCATGGTATATTCATTGGTGATGCCCTTGCCGTTTATGGTGGTTACAAATCAGCTGGACTGGGAGGCCCATTCAACTACGAGGAGGCTGCTAAATCTGGAAACAACTTCCCAAAGAATGATCCAACTGCTTATCTCTCCGCAGTTGCTATCTCTACGAAGAATGTGTCCTTGGGAATCACTTGTTCCACGTTGACTGAGCACCCATACCATTTTGCTAGAAGACTTGCTACACTTGACCACATCTCTGGGGGACGTGTTGGTTGGAATGTTGTCACTTCTCTCCTCCCATCTGCGGGCAGACAGTTGGCTCCAGATAACAAGCACCCTGAGAAGGACTTGAGATATGAGAAGGCTGATGAATACTTGCAGGTTGTCTACGAATTGTTGTTGTCCTCTTGGAGAGATGATGGTGTTGAGTTCAACAGAGAGACTGGTATCTTTTCAAACCCTGAAGCCATCAGAGAGATTAACTTCGACGGTACTCATTACAGAGTTCCGGGTCCACAGATCACTGAGCCAACTCCAGGTCGTATCCCATTGATCATTCAGGCTGGAGCATCCCCAAAGGGTAGACTCCTTGGTGCTAAGCATGCTGAGGTGATTTTCCTGGGCGGTAGTGACGCTGATATCGTGAAACAGATTGCTGAGACGAAGGAATTGGCTAAGGAAAAGTACGGAAGAGACCCAGATCACCTTAAGTTTATCACCATAATTAGAGTCATTCTTGGAAAGACTCATGAGGAAGCTTTGTCTAAGGCTGAAGAAATTGATAGTTATCATGACTTGGATGGTACCTTGACCCAAGTGGGTGGTGGTGGCTTAGACTTGGGTCTGTATGACTGGGATGAAGATTTGACGGCTGTTGATGATAAGGCAGTCAAGGGCATCGCTTCAAGTTATAAAGCTAAATCCTTCTACAACGGTGAGACGATCACAAGACGTTACATTGCTCAGAACTTCTTCAAAAGCAATTACTTCATTGGTACACCAGAGGAAGTTGCAGATGAGATTGAAGACTACGTTGCTAAGACTGGCATTGATGGATTCAATTTCTCCAACGTGGTATTCCCGGAGACTTTTGAAGATATTGTTGACTTGCTGATTCCAGAATTGCAAAAAAGAGGTCTTGCTCAGAAGGAGTATGCCGTTGAAGGTGGCTCTTTCCGCGAACAGGTCTATGGGACTGCAGGTGGTGCTATCGGCCAGAAATTCTTCCCTGAGGATCATTATGCTTACGGACTAAGATGGAATAAGGGTGAGGATAAGGTTGATTTTGAGAACAGACTGGCAAAGTTGAAGAAACAACAGTCAGAGAAGAAGATATATGCGTGACTGTTGAGAGTCACGGGCCCGACAGTGACATAGCTTATAAGTGGCTTGAATTCGAGCAGTCCAGGATTTTTATTGTAGTAGACTGTAGTATTGCCAGTTATTGGAGGCAAACGGCAATCTTTATTCAAGAACTATTGATCTAATCAAATGTGGAGTCCCAAATGATGACTTCGTCCTAGTGAGGTATCTTTTCAAGTTGTGCAGGCACTGTCCTTTTAGTTTATCCATTTTTGAAAATGACATAGAGCACCAAATAACAGATATCGCCTAAAAAAAGACTTTGAAGTATTCGGCCTTGTTAAGCAGATGATTTTGATTAGAGTGGATAATGAAGAAGCTCTTTTCGTCTTTTGAAACTGTATTATAAAATTAATATTTGGGTCATTAGGATTTTGCAATCAAGGGAATTCTTGACAGCATAGAACTAAAAAATAAAAAGAATGAACATGCTGTTGCAGCTTAAAATTAGTATATATAGACTATCATACAGGCTATGTATACCCTTTGATGAAAAGCAGTATCCTCCTGAGATTCGAGAATGGCATGTCACATGTATGATATACCTTTGTTCTATATCCAATTTGTGAGAAACGCCGAGAGCCATTCTAGAGAGAGTCACGATTGGTAATTCTCTAGCATCAGGGCAAACCAAAGAACACTTACAGGTCTAAGTGATCAGGTCAATGGTCATGCTGACTGTTTGTCGTGAACGAATGGGTAATAAACATCACGCTGATAGACTTACTGCACCCCCTCTTGAGATCAGCAGTTTGCAGGCTGCACAATGATATCGACGACGAAGCAAAGAGAGATGGCAGGATCATGAGAGACAAAGATTCTAAGCTGCCTGGAAAGGCATCTGACGATGGATGCCGCATGATTTGGAAGTGTATTTACAGTGGGAGGCTGGCAGTGCTGTTGCCCCAAGCGTACAACATCACCTGTCAGCTCGTGTTTAACTCTCTCTTGTTCTTGTCTCACCTCTTGTTAGAAGATGAATTGAGGAGAAGAGAGGAGAGCAAACAATTGATTGACTGCATTGCACATAAATTAGTGCGGTGTCTGGATGTCACCTGTCGCATTCTCTGGATCATTCGCGCAGATCGTAGGAGACAGAAGGGGTGACTGTCTAGTGATTTACTATTAGTTGAAGCAATAACTCCTGAAATAGTGTTAGAGTTGTCGGTTGATCCATTAATTCGGATATTTGATCAAGTGTTGTAGTGAGTAGTTGTCGTGTCAGCAGTCGATGGACAGCAACATTGGATTGCTCAGCCGTAGGTCCGCCATTTAAGTAACAGCCAATCCAGCAAAACCTCAGGCTCAAACCTGTAGCCCACGGTACACAAGGCACAGGTGTCCCTCTCGCAAAACTCTATAGTTTTGTTGGTTCTCTTTTGTCAAGTTCCATGTTTGCGGTGACCACCCTATATATAAGTCCATGGGCAATATTCCGCTCTCGTTGATACTACCTCCACAAATCAATCACTCAAGAGTTCCATAATGGCACAGACTTCGGAAGATGAAACGAAATCGTCTACGTCCAAGACTTCGAACTCAGGAAATGATCCTCTTGCACTCAGATTGACCCAAGTTGAGGGTGCCTTTCAGGACTTGAAAGAGCATTTCATATTGCACCACTGCAGGACGCACACTACACTTGCGGTCAACTTTCAAGTTATTTATTCACCTTTGTAGCGTCCTTCATATGGGAGCCATCTCTATACGACACAGAACTCCAGGGTTCAAACTTGCAGTCCCTTGATGAAGCATATACATCAGCGAGTTCTTCCCAAAAAAACACAAAGCATTGTAAGCCACACGACGCATTGGAGTGACACATGGAGCATGGACATAGACAACGAGAAAAAACAATGAACAAACGAGTGGTGAAGATCAAAAGTGGAGAGTCGTATAACTATGAGGGAAGGGGTACCCGTCGCTGTCAAAATGTGTTGTAGTGGCATGATCGTTTGAGATTGGGGACCCTCCAACGACAGGTAAATGAAAACACATAAATGTGTATGAGTGGGCGAGATGCAAAGGGATCAATGCGTCGTGTGTCCTCTATGATATTTCAAGCCGTTCAAGTTCTTATATCTCTTTCCACAGACTTCACATCTATATGGTTTATCCTGTTCCATCCCCGTGCCATCATTAGGATCAATGATGGAATATGTTCCATCTGGGTTTGGATGAAGTTTTTGGTTCTGATGGCCATGGATTCTGTGGTACTTCAAACCGTTTTGGTTCTTATACGTCTTATTACAACCAATAACAGGACATGTGAATGGTTTTTCCGATCCTTGGGCAACGTACAGGTTTCTTGAAGGATCATCAATAAAGTGTTCCTCTTGCTCATCATCCAGGTCCATCGCCGAATCATCATTGTTCAACGACATTGGGAAAGGAGCGGATTGTTGCTGTGTTTGTTGAGGAAACTGATGATCTCCCCCATGGATCCCAGACATGGCAAATTGACCATTCGGAAGCTGTACCTGTTGTGGATGTGATACGCCACCATTGCTGTTACTGTGTTGTTGGTGCTGAAGTTGATGCGTATGTTGTTGTTGTTGTAGATGTTGTTGTTGGTGCTGCTGTGGCTGTTGTTGTTGTTGTTGTTGTTGTTGTTGTTGTTGCTGTTGGTGCTGTTGTAGGTGTTGTTGTTGGGGTGATGATTGATGAGCCAGTGAGCTACGTATTTGGTTCACGTGCTGCTGTTGATGTTGTGGGAAAGCCGGTTGTGTGAATCCAAACTGGTTCCGCTGCTGAGCACCCATCTGCTGCTGGTTCAGTTGATGCTGTTGCTGATGCTGATGCATGTTCTGCTGCTGTTGACGAAGCTGCTGCTGTTGGAGGTTCATCTGCGAGTTAATGCTGTTCTGGATGAAGACATCCGTGGTGGAAACTGTATCAAAGTTCTGGATAGGCTTGGGTTGGTGCACTGGGGGTGTTGGCGAGATATGGGACTCCTCGTAGTGCTTGAGCAAATCGTGGAGGGTGGGTAGCAGCTGTCCACAACATGAGTAATCCTTACAGTAGTTCGCCTCGAGGTCCGGTAAGTACGCCGATTGCATTGGCGGCGACATGGACGGCTGGTGGCTCTGCTGTTGTAGATTGAAGTGGTTCTGCATGAGCACCTCGTCCTTGAGCCAGGAGCCGATGGTGACGGACCCCCAGGAGATGCCTCCAACTCCCTGTGAGTGGGCCACGGATTCCCTTCTGAAGTTGCGTCCGGCGTTGATGCTCATGGCCTGCTGGGCCTGCTGCGTGCTCATCTGCGGGTGCTGCATCTGTCCGAACACAGAGCTCTGTCTCTGGTAGGCGATGTCTATTGGCTGTGCCTCCTGGTTGTAGAAGCCGTTGTTCATCTTGGTGTGTGTTTCAGTTATAAATCAATTAGGGGGGGTCGGATTGCAGGGGGTCTTAAATGGGGTCTCTGGCACTCGTCCTATCTCTGTGGTCCGCCTCTCTATTCTCTCTTGGACACCGTACAATTGGTGGTGGCTTCTCTCTCACAGCCTTGATCCCTGACTGGTGACACGCTGCTCCTCTTACACGAATCGCTGGACTCCTGTTGCACTGCTCAGGCACTTCAACTGCGATGGCCACCGGGCGTTCGTCAGCGGAATTGGGGGCATCAGCGCGCTGTGAACGGGTTTCCCGCCCCTCGGAAGTCGCAGCGACACCACCTTGAGAACCGGGGGGGGAAGGGCTGGCCAACCAGCGCTGCGGAGTGCGCGTACCGGGACTGATATCCGGTGGCGGTGTTTGGATGTTTGCACGATGTTGTACGTTGTAATGTTGTAATGTTGTATGTTGTATGTTGCATGTCGTGTGCTATATATTATGGTAGCTGTGTAGCTGAATGTCACAGTAGTATATATGTGGCACATACATATTACAAACACTCCAGTGGTCAATGGTCAGCGCCTTCAATGCCCAGTGTCCAGTGCCCACCCTCGGCTTCTGACGCAGATCGTCACACGTTGGCTCAACAGTGTGTGTGGCACATAATGCGGATCCATTATTCCGGCATTCCGGTCACCGTTCTCTGTAGTAGTACACAATATGGAGGCTGAGCAGAACATACACGGCGGTACACTTGTGCACTAGTACAGTGGTACACTACTACACTACTACACTAGCTATCCACCATTACACCCCAAGAACACAGAGCAAAACCAAAGCCCGCTGAGGGTTGCGAGCCCGCGTCGTTTCATCCGGTTACTGACACGGGATATCCAATGACAGACACACAAACAGCCAACCTTTGACACCAAATTCAATGTTGCTTGCTGTTCACTATTGCCTCCATCTACATTTGCAAACATATTGCCATACTTCACATACTTCACACACTATAACAGCAACAATGGCCCTCTACTACAACCTCATCTTCGGTCTGCTCGTGATCGAAATGGCACTGTTCACACTGCTCTCACTGCCATTGCCTTCAAAGATCCGCCGTCCCTTGATCAAAACAGTGGCTGCGCCCTTCCAGAGCAGAGAAGTCACTATTGCAATCCGTTGTATCCTGGTGTTTGTACTCATCTTGTTTGTCGACTCTGTCAACAGAGTCGCCTCCGTGAATGAGGAACTTCTCGGACTCACAGAAAACATCCTCGGTACAGCTCAACAGGCATTTGTATCTGATCGATCTGAGATTCAGGCGAGAAAGTTCTATGCTCAGAGAAACTTGTACCTAACAGGATTCACACTATTCTTGACCCTGATCGTCACCAGAACGTACGGACTCGTTGCTGAATTGCTTCAGTTGAAGGAGGACGTGAAGAATACCCCAGATATCACAGAGAGCAACGAAAAAGTCAAGAGTCTCTTGAAAGAGTTGAAAGAAAAGGATGAAAAAATGGATATCCTCAAGTCCCAAGCGGATTGCTTGAGAAAGGAGTACGATTCCCTCTCTGACGAGCTCGCTGGGTCTGCAAAGTCAACTCTTGAGAAGAAGGCTGATTGAAATATACATTCAGGAGTTACAATTCCACTATTAACATACATTACAATGTAGAATTAATTTTTAATCCCTAGAGCTCTATTTTAATCCCTAGAGTTCTCGTAAGATGATGACTTGTGCTTTGGAGTAAAGTTGAAGCTATCGCCAGCTGGACCCAAGAACATCTCGGAGATCTTGATCCAATCCTTATAATCGTTACTTCCCAACAAGGTCTCCAGATCATTTCTACCTTGCCAATTCTGTGGTCTCTCGTTCAACTTGATTGGATATCTCTCCAAGATACCATATGGAATGTATCTGTGGAAGAAACTCATGAACTCACACAAGAATCTTCTTGACAAATTGACACCATACTCATCGGAACCCCAATGCTCAAGGGCAAAGTTTGCATACGTCTTGACCATCTCCAATCTCTCAGTGGCAGATTTATCCAAGTACTGCTTGGCATCAACCTCCTCAAAAATCCATGGCTTGATCAATGCTCCTCTTGCAACCATAACACTGTCAATGTATTCGTTATCAGTTGCCTTATACCAGTCATCCCAGTTGTAACAATCACCATTACCAACAAAGTTAATCCTTTGGAAATCACGTCTTTCCTTGTCATCAGCGACTTCTGCCTCAGCGTCTCTCAACGCCTTACCAACTTCAGCAACATAGTCCCAATTAGCTTCCTTCGTGTATCTCTGCTGTCTTGATCTTCCATGCAATGTGATTGCAGCAGTTTGAGTCTCATTGACAATTCTCTTCACCAAGTTATGAGCGATCGGATGACCATCCTTTGTACCCGTTCTGATCTTGACCGTGGTAGGAATATCACTTGAACAGTAGTTCATAGATTGTAAAATTCTAATCAATCTTGCAGGCTGATCCAACAAACCAGAGCCCGCACCTTGTCTATAGAGCAAGTCAATTGGACAACCAGAGTTTAAGTTGATCTCAGAAACGTTTGGGCAATAGCGTGCAATGGCCTCAGCGGCTTTAGCACCTTGCCAGTGCTTTGCGGCGGCAATTTGAACACCAAATCCTGGATACTCGGAACTATGAGCCTTTGGGAGGGCCCATTCAGAGTTTGTACCTTGGATCAATGGGATTGACAGAGCCATCTCAGAGTATGTAACATCAGCACCAAGAGAACGCATCAAACGACGATATGGTAAGTTTCCCACCGTGGTCAATGGAGAAACAATCTTTTTGTTAACCAAATCCAACTTCTTCTTTTCTGAAGCGTAGAATTTGGTCTCAACATAGTTGTTGATAGAATCTTTGGTCTCATCCTGTGCGCTTGTTTCACCATCTGCGGTTTCGATGTCTTTCTTTCTAGCAGCATCTTTCTTCTTGTTATCGTCTTGGATTGTATCCATGATCTTACAGACCACTTCAGAAGTCTTGAATTCAAATCTCTTCTTCATCAGGGCGAACTTTTGGTCAGCAGTGACAGAGTTCAGCTCGTAGTTGACCATCTTGACTTCTTCAACCTTGGCCAAATCCTTCACGAGTTTGAAGTCTTCCGTCATGTGGGAATGCAAGTAGCGACACTTGAACCCAGCAGGACAATAACCTAATGCGTTGAAAACAGGGCACATACCTTCAATATCGGACTGTTTTTTGGATAGATATTCCTGTATGTCGTGAACGAAGCGACACTTCTCTGGGCCGTACTTACACTCTCTGACAACATCAGGGTCGATCAACGAAGAACACAACTTGAACTCTTCTTCTTGTTGTTTCAACTCTCTGTTCTTGTTCTGTCCTCTTTTTCTCTTACCCTTTTGACCATTAGTGTTGTTGATCTGTTCGCTTCTATCGCCGCGCTGCTCTGCGGAATCATCGTCAATTTGAGCCTGTGGCTGAGCATCGACAACGTATTCTTTCTTCACATAGGCGATACCTTTCACCGGTACAAATTCAGCTGGTGCGTCATTTTCCTGTTTTTGCTTCTTGGATTCCGAGGATCCCACTGGGGATGCAGATCTCTTGAGTTCAGTCATTATAATGCAAGATGATCGCAAGGGAAGTGAACAAATTCAAATGTGCCTCACAGATCAACCTCATCGCTTCGATAAAAACTTTCGAAAGCCCTGTCGAGGGCTGTGGCGCCTAACAGAACGTCGCGAACTCGTTTTCCAAAATTGCGGTGTCCAGGTGTTTTACTCGTTATCGGAAAACCGCACCGAACTTCCCGTTTAGGAAGGTGAAAGCCGGAGGGGCAACTTTAAACTCAAAAACTTTCTCGAGAAGCGATGGCCCCTTCGATTGGTGTCTGATCTTATCTTGACATCTTGTTAAAAGGCACTCGGGATCCTGATTTTCTGTCACGCTCCCCATACTCTTGATGCACAGAGTACGAGTACACAAGATGACACAACACCTGCCGCCAGCAAGAGACCCAAACAACAACCCATTACGCATCCTTGAGCGGTGTAAAGCCGAGGGAAGACCAGCACATATTGCTGGTCCGATGGTTCGCTATTCCAAATTACCCTTCCGTGCCCTTGTACGTCACTATAACTGTGATATTGTCTACTCGCCGATGATCCTTGCGAGGGAGTTTGTGCGTAATGGTGTGGCCCGTTTGAGTGATTTCACCACGAATAACTTTGATACCCCGTTGATTGTGCAAGTCGGCACGAACAACGTTACTGATTTGTTGAGGTTTGTTGAAATGATCCACCCTTATGTCGATGCTATTGGTATCAACTGTGGTTGTCCCATCAAAGAACAAGTTAGAGAGGGAATTGGGGCCGCATTGATGTCCGAACCTGATTTGGTTGCCACGATGGTCAAGGCGGTGAAGGATAAGTTTGGTGATTTGGTCACCATCGAGACAAAGATTAGAATCCATCCTGATTTGAATGAGACTGTTGCATTTGTGAAGAAAGTTGAAGCCGCTGGTGTGGATTTCATTACTGTCCATGGAAGAACAAGATCAACTAGATCATCACAACCTGCCAATTTTGAAGCTATCAAACTCATAAAGGACACCGTTAAAGTGCCAGTCGTGGCAAACGGTGATTGCTTCTCATTGGAGGACTGCAATATGATTGCAAACCATACAGGATGTGATGGTGTCATGGCCGTTCGTGGTATTTTGACCAATCCTGCCCTCTTTGCAGGTTACAACAAGGCACCATGGGGCTGTATTGAAAGATTTATGGAGTATGCCACAGCTTTCGGACTTCCGTACAGACTGACGCAGCATCATGTCGCTGTTATGCTTGAGAATCAGGTTTCAAAGGCATTGTACAAGGGGTTGATGGACTGTAAGCACTTAGCTGAGCTGATTGACTACTTCGATGAGAATTTCGATCTGAAGAGGTCATGGGAAGAAGGGTTTGGACAAGTGATCGAGATCCAACACAGACAGCAAAGACAGCTGCGCATTTAATGAATAACGAAACGATGAAAGTACTCTCTGCGTGTTTTGTAGGCCCTAACTAGTTTTCTAATCTCAGTTCGCGCTCCGGGCGCCATTTCCTTTTGTGGAGCTTTCCAGTTTACCAAAAATTTTCAACTTTTCTCTTTCCACTTCCCAACCTTTTGTTCCTTCGAACGTCAATTGAAGGTGTAAGAACATTCGAACAGCCGGGAGCTGACTATTTATTGACCAAGGTATGTATCCAACCTCTCAGAAACACACACCACAAGATCTGGACCACACAACGGAATCATCAAGGGATGATAGTTTTTTTTCTTGAACCAATAATGAACAAAAGCTCAAGTTTGGTGTTTTTATCATACTTTTTTGTGATGACCGGTTCTTTATGTCATAGTTACACTGACTGATATTCCGTTGATGTGAATTGATCTATGTTGTTGTGTGTTCGTTTGAAGACAAGGACTCCCAGACTGACAATTTGTGATAGATATTTGTGTTCTGTCAGTACTGTAATGTATGATCATTCATTCCTGTAACCTGATTGTAGATGATGTAATAAACACAGGAGTTGAACGTACAGCTAGTTGTTCGTGGATGTGCACATCTTATGTTCTGGTATGGCTTTGGCCACATGCTCAGTCTTAACACTTAGTTGCAGAGTACCATTTACAGATCTTGGAGAGAAGGGAGACAGGTAAATACCGTGTACATCACTCACAGAACAAAACACTTTGCTGAAACTTGAACCTTCAAACCAACAACAAAGTGCTTCATCCTTCAGAGATCATTGGATCCTCTTTCAATCCTCAGTCAGACCGAGGAAATCCAGAGAACAAACCAATAAACTCCGTGGAAGAGCACTGTCTACACTACAATCCACTAATATACCAATTGGACAGTCATTAAAAGTTAAAAGTTATGTGATGATGAAGAGTGTTGTAAGGTGTTTAAGCCTCCTCCTCCTCCTCAACGACAACGGTGTTCAAACCCTTGACGGAAGCAACCTGAACTGGCTCAACGTAAGAGAACAACTTCTCAGTAGCATCCTCCTCCTCGTTTCTCTTTCTAGAGATTCTGACACGGAGTCTGAATGGGACACCCTTGATACCACGCTTCCAGATCTCCTGGTTCAACTTTGGGTCCAATCTGACGTCGGAGGTACCCAACTGCTTCAAGGCAAACTTCTTGATCTCCTTGACGGCCTTTGGAGCTCTCTTCTTGAAAGAAACACCGTGGAGTCTCTTGTGCAAGTTGATGGTGTATTCACGGGTGACAACGTCCTTGAGGGCAGATCTGTTGGAAGACATTTTTGAAGGGATGGGTGGGTATCAAATGTGTAGGTGCTTGTATGGTGTTGACGGTGAAAGAAATTTTAGCTGTGTGCCTGGTGGTTGATGGAAAATTTCACATTTGATGTGCGGGTGTTTTCCGCATGTAACAGAATTGTCATGGTAACTGAACAAAGCCGTGGAAGTGCGCGAACTTTGAAGCGACGAAAATTAGAGTGGGTGCGCGAAAAGTGTGGCACCACCGGTGGGCTGGAGGACTGCGGAAGTAAGCCCTGGTTTAGTATCACGTGAGAAAATGATGGGGGCTTTTAGCTAGAGATAACGGAGGGAGGAGGGTTTAAGTGCTACATCATTCTATCGTGCATTCATTAATTGGTATCACCACCAAATGGGCGGGAGGAACACTCACTCAAAGGCATATAGCTTACTAGTTCTCACATCCCACATCGTGAACAATGTATCCATTATGCCATCCTCGTCAGTTTCACTGCTACCGTCTCGAAACAGATCATGTCCATTGACTGTTCTCATCTGTAGTTCAAACAGTGAGCATAGGGCACATACGATTCTTCCTGTGATTCTCTGTGCCTTGACCAGTTCAAACAGGTCATCTAGAGTTGTGAGTTTGATACTCTCACGGATCCCCGTGTCGGGTTTGTTATGATCCAGGATTGGATTTGTGGTCTTTAACACGGTTGATAAGTCTCTGGAGAACTGTTCTAGAGTTGATTGTTCCAACTGCGAGAACTCAACGCTGGGCCAATCACCATTCATGATACTTATCACCACTGAGAGGATCTGCATGTTGAAAGAATTCGGGATGGTCTTAGCCAACGTGAGAAACGTTGCGTATTCTCTCTTAGCGATCAGCGTTGCACCGACACCATAGCTCAACGCTGTCATCTTTTGTCTTATGAGGACCTTGTCCTTTGAGTCCTTGAATTTCTGTCTCAATTGCCAGAGCAGTGTGTAGTAATCATTCAAGGCTTGAGATCCTGGGCCTTGGGACTTCAACCTTAGAAGCAGAAGTCTCAATGAGAAGGGGATGTGCAGCTGTGGCTGTTTATCCGATTCCAGGGCCTCAATGATCGTGCAGAGCTTCTTTGACTCGCGTTGAGCCAGGGATAACTCCCTGGCAAAGATCAGTGCTGTGAGATGGGTCTCCCATAGGGTGTAAAGTGCTCTATCACCTTGATCATCCTTATTGTAGTAGTCGACGATGCCTTGTCTCGACAGCACGGCCACGTCGACAAAGGATTGGTACTCGTTTTGGTCGTGCAGCGAGTCCAGGAGCGTCCTTATCACAGTCAATGGGTGTTCTGTATGAGGATGTGGCGGTTGGAGGAAAAGGGACTCCTGTGCCAGTTGTTGGAGCTTCATCGTGGGGCCGACAGTGTTTGCAGAGTATGTGTTAGTTGGAGAACACCGAATGTGTCAATGTGTTTTGGTTTTCGGTGCTTGTTGGAGATTTCCAAATTCCGAGGGGGGGTTCGAAAACAAGAGGACGAACTTCTCACCTGAAGAGTTGAACAAGGGGAGAAGAAAAACACATAGAATGCCAGGGTTCGGGGCCCCACAAGACACACGAGTGCCATTACTGCCGCTGCCGTCCAGGGATGAATCGATCAGCCTGCCGTCGATCAACTCGTTCCTGCCGCTGCCACACATGCTGAATGACACCAAAGCACAGGGCCAGGATGGTGGACAGGCTGTACAACCACAATCACAGCCTCTGCCATTGCCATCGCAATCTGTACAGGCGCCACAACCACAACCACAACCACAACCACAGCCACAACCACAGGCACAGGCACAGACACATCAACAACCACAACCACAGGCACAGACACAGACACATCAACAACCACAACCACAACCACAACCATTGAGAGCGGATCTCACGAAGCCCGAGGTTGGCACAGAGTTTGACACTGAGATCATCGAGTACTACGAGCAGAAGTATGGCATTGACGACTTCACTGCTGACGAGAAGCACGATATACTGCAGCACGAGCGCCGTGCGCGCATGGAGAAGCAGAAGAACCCGGAGTACAAGACATACCTGTGCTACAGCATCATTAAGCGCTTGAACACTGTGAAGCCAGGAGCGACAACCACTACAGCGGCATCCACAGCGGCACCCACAGCAGGACGTACAACACAGGAGACGGTGAAGGAGGAAGTGAAGGAGGAGACAAACAAGAACAACAGCAACAACAACAACAACAACAACAACAAAGAGAAGGTGCTCACCAAGCGGGAGATTGTGGTGGACAGCACTGACGTGCTGTCGTACGCATCCAAGTTCCCGCGAAGACACCTGGGCTCGCTGGTGTACACGCCGTTCCCCACGTTATCGTCGTACAGGCAGCTGTCACTGTTCAGCGGCCTGGATGTCAAGCACGACACCAAGGTGCCGCTGCTGCCCGAGCTCCGCGAGCACATCAACAGCATCGTGACCGTGCGGATCCCCGCGTGGTATGTCGACGACCTGCGCAACAACCCCCACTACCTGCGGCGCGAGCTGTGGGGCAGCGACGTGTACACAGACGACTCGGACGTGTTGCTGATGCTCAAGCACAACGGCTTTCTGCCTGCGCTGGACGAGCAGATCGAGGGCAACGACGCGCCCATGGACAAGCAGACGCCTGGCAACACCAGCAACGCGCACAACGTCCAGCAGACCACGCACAACTACGCGCACTTCATGAACATCCTCGGCGGCGATATCCACGTCGACCTGCTGGTGCTGCCGCCGTTGAGAGCGTACCAGGGCTGCTTCCGCAACGGCATCAACAGCCGCGCATGGCGCGCGCACGACGGCATGAGCGTCGCGGTGTTTGGTGTGCGTTACGGTGAGAAGGGCAGTGCGGTGTGACCTCTGTTGATGTTCTATGTTGTAGTGTCGTCTATATATATATATATATATATATATATATCAATAATTGTGCATAGTTTTACTGATTAGAAGAAGAAACACACAGAACAAACACAAACGCCCCCGCGAGGAAAAAAATATGAACCCCAGAGGAAGGACGAATATAGGACGGCTTTGCAGGCTCAGCTGACTGACCCTCTCTTCACACACAGCATATACAGCATATACAGCATACGGCATACGACATACACATACGCAGCATACAGCCTAGTATATATATACACACACATACACACACACACACACACACACACACTCCTGTCTGAAGAGAGGAAATGGCCAGACAGAAGGACAAGGAGAAGGGGCTATTCAAATCCATCAAATCGCTATTCCTCAGAGTCTCATTCAACCTCTCTCTCGTCTCGCACAGACTACGCCAGTTCGCAGAAGAGGCTCTCAGCTCGGACGAAGTGGTCAACGAGCTCTTTGTCATGTCCTCATCCTCGTCGATCGAACAGTCGCTTCTGGAGGACACCTCCAACACCATGACAACCACAGTGAACGCTGTGTCTGTGGATGATGAAGCAGTCTGCTTCCAGGACTTTGATCCCGTGCACGAGGCTGCGCTTCTCAGAACCGACGATGAGCCTTTCATACTAGGCCCGCTCGTGTGGGAGAGACGGCGTGCTGCTTGGCTCCAGGGCTCCGCGGAGCAGAAGTTGCAGGCCAGACAACGCATACTGGACAACACGCTCACGGTGCCCAAGGAGAACTACCCAGTGGTGTACTCCTCGCTTGTCGAGCGCAACAAGACTTTGAAGAAGCCCATGGCCCTCAAGGACGCCCTCAAGGTGATCAACGCGGGCTGGGTTGCGAACAAGAAGTGGGAGAGAGCAGCACAGGGGCTGAACTGACGTGTTCTGTGACCTCTGCCTGTGACCTCTGCCTGTGACGTCTGTCTCCCCCGTGAACTAATTGTGGCCACACACAGCCACAACCACACACAACTACAACCTACAACCAACAACCAACAACCAACAGTCATCTATTCCGCCTGATGATCTCCATCGCCGCCTCCAGCACACGCAGCTGCTGGTCCACGTGCTCTGCCCGCCGCTGCACATCGTTGTCCCTGTGCCCGCCCACCAGCTTGTCATACTGCGTGCTCAGCGAGTCCACAGACTTCTGCGCCTTTGACAACGACGCCCGTTGCGACGATATCACAATGTCGAACCGCTTGATCTGCTGCAGCTGCCGCGTCGACTTGTTTGGTAACCTTTCCATGCCTAATTGCTAATGTGATAATGTTTGCGTTGTAGTTCCCGTTTGTTTGTTCGTTTGTTTGTTTCTTTGTAGCTGTTTGCTAATCGCGTTGTTTCTCTCAAGCACAACAAGTACTACAAGTACAGCACAACACAACAAACACAACAAACACAATGCTCACACAGCTGGGCACGGCAAAGCTTCCCACACAGCCGTCCACGGTGCTGCACACACCCTCAGCGACCTTCGTGGGAACGTTGCACGGACAACTCGTGCCCTATGACAACAAACTCCTCGCTGCTTCGCACGCCATCCCGCTGACAAACGCATCCATCGACCACGTTTTGCCCCTTGGTGCAACCTACCTGGTACTATCGCACCATAATGCGGTGCTCTATGACCAGATGTTTGAAGAAATCGACAGATTACCCTTCAATGACATCTCGTCGGTGGATTCCCATCCAAAGGGCCTGGTCATTACCACGGGAGGATCCATGATCGTATACAACCGGGACCTGGAGATGATTGAGCACCACAAAGTAGGCGAAAGACTTATAATGGTGAAGACGATACCCAATGGCTTGATCTGTGCTTCCTCCTCCAGCTTTTACCAATGGAAGGATAATGAGGTTATCAAATTGGACATTCCCACGGGAATGGGGTTTAGACTGCGGAAGAGGGACGTCTCAATCGTACCAGTCGACAATGACGGAGTCATCGTGAGTAGAGGCACGTCATTCCTTCATAGAGCAGGTAAAACAACACCCCTGGAGATCAATGGGAAACCAATGTCGTTCATCGCACCGTTTTTGATCACATTGACGAGGAACCATATACATCTCTACGATTTGGACAATACATTATGGGATTCAGTGCTATTTCCCAACGTCCTCGATGTATCCATCTGTGGGAGAACCATCATCGCAATCTCCAAAGATACGATCTCTCGCTACGACTTACAACATGACGATGATATAATTGATGATATCCAGGATCTCACCAAGGCCATTACATTGCTATCCAAGATGTCATATGAAGGCAAGGATGCCAAATTGAGAAACCTCGAGTTGCAATATGGTATACAATTGTTCAACAAGGGACTCAAAAAACATGCAATGAACAAACTCACCCAATTTGGTGGAGACCCAAGCATCGTCATTCCATTGTTCCCACAAGTGGCCTTCCCTACAATCTCATCAGAAGTTACCCCTCAGGTTGATGAATCCGATTTGAGACTTCTCACGCACTTCCTCACCACAACAAGACGTAAGTTATCCAGAACACCAGACATATACAGGATATTTGAAACGCCATTGGCTGAACTGAGGACCAACGTTGATACCACGCTATTCAACTGCTACATCACATCGAATCCTGGGTTGATTGGATCATTACTTCGCTTGCCCAACCATTGTGACTCCACTCATGTCATTCAAGTACTCAAAGAGAGGGAAATGTCTAGGGAGTTGATTGATTGGTACTATACCAATGGTGATCATGCACACGTTTTGGAAATGCTGCATGATGACTCCCAAATCGTGTCATATTTGGGAAGGTTGAAAGATGATGACTTGGATCTCGTTATCAAGTTCTCAAAACCATTGATTGATAAAGAGGAAGGTGTTGCTTTGACTATATTCATCGAGGGACAGCATTCGGATACTTTTGACAGATTGAAAGTGATGAAGTTTCTTAGAAACTGGACAAAGATCGAACGGATATACTTGGAATACTTGATCTTTGAAATGCAGGAACAAAGGGAAATCGTTCATACGACGTTGATACTGTTATACCTTTCATCTCTAAAGGATTCCACACCAGAAACAGGCACGTTAACACATGAGAAACTAATCCAAGTGCTACAGATGGGTAAATATGATGCGAATAACATCATCAAGAAGGTTCCTAAGAATGAACCATTCGTTAGAACGATCGTTCTTTCGACACTTGGTAAACACGATGAAGTCCTCGCTATATTTGTCAACGAATTGAAGGATCCAATGGGTGCCATCAATCATACCAGATCACACACAGAAACGTTCATGAAACTGTTGAAGCTGTTCAAGGCCGATGCTGATACAAAGTCCATTCTTCAACTCTTATCTAGAGTTACACCAACCGTCCCGATCAAGAACGTTTTCAGAACGATCCCTGAAGTGAGCATCCAGGAATTACAACCATTCCTAACAAAGACTATCAGAAAATCCCAACATGAACAAAATACTACTCTACTACACAAGAATCTATTGGATGTTCACCGCATTGCCGTGTCTTACCAATTAACCACAAAGGAGAATCGAAGAGCCGTCGTTAACGCCGACACCAAATGTGACGTCTGTGGTAAACCAATTGGTGGCAGCGTGTTGACGTATGATCAACAAGGCACTGTTCGGCACTTTGGTTGTAAGAAACCAGCAGCCACTTGTCGAAAGTTGAAGACCATCAGCATGGATGAATTTGTCACTTTGTGATAAAGGGGGCTACGAAGATAATTATAAGAACACTTGTCTAACAAATTATGTAGATCTATCAAAAAAGTGATGAAGATTATGTGGTTCATACAGTAGACAACAAGTTGACCACACCGGAACAATACTTGATTAGTTCGTCAAAGCTATTGGTCTTGTCCTTATGGCCCTCATACCAATCATCAAGCGCCTGACAACACTCCTCATCCTGGACGTTGTGCAAGACATCACCGTGGTTCTTCAAAAGCATGGACATCCAAGCCTCGGAGAGTTCAATGTTAGTGTTGGTGCTCAATGACTGTGTCAGTGCCTTGATGAAGTAGGTGATCTCGGTCAAAGTCGTCGTGTCAATGGATTTGATCTCCAGATCAGTGATAGAAGGTGAAGCTGTACTCAAGAATTGCAGGAATGCAGAGTAGTCTTGTGACTGTGAACCGGTTCTCAATAGCTTGGTGAAGTCTGACTCAAAACTACCATTCATCGGTCTGAGCACGTGAAGACCATTGTCCGTATCTTCGTCCTCTTCATTGTTCAAGATGACAGATTTACCCTCACGAACCGAAGCGTCATCACCAACAGCTTCCTTAGATGCCTGTAAGAAGAATGGCGCATTTTTTGGTTTCTTTGGGGCTTCTTTTGGCTTATTACGCTGCTTAATGGTATCCAGGTTCAACAGGGTTGTGAATTTGGAACGAGGTTCCAGCGATAACGTCATTAGTTGCACATCGATCTGGTCTTTTGTCTCATAATGGATAGCGTGGTGTTGTTGCTCCTCCTCCTCGGTGTTCGGTGCACCGTCCAACAGAGACGTTTCCATGGATGTAAGTGACACGTCCAAGAACTCATCCTCCTCAATGTTTCTCAATGGAACAGGTCTGAATTGGGAACGGTTAGTCCACAAGTGGATACCAACTTTCGAGACGTGCGTCGTGGCAAGGAATTCACCATTTGGAGAGAATCTTACGTTGGTAGCCACATTCGATAGTTTTAAACCATCAATACACGAACCGGATGGGATATCCCAAGTTCTCACTGTGGAATCCAAAGAAGAAGACACGATCCAACGACCATCAGGAGAAAAGTCCAAAGATGTGATTCTGTTTGAGTGACCCCAGAAGACACGGATCACTCTTTGTGTAACAGAGTCAATAACAACGATGGACAAATCATCCAAGGCCATAGCAAACAAGTCAGAAGTTCTGTGGAAGATCATCGTAGTGATTGGCGCAGATAACACCAATTTGCCCAAGTATTTGGAATCAGAAAAGTCGTAGAAACCAACGATACCATCCAATCCACATGAGACCATCTTTCTATTCATACCGTCAAGTGCGACACCAGTAACAGCCTTCTTATGCAGTAGGTACTTCTTTCTCAAAATACCACTCTGGAGGTTATAAACACCAATACCACCGTTCGAGGAACCCACAAGGGCAAAGTTTCCACATGGTGACATTGCCACGGCTTTAATGAGACCATTATCAACTGTTGGGAGTTTATGTGGGCCGACTCTCTTCGAAAAGGCGTCCCATGTACGAGCAACGACTTCACCTTGGTGGGCAGAGACGACATTGGCCCATTCACCTACACGGGTGTTCTCAATGGCCAAGTCAATGACTTGTGGGAATTTTTCCTTGGACCCACCAGTTGGTTTAGCTGTCTTGTGTGGTCTTTGTGACAACTCTTGTGATTGAGCATCTTTTCTCAATGAGAACTTCCACATGGTACGGTCCTGAGATCCTGAGACAATGTAGTGGCCCTCTGGGTCAGCAAATGTGAATTGGGTCACTGGAGCTGCATGGCCACCTCTTGATCTCAGAAATCTTGGTGGTGACACCACGGCAGCGTTTGAGGATAATGATGGATCAAAGACGAATTCCTTGAGTTGGTTATCACCACCGTTAGAGACCAGGATTGGCTGACCGTTGAGGAATTTCACGTTGGAACAACCACCATGGGTCTCTCTATGTGCTTGCAAGATGTGAATTCTGGCCATTCTGTCCAAATCATAGAAGGAAAGTTCACCGGATGCGTGGCCGCAGACCAAGTGAGATGGACCATCAGTTCTGAATGACAAAGATGTGATTGATTGGCCAGTGGTCAAAGTACGAAAGATCTTACCCTTCTTGATGTTGTACAGGAGAACTTCACCGCCAGTAGTACCAATAGCGACAGTATCCAACACTGGTGCGGTTTCAATCGTGCTGAAAGTATATGGGAACTCAGCAGAGAAAAGAAGTTGGCCTGAGTGGATGTTGATGATATGGACGGCGGTGGTCGTGAGGACAACAACCTTGTTTAAATACGTCGGTGGGTGGATCAGATCGACAATGTCACCTTGGATCGCAAGTGTTGTGTACAACTCCGTGGCGACTTTCACGCCTGCTGGCTTCTTAAAGACTGTGATGTTAGACTCAGAGGCAGCGACCAGATATTCACCGAAGACAAGCATCTTCTTGACACTGTTACACTCCATCGAGTGCTCCAACTTACCTCTCTTGAAGACACCAATAGTATTGCCATAAGCGGCGTAAACGTGGTGATAGTGAGCAGTCAAAGAGGTGATCTCCGCGGAGAGCTCACCTTGGCTGATGAACAACAAGTGGAGAGTGTTGGCATCGTATATCTGGAACGAACGACCGATGGAAGTGACAACGTAGAAAGTTGCACCAAGGGTACCAATAGCGAATGGGAGCGCTGAGGTAGTCTGGCCGATGGTTCTGAAGGGGGAAAATAAGCGGGGCTTGGCAACAACGGCGCCGCTGTCCACTCTTCTTCTCTTTTCGCTCATTGTGGCCGTGCTATAACTGCTTTGCAAAGAGATCCCACGTACACACTGTGAAGCTCTTGCGATGAGCTCTCGAAAATTTTACGGGACATTTCTGCCATACTGCGTCCGTGTCATTAACAAATCTGCCATTTTCGTTTGCGTGTCACTAAGAAGTCTGCCATTTTCAGGTCCGTGCCAACAACATGATATCCCATGTGGGCGGCTAATCAGCGATCAACACAGCACCAGCGCCACAAGGAAGCTCAAGAGCAGCTGTACCAGATGAGCGACCCGATCGACATTAAGAAGTCACCGATCTCTCCACTCGTGCTTGCGACAGACTCCTCCAAGTGCGACAAGTCCGAAAAGGCAATGGCGTCCATCGCTCCCATTCTGGAAGGGTTCTCTCCAAAGACGTCCTCCAGTGAGAACAACTCACAGATGCACTTGCCACCAGCTGCTGTTTCCGACGGCAGCGGCACCGTCTCCCCCGTGAGAAAGTCCTCACACTCAGTTGTGAAGTTGCAGCTACCAAAGATTGGCAAAATTGGTGTATGTGCCATGGATGCCAAAGTGCTCTCCAAGCCATGCCGTCAGATCCTCAACAGATTGATTGAGAATGGCGAGTTCGAGACCGTCATCTTTGGCGATAAAGTCATCTTGGACGAGGCGGTTGAGAACTGGCCAACGTGTGACTTCCTCATCAGTTTCTTCTCCAAGGGTTTCCCCTTGGATAAGGCAATTGCCTACGTCAAACTCAGGAAGCCCTACATCATCAACGACTTGGTGATGCAGAAGGCCTTGTGGGACAGAAGATTGTGTTTGTCCCTGTTGAATGCCGCCGGTGTGCCAACCCCTGAGAGATTGGAGATTTCCAGAGACGGTGGCCCGAGAGTCGACGATGAGTTGAAGCAGAGATTGAAAGAGCAAGGCGTCGACATTCAACACACGCCAGAGCCTGACTGGAAGATGATTGATGATGACACCATCGATGTTGGTGGAAGAAGGCTGACCAAGCCATTCGTTGAGAAACCAGTCGATGGTGAGGACCATAACGTTTATATCTACTACGCTAAGAAGGATGGCGGTGGTGGCCGTCGTTTGTTTAGAAAAGTTGGGAACAAGTCCTCAGAATTTGATCCAAACTTGTCTGAACCAAGAACTCAAGGCTCTTACATCTATGAGAAATTTATGGACACGAACAACTTTGAGGATGTCAAGGCATACACCGTTGGGCCGACTTTCTGTCATGCTGAAACGAGAAAATCCCCTGTTGTCGACGGTATCGTTAGAAGAAACACACATGGTAAGGAGATCAGATACATTACCGAATTGAGTGATGAGGAGAAACGTATTGCAAAAGCCGTGTGTACTGGGTTCGCTCAAACCATCTGTGGCTTTGACTTGTTAAGAGTTGGTGGCCACAGTTATGTCATTGACGTTAACGGATTCTCCTTTGTCAAGGATAACACTCCATACTACGATAGCTCTGCAAAGATCCTCAGAGATATGTTTTGCGAGGCGAAGAAAATCAGAGATGTCCGTAAACTTGTTTCGCATGAAGCTCCATCTGAGGAGAAACAACAGAAGTGGATCCTTAAGGGTGTTGTCACTGTGGTCCGCCATGCCGATAGAACTCCAAAGCAGAAGTTCAAATACTCTTTCAGATCTCCAATCTTCATCTCACTGTTAAAGGGTTACAAGGAGGAGGTCATTATCAGACAAGTCTCAGATTTGGACATTGTTTTAAAGGCTATTAAGATCGCTCAAGAACAGAAACTAGAAGATCCTGCTAAATTGGAACTCCTTGCAAACACATTGGAAAAGAAGTTGAACTTCCCAGGAACAAAGATCCAATTGAAACCAGTTTTGGACTCCGATGGTGAGGTGGAAAAGGTTCAGTTTATCTTGAAATGGGGTGGTGAGGCGACACATTCCGCTCGTTATCAGGCTTCTGATTTGGGTGAGCAGATGAGACAGGATATGGGATTGTTGAACAAGGATATTTTGGAGGACATCCAGATATTTTCTTCGTCTGAGAGAAGAGTATTGACATCTGCCAACCTCTGGGCACAGGCCCTCCTTGATGGGCCTGTTCAAGATGGGTTTATTCAAATCAGAAAGGACTTGTTGGATGATTCTAATGCCGCTAAGGATCTCATGGATAAAGTCAAGAAGAGATTGAAACCTTTGCTGAGAGAGGGCAAGGAAGCTCCACCACAGTTCACCTGGCCACCAAAGATGCCTCAACCGTACCATGTCATCAAAAGGGTTGTTGAATTGATGAACTATCACCAGAGAATAATGGAGTACCATGTCGAACATGACAAGTTCAAAGCTCTCAAATTAGAGTGGTGCTCTGGTGAGGATCCAGATTTGTTTGTTGAGAGATGGAACAAGTTGTTTAAGGAATTTACCACTCTTGAGAAGGTTGACCCAGCAAAGATCTCTGAGCTTTATGACACGATGAAGTTTGATGCTCTCCATAACAGAGAGTTCTTGGAGAAGATCTTCTCACCTGTGGAATCCATTGAGAAACCAACCAAGTCCACTCTATTGATTGACGAATATCCCGAACACTTGAAATTATTCAAAGAATCACAGAAGCCGTGCGATATCAAGCATTATCTCTTTGATGACCAGGTCTTCAAGTACTTGAGAGAATTGTACAAGCTGTCGCAGATGTTATTTGACTTCATTTGTCCTCAGGAGTATGGTATCACTCAAGCGGAGAAATTGGAAATTGGATTATTGACTTCTGTGCCATTGGCAAGAAAGATCCTTGCCGATATGCACGCTATGATCACGAACGATAAACCTGGCATGGTTGCCTATTTCACGAAGGAGTCTCATATGTATACTCTGTTGAACATCATCTATGGTGGTGGTATTCAATTACACATCAACAGAAACGATTTACCTGAGTTGGACTATCTTTCTCAGATCATCTTTGAACTTTATGAAGACAGCGCTGGTAAGAACCATTCCATCAGATTCAAGTTATCACCAGGTTGCCATACTCAGGATCCATTGGATGTTGAGTTAGATGAGAAGCATTATATCTCTTGTATTTCCAAGATAAGTTTGACCAAACATTTGGATTTCGACCTGGTTACACAAAAGATGAAGAACAAGTTCAAGATTGTATCCTTGCCGAAGAAGTTCACCGCTGTGAACATCTCCTCTCCCCTGGCCGAACCAAAGTGATCGACTACAATCTCGAATATACATTTATAATAAAAACAATTCATGATATAAAAATCCTTGGTAGGACGTAAGATTTTTGTGTGTGTATGAGGATGCTGGTACAGCCAGTATTGGTTAGAGAATGGCTAAGGAGTCGAACAAAACAGAGATACTCTCACCGTAATGATCACGACGGATACACTCCGCAAAGATTGGAGCAACGTCGATGGTAGTCAACTTCGGACAACTCTTCTTGTCCTCGGCAAGTGGATAAGTGTTCGTCACGACAACTTGGTCAATGAATTGTGAGTCACTGAGCTCTTCCAGACAGTCATCGATGAACAGCCCATGAGTGGCAACAACATACACCTTCTTAGCACCACAGTTGAGGCGACAGTGCTCAGCAGCAGCAATGAAAGAGCCTGGTCTGTCAATCATGTCGTCCAAGATTATCACCGAGCGGTCCTTGACGTTACCAACAAGGGTGATCAATTTCTCCTGGGAAAGGGCAGCAGGCTCATCATCAGCGTCAGAGTCATCAGCATCGTAAGTACCACCAAGGGCATACGAAGTCTGATCGTGTGGGATGTCATCCTCATCACCATCCTCGATCGCCTCAGCGATGTAGTCGTCATCGACAACGTGACCCTGGATGATACGAGCGGTTTGCAAGCCATTTGACAAGATAATGTTTTCAACCTCGTCCTCCTCTATGTTATCTGGTCTTTTATTGCTCGATCTTCTTCTTTCGCGTGCGATGGTGCTCTGTCTTCTCTGCTTAGCGAGGTCCTTCTCCTTCTTCTTCTGAGCATAAACGTCGGCAGTACGACGACGATCGGTGTGGATCATAGCAAAGTTTATCTTCAATGAATCAGCAAGGGCAGTGACTCTCTTGGTTCCGCCTGGGTTCTTCGACACAACAACTGCGTTTTTGTAGTCGTCAACGTTCTCTCTGATCCACTTTGCCAAGGATGGTGCACCGTACAAGTTGTCCACTGGCTTGGAGAAAAAACCTTGCATCTGCGAAGCGTGCAAATCCATGGAGATGATGTGGTCAGCACCAGCCATGATCAGCAAGTTTGCGAGCATTCTTGCAGTGATGGCACCTCTGTGCTTCTTCATCTTGGATTGCTTGGAGTATGGGAACTGAGGGATCACAGCAGTGATCTTCTTAGCAGAACCACCTCTGCATGCAGAGACAAGAATCAACAGCTCCATGATGTGGTCATTGATGTCGCCAGAGCCACTCTGAATGACATACACGTCCTCGTCACGCACAGAGACACCGATTTGGACAGATGTCTCACCATTGGAGAACTTTTTCAAAGTACATGGAGCTGGCTCGACACCGAGCTTGGAGCAGATGAGCTGGCCGAGCTCTGGGTGCGAGTTACCGACAAACACTTTGCACTTGCGCATCTTGGAGTTCTCTTGTAGGAATGTGGCTGTGTAAGCCTCTTTAGCAGTATTGGATGACACCGTGAAGCGTTTAAAGCTGACGGTATGCTTGTATAGCAGAGGGGGTATTAAAGAGCCCTGTTGGAGTCAAACGGTGCAAAGGCTGTGGGAAACGAGCCTAGGAGGAGCAGAGAAGTGGACCACTTGTGTTGGAAATGCTCCAGCGACGTAGCACGGACGACAGGAGGTGGCGAAGAACTTGTTCAGCTGGCAGAACTCGCCCTTATGCCATCGCTGCTTTGGGATCTTGGGGAAATTTTTTTTTTGATTGGCCAGAATTTCCGACCGCCGTCGGCTTTAAGCTGAATCTCCGAGGGTGTGCGCCGGAGGCTTTGACTTTTCACTCCGAGCACCAAGGCGACGCTTTGATACTCGTGGTGGTGGAGTGCTTACCAGTGTATCTTGGAGGCTTACAGTGGGATCAGTGGGTGGCGACAATGGCTGAGTTTATCCCAGCAAAATCTCGCCGAAAACTGCCTGGAATTACTGACACAGAGAGCACTTCCCCAGAGAGTATCAAAGCGCTGATCCACAACCTGGAGTCCAAGCACAAGGCAGTCCGGGAGAGCGTCCTGTACAAGAAGATCACAGATGCTTGCGATCCTGTGAAGTTCACAAGCATACGGTGTGTCGCACTAGGCTCGCCCTGTCAGGAGACTCCGGCACTTTACCAATTAGCTCTTCTACGTGCCATCGCTGAAGATCATGGCATCCCTAATGGCCAGATCTCTTTGTTCGATCCCGTGTTTACTGCTCTTGATGAGGCACTGCTCCAGGACATGGGCTACATCGTTGAAGATGTATATTCGCCAAAAGTTGACAACGATACCTGCCTGTTCTTCCTACCGCATGCACCATTAAGCTTGACCAACACGATTCTTAATGACCAAGAGCCCAAGCACTTCCTCTCCAATAACGTGGTAACGCATACAGACAGGATGATCAAGACCGAACTACACAAGAAGTACCCTCTCCTATCCAAACTTGTGCACCTCTTGGAGCAATCAACTACTGCCATTGTTGACGACTTTCAGCCAGTAATAAAGAGGAAAAACAGAAAACCGCAGAAGAACAAGTTTATAGAGATAAAGATTGACTACGACGCCGTTGATACATACTTCTCATCTCCATCAATGACAAGTTTCAAAGAGTCTGAAGAAGGTCCATGGATCAACTCTTTCACTGACTTAGCATACCACATCATACAATAGAACGAAATGAGAACGAACGAACGAAAACCAGGCACTTAAGGCTCATGAGCATACATCGGTCATCTTCACTATAGTTGCTATCCAGCATCAATCAATTAATAAACAACAAGCGATATATTATGTATAAACAGTGATTAGCAACGAAAAGTCAAAAGCGAGATCATAAGCAACTGCCCAGCTTGAGCTATGCAAGGGAAGAACAAAACAATAAATGAGCAACACAATGGCCGATATGTGAAGTCACTAACACCACACTAGTAACATCCTCAATCAGCATTAGTCAAACCATAGAATATTTACTGTTGGTACTTCTCCCAGTTGTCAAGAACCTCCTTGATCTTGTCAGAGTTGGTCAATGCATAAACATCCTCAAAGTACTCCTTGGTCACCTCAAATGGCTTAGCAGTCAAGTTTGGAATGTACTTACCGATCAACTTGTCGGTCTTGACATTCTCCTTCAAGATGTTCTTCTCCAAGAACTTCTTGAATGGCTTGACACCATTTCTCAAGTAACTGGAATGGAATGGAACGGAGATACCACGAAGTGGGATACAGGCAAAGCCTCTCTCCAGTTCAATTGGTTGTGGCTTGACCAAAGACTTCTTAGAAATCTCATCAATGATCTCGTTCAATTGCTCTTCAACATCCTCAATGGACATGGAAGCTCTCAACTTGGAGATGTCAATCTTCTGCAACTTGATGAAGTTCAACACGTTGGTCAAACAGTCCAAGCCACGCAAGTCACCAGCAGTGACATACTGTTGGTTCTCAACGTTGAAGTTAACAATCTCACACAACCATTCAGTTCTCTTACCAACAGCACCAACAACAAAAGTCAAGGCCTCGTGGTTGAAAGTAGGGGAAATTCTGGATGGGTTCACAGCAATCATACCATAGTTGGATCTACCCAAGTCATCTCTTGGAACGGCAACCTGCATGGTCATACCTCTGTAGAAGACAATCTCAACAAGAGATTCAATGGACATGACTTCAGCCAAGGAGGCCAAAGATGCATACTCACCCAATGAGTGACCAGCAAAGATACAGTCAGCTGGAATCAATCCCTTGGACTTCAAGTCCTCAAAGGAGGCCTTCTCCATCAAGGTCAAGGCTGGTTGAGTGAACTGGGTAGCAGAGATCAAACCACCTGGGTTCTTGAAAGTGAAAGAGGTGGTTGCCTCATCAATCTCCTTGAAGATCTTCTCAGAGACAATCTTTCCATCGACAAGAGTCTCGAAAGTCATCTTGGTGTAGTTCTCTCTGATTGCTCTACCCTTCTCACCACCGAAATGGATGATCAACTCACTTGGGTTGTTCTTGACAATATCAATAATTGAGAAGCCGTAAGTGTTCAAGAAGTGCACGTCAGCTCTGTCCCAGACATTTCTGGCAACGTCAGACTTGGCGTACAAGTCCATACCCATACCCTGTTCTTGGGAACCTTGGCCAGTAAAGACAAAAGTAGTGGTTGGTTGATCAATCTCAGCCTCACCGGAAAGAACAACTTCATCTCTCTCGTTACGGGTCTCAACCTTAATGACCTTACGGCCGTTGATCATACCAACATGCTCCAAACGCGTAGTCAAAGACTCGTTTGGCAAAACCATACCGACAAAGGTGACAGAGAAAGCACGAACTCTTGAAGAAACAGAGTCAGCAGCCCATGACTCGACAATAGAACGGACAGAAGCAGAAGAGAACATACCATGGGTGATCGTACCTGGCAGGTTTGCGTATCTGGAGAAGACACGGGAAACGTGAATAGGGTTGTAATCACCAGAAACAACGGCATATGGCTCATTAGTACCTGGGGCACGAGCCTCAACAGATGTAATTGGGATGCTGTTCTCAAACTTCACATGCTGCTCAATAGCAGTACCGTTTCTGGTCAAGTAGTCAACAACTGGGTTACCATGAGATTCACCAGCTTCGTAGTCAACAGAGCCGATCTGAACAATCTCCTTGGTTGGAAGCTCCAACAAAACCTTACCAGTAGATTTAACAGAGTTGAAGATAGTCTTGTTCTTGTAGGTCAACTCAGTCTCAAGTTCGAAGGTCAAAGTCTCGTTCAACAAGTCAATCTCCTTGTCCAACTCAAACCACTCCTTGGACTTCAAAACGGCAAGATCCTTAGCGGTCTTGATGTGCAATTGGAATGGAGCTTCGGTGATCTTGGAGAATGTGTTCTCAAAGTCGCTGTACTCACCTCTGTAGAAGAAAGAGGAAGCAACCTCCATAACTGGAACACCAGCTCTAGAAACGATACCAACGACTTCAACAACCTTACCACTGTCCTGGTTCAAGACGGATCTGATCTCAGCAACAGAGGAAACAACGTCATCCTTAGCCAATGGAGCAGCACCTGGGTACATTTTGTAAGAGTTGGACAAGTGAACCAATCTCAACAAGTCACCATCAACAGTTCTTGGGAAGATGGCCTTTATAATGGATTGCCAGCCAACAACGATAGCAAAGTCCATCGGAGCTAACTGCTTTCTACCAGTTCTGGAAACGAAATCTTCACACTTGTTACCAACAGCGTGAGTGAACTCAGCAATGTCCTGACCGGTAATTGTGATCTCGTCACCTGCAATTGGCTTGTGGACATCAATATCAATGTTGAAAGCGTCGTTGAACCACAACTTCCAGTAGAACTCCTTGATACGTTCGTTTCTGTTCTCGATAACCTCCAAGATTGGAGCGAAACCATCGTCTGGGTTGAACTTGTAGACCAGCGACAAAGCGACAGCCTCCTTCTTGACGTTTCTGTGCTCGATCAAAGACAACTCAATAGTAGCCTCGTCTAAAGCCTTCAAAACAACAACAGGTTGAACCTTACCCTGAATTGGCTCAGAGACCGTCAAAACGGTCTTAGATGGAACATCTGGGTACTCAATCTCAACAACGACACCCTTAGCTGGGGATAAGACCTGTCTAGCTGGGTTAGCGACAAAGTTAGAACCTTGGACGATTCTCTTGGTAGAGATGAAAGCATGTCTCCATGAACGCTTTGGACCTGCCAACACCTTGAACCAGTCATCAACATTGGTAGACTCGGTAGCAGAGTAAATAACCTTGTTACCAGACTCAACAGTGTCAAACTTGACCGAAACTGGCTCCTCACCGCCGAAGTACTCAACAACTGGAATCTTAGAGGCATCACCAGCGTAAGCGTCCTTGATCAACTTCTCAATGTGACCATCGTGAATGCTGTCCAAGATGGACTTCACTGGCTGGTTAACCTCGTTAGTGAACTGGGCGGCAACTGGACCATGCAAGATACAAGTTCTCTGAACATCCTGGTCAACAACAGCCTCCAAATCCTCAGATTGCCATAAGGAGTCCTTCTTGAAGAAGACTTCGAATCTGGAATCCAAGATTGGAACAAATGGAACTGGCTTCTGAATTGGATTCATACACAAGGTCAAGAAGAAGTCAACATCCTGCTGGTTAATCAGCTGGGTTCTGGCCTCTGGGTAAGCGCTGAAGATAGTCTCAACAGCATCGTCTGGCTTCTCCAGAGCGTTGAAGGATGTCAAGACGGAGACGGTGGCCTTGGTAGCGAAACGCTCCTCAACACGGCGCAAGAAAGAACCGGTGAAGTTTCTCAAGGAGATATCAATCCATCTCTGGGAACCTCTGACGTACATCAACTCGACCAATCTCTTTGAAATTTGCTCATAAGTCAAGTCTTGCAAGTCATAGACCTTACCATCAATGGTAGAGAACCATGGCTTCTGGAAGTCAGCGTTCAACTTTTGAATGATGTAGTCCTTCTTCTTGTCAAGGGCATCTTGCAACTTGTTCTTTGGCAAGTTGAAGATGGTGTTGTCCAACTCTTGCCACAACATAACACCACGAGTGGCGAGCTTGTGAATTGGCTCACCCATCTCAGATCTGACGGTGATCAAACCACCGGTTGGCTTCTTGTATGTCTGTTCCCATTTAGAATCTGGAACACCTGGAGCAGCAGCAATAGCCTTCTTGGCATCTGGAGAAGTCTTAGCCTCCTTGGCGATCATAACTCTGGAACCAGTCAAAACACCATCGAATGGCATTGGTGGGTAGTTGAAGTTCGAAGACCACTCACCAGTCAAGTATGGGTAAGTGTCTTCAGCAGAACCGAAACCGGAACCAGCAATCAAAGAAATGTTGGAACATCTTCTGATCTTGGAGTACATCTGCAAGATTGGAGCGTGGAAGTCCTCGAAGGAATGGTGACCACCACCACGACCACCAGTCCATTGCAGAACAATTGGGAAGGTTGGGTGAGCCTTAGCAATGGCAATGGCCTGGGAAATGGAGTCAACAGAACCTGGTTTCAAACCCAAGTGGGTCAAACCAAGAGTCTCAATGTACTCAGTGGCAACTTCTAAGGATGGGACACCGGCACCGATGGTCAAAGACTGGATTGGGAAACCCTTCTGTCTCAATTCGGCAATCAAAGGGATACCCCATTGCAACATTCTTGGGTTGACATAAATCAAGTTGATACCAATACCAGTACCTGGAGAAACTTGGGAAACAACGTTCTCCATGGCCTTGGTGAAAGACTTTGGGTCAAAGTAACCACCACCGGCAATCTCAATGTGGTAACCAGCATTCAAAGTAGCAGCGACAAAGTCTGGGTGCACGGTGGTTGGAGTCATACCTGGAACCAAGATTGGAGCTTTACCCAGGAGTCTGGAGAACTTGGTGTCGACGTACACCTTACCGGCCTTAGTCTTAGCCAACTTTGGCTGATACTCCAACAACCAGTTCTGGGCAAACTTGACATTGTCGTTCAAGTCAAACAGCTCCTGCTTGAAACCAAACTCGTCATCGACAGAGCTGTCTAAGACACCAGCAATGATGACTCGGACACCAGTACCATCCTTGTTACGGTGAGTCAAAACACCCAAACCGGAGGCACCTCCTGGACCAAAGTCCAAGATGTGAGTAGCGTCAAATTGTGTGGCAGCTTCCCAGTTGACTGGCAACTTGGTGATAAGCAAGTTCAATCTGTGAATAACAGAACCGTTGAAGTCACGCAAGTCCTTACCGTCAAAGGTGTCGTAGACTGGGATCTTCAAGTCAGCTTGGTTGAATTCCAAACCTTCTCTCTCCAAATCCTCTTGAATCAAGACAGAAGCCTCGTCGAGCAAATGAGAGTGGAATGGAGAAGTGATTGGCAAGAATCTGTTAGAGAACTTGAGCTTTCTCTCGGAGAATGGGATTCTAGCCTGATCCAATCCGGAGGGAGCCTTGGCCTTTCTCAAAGTCAAGTTCAAACCGTACAGGGATTGTGGAGGACCGGAAACGACCAAGTTTCTAGCACCGTTGATCAAAGAGATAGCGATGTGCTTCTCCTTTGGCAAGTGAGCGTTGGTCTGGTCAACAAAGTCCTGAACTTGCTCCAAGGACAAGTCTCTGACGGACAACATTGGGTATGGGTTACCTTCACCGTTCTCGATAGAGTCCTGCAAAATTGAAGGTGGGAGGGCAGTGTTTGGGTAAACCTGGGAACAACGGACACCAATGTAGAACAAGAAAGCAATAGACTTGTTCAAAGAGACAAAGAAAGAGTCCCAAGAGTCAGCCTCAGCGATGGCCAAGGCAGTGGTCAAACCCTGAGAGTGTCCAGTAGCACCAGAAATGAATTCTCTCAATTCACCAGGGGTCTTACCAAGCACTCTAGCAGTGATGGCGTAGTGGGCCAATTGGATCACACAGATCAATGGACAAGAGACTGGGATGGAAAGCAAGTACTCGGTGGATGGAGTCTTGTCAGCATTCTCCAACCAGCTGATCAAGTCGAAACCTTGAGTGTAGATCTTCTGGGTGTCTGGAGTAGCTCGAACAAGGGCGTTCAACTTGTCAGCAGCAGCCTTGATAACATCGGAGACCAAACCGTCGTAAATGTTGTAAAGCTCTCTCAACTCCTCAAAGTAGTCATCGGTGTTACCTTGGCCACCAAAGATGGCAACTAGCTTAGCCTCGTCGTTCAAGACAGATCTGAAAAGAGCAGAGTCGTACTTCTTAAACTGCTTGCCTGAAGCGATCTTAGCAGCAAAGTAGTTCTTGACAACAAGCTTAGCCTTCTCCAAAGTGGTTGGGTACTCATCTGAGGACAGCAATCTAGAGGCAATGGCGTGGACATCGTTTCCATTCAAGTAAGTGGTCTCAAACTCGGACAGAACGAGGGACAAAACCTGGTCGAATTGACCAGAGACATTTGGGTCAATCAAACCAGCGATGAACCCGATGAATCCAGCGAGCAATTCAGTTGGAGAGGCTGGCTCCTCTTCACCAGCAAAACCTTCGGTGGCGTCTGGCAGTTGCTTGTGGAATTGGTCCTTGAGTTCAGAAGAAACAAACAACAAGTTCGTTGGAACGAGCAAGTTGTACTCAATGGCACCGTGGGCCAAAGTGAGTGGTCTCAAGGATGAGGATGAGTGGCTTGGGGTGTAAGCACCAGTCATATTTGAAGGATCTGGGCTGGCTGTTAGTATGAGAACAAATAAGATGAGCACAGCGCGGCTAAAGTTGACCCTGTTATAGGGGAGACAATGCAGCTGGGCGGTAAAGACAATAGGACTCACCTAGTGACCTTGAATGTATGGACAAAGCAGTTGGTGCAGAAAATGGAATGGAAAAGCCCGTTCTAGTTGAAACTTGTCAGGACAGATAGGGATAGCTATAGGAAGGGGACTGCTTGGACAGAAAAGACTTGTAAGCGCTTGTTTGTGGTGTGGTGTTAAGCGTACAAGTGTGATACTGTGGTGTGTGTCCAAAGAGTAATAGAAGTCCGTAGCAATGGCCTTTTAATCCTTTTCACCTGAGCTGGTTGGTCAAGTTAAATGTTGTGGGAGGTTGGAGGAATTGTTTGTTGGCTCTGAGGATTTGGTTTTTGGCGATGGCACTTGCAGGAATTGGAGGCAGGGAAGCGTTGGAGCTTTTAGTATGCGCCCACCGTGCGGGCTACAGCGGGGCAGTTGTGAATCTGATTCGACCAGTATTCTCTATGGACACTAGTGCACCAGGTCATCCACTAATATCACCACCTTTCCTCTATAAAACACGGCCAACTGCGCCATCGAACGCGCGCTACCAGCGTGAACTTGTTCGCGCAGTGCGCTCCAACAGCCAAAAAAAAGTTGAGAAAATGTTGGGCGTTGGGATGCGCGTGTGCCCTTTGTACTTTGTGCTGAGCTGACGGGCATACAGCTTACGTACAGTCAGTTCGGTGCACACAAGGTTCAACTGCGACGTGGTCTCAGGAGTTAGACTACAGCCTGCTCTAAGCCTTCACTGTTCACTTTAGACATTGTGATTGGGTCCTCCGAAATTCCTCCGTAGCGTCCTGCGGCGTCTGTGAGCGCCTGTTGCCCGTGGTGCACCTACCTCACCCATCTCACATCAACTGTCAACAAATGTGTCAATTAACCGGCCTGGCAAGTTGCACCTGAAACTGACCTTTATCTGCGATCCGCCAAACCACCAATAATCGCGCTTGCAGTCAGCAGGCAGTAGATAGCATTGTTGGACAATGCATGGGCCCATGGAGAACCTTAAATGCACTCCCTGCATGCAACGATTACCGTGCTTAACCTTCATGGACTGGCTTAACAGGGCTGGCTCATCAAATGTTGGCCCAACCTCTAAGCTTGCCGACAGAGGAAATTTTCGAGAAATGCTGTATCAGCCGTTGAGCTAGAGCTTTGGGACTCTGAGTCCTAACTGGGAAGTATTCGCGACCCACCTGGTGTCGGGATGTCTACTGGTTTTTTTTTTCTTTTTCTTTGAGTTCCCTTCCCCCCCCCCCAGGAGACGACTGGCACTAGTTGCAGTGAGGTGCATATTCGTTTCCCATTTCCTTCTCTACACACTGAACTCGGGGCCCTTTCTGCTCCTTTCTGCATTCACGGCTACTTTTCAGCTCGTAATGATCTGTCGCTGTGATTCTGGCTCTTTAAATCCTGCTTTGAATGCGCTATGTACTAATACTGATGGTCAGTCTTGTGGAAGACATGAAGGACAGCTTCCAAAAGTTATACTGCAATGAATTATGTTTAGCTAAAAAGTTATGATCAACGACGACCTTCTGGATCAAAGTCATGGTAGTGTTTCTCTAACGCATTTCTCAAATCTCTCAAGTCATTAGAGGAGTAGTGGGGAAAGAACAACTCCAACATTGTCTCTGTTCACCAGTTCTTGGAAGTACTGTATCTGTACTGGAATGGGCATTGGAACGGGGAATTTATAGTTCTTTCGTGGTGTGACAGCAGTTCTGCAACCTCCAGTATCACTTTCAGTATCACATTGTCCCGATTTCTCCAAACTAAAAGACCGGCCGAAGTCTATGATGAACGGTTTGATAACACTTTCAACATCTTCAAAGTTCTCTCCCACCGCCTTGAGTTGCTCTTCCACCTCTTCTCTGGTCTTCTTCGCCAACATCTCTGACTGGAACAGGACATTACCCATATGGAGATCTCCATGGGAAATGCCCTGTTCATGTACGGTCTTTAGTACCTCCGTTGTACGTAGTACAACCATCCGTGCAAGTTTCTCGGCAGTACACCCAACAACACTCAAAATGGACATATTCTCAATCACAAAGTTCACCTTCTCGAGTAGGATGAAAGGTCCTTCAGCTTTCAGGTCGGAACAGTCAGCTTTTGGAACTGATAACAAGTCTTCTGCTTTGGAGGTTCTCGTATAACCATGCTTGATCATCTTTGGGACGTTTTTGACCGTTCCGAGACTCCATTGCGCTATAGCCTCTCTAATGTATGTGTCAAATGACGAGAAGCAGAGATTCAAAAAAAGTCGGGTTCCTTCCTTCTCCTTATCATGACAACCTCCAACGACAGAACTTTGAAGGAGCTTCTTGGATGTTGGATGTTGAACTGGCTCTCCAACTCCAGAGCTAGACACCCGCAGAGGCTGTGGTCCAGTGCCTCGAGCCTTCTGTGCCAGTGGAGTTTTGGCAGAGACTTCGATTCGGACTGAATCGAATATCTTGATCACATACTGACCAACAGCATCGTCGTTCGTCTTTGGATCATCTTTGTTTGCAACAGCTTTCTCCTCAACAACCAACACAACAGAGATTCCATCTCCTTGGTCATGGCACCGGGGAATTCTCGCACCTTTGAGAAGATGCTTCACCTGGAACATCTCGTCAAGTATCACAATCTCAGCTCGTGGTTTCAATCCGCTGAGAAGTGCCCTAAATTCATTGGCAGTTGACGGACAATCGTACAAATCATACGTTTCGTTCTTCTCTCCAATCTTACCGCTTGACCCACCTGATTGGTTTAAGCCTTTGCAACCAAAATCCTCGGGAGACTCTCTCATTAGCTCTAAGATTTCCCTAAAGTGGGTCAGTTTGTCCAATAATGAGCTTTTGATGCTATCTTGTTTCTCTGGGCTTGTGATCAAATTGATATATTCGGAAGATTCTTTCGCCAGTCTCGCTGCGAGTCGTTTACTCTTTTTTTGTTCCATATAACCATATAGTCTTTTCTGTACCTCTTCCAGTTCTTTCTTTGCTGTTTCATCCAGTTTGTAGCTGAGTGCGGAGAACAGCTCTCCTTGGCACTTGTACAATGCGATCCACACGATGCTTGAGGCTGAACGCTTGATGATGAAATTAAACGAACGGCTCATAAAGTCATCGTTGGAATTCTCGATCAAGACCAGCTTCTCCTCAAAGTCCTTCATATCAACCTTCTGATCCTTGTGAGGTTCAGAAGGAAACCCACTCAATTCAAGATTTATCCCCAGTGGAAGTAAATCCTTTAACTTAGCACCTATGAAGAATGCAAGATGCGAACTGGCACCAGAACTTCTTCCACGGATATTACTATTGCGTTCAAACAGCTCAAGATAGGTGTTTTGAATTCGGAAAATGTCCTCATGATGCGTTTCGGGAGCATACATATCATCACTTGTCTTTTGGATCTTGTGCTTTCTATCGGACTCAGGAATTGTGACAAATTCACTCTCAGGTTTAAACCTCAAATGGATCGACGTTGAACCATTGGTGAGAATGCCTGTTCGGGCCCTTGCCAACATTGTAGAGAGTTCCATCTGTCTCAAGCACTCCAGGAACCTCTTGCTCCCAGTCTCAGTAGTTGACGGATCCATGCAGAAGTAATCCATGATGTCACCGGAATCTGAGGATGACCAGAACTCATTAGCCTTAACCTCAATGGACCATAGGTTGAATCTGCGGCTTTCCTTTGACAGTTGCAGAGCAACCATGAGGTCCGAACGCATGACAGTGTTGGTCAAAATGCGAGCGAATTCTCCATCATTGTCTTTACTTGCGACTGCCATATCGTCAGTGGCGGTTGGCTTCATATATGTCTTGTACTCGGCATCGACGATCACTCTCTCAATCAGGTTCAATGAGGACGTGAATATTTTCTCCAGATGGAGGATTTGCTCACCAAACCAATGAACTCTCTCTCTTTCTTCGTCTGACAAAACCCAACGTGACTTCTTTCGCTCTGAAATGAGCTTTGGAAGATACTTCTCCAGGGACTTCAAGAGGAAAAAACAGATCTCGAACGATGACTCAAGAAGGAACTTAAGCTTGTCCACTATGAATGCCTCATCTATATTGTTGATGCGTATTTGCACTGTTCGTAACAACTTATTAACTGATCTTGGTGAACATAAACCGGGTGGTATACCGAGTTCCTGAAACATTTGACAAAAAAAGAAATCTTCAAGTCTCATCAGAGACTTTTTCTCCAAAGAGCTGGCCAGAGCAGCTAGCATACTCAAGTAGACCAAATTTGTATAGCTGGCCTGTGCGTTGTTGTTTGCGCCACTCATTTGTGTCTTTTCCCTATCAAGGACGTATACCTGACTGCTGAATATCAAGTCGGTCAGTATGTTTCCTTGGGACTTTGCGGCGTTCTTCTTCTGCATATCACTGTCCTCATGTGCAGCTAGGTCCGGGACGTCAAACTTCAACGACAGCTTGATGAGCATCATTGCTGGAATGATGTAGCGCTTGACCCTGTCACTTGAGAGCTTAAGCTTCAGTCCTTTATTCATTGTTTCAAGGCTCTTCATGAAAGCTCTACCATCACCTTTGACGTGAACACCAAGCTTCGTCAACGATTCGATGCACTGTGTGATCACATCCTTATAGTTGTCTTGGTAGAAGAGAACTTCCGGGTCATATCCTGAAACCATGATGTGAGGCTCCAACAGAAACTTCTTGAGCGCCTCATTGTCAGTTTCCCTTGTTTCGTTCTTCGCATTCTTCTCCAGCTGTTCCGCAAACAGCTTGGGTCGGTCAAGTAAACTAATGAGTTCCAGCAGTTGGCATGATGACTTCTCGGTGATTTCCATGCGTAGTTCGCTCATGATTGGCAACTTTCTTTGTGTTGCGAGTGTGCAGCTTATCAGGAAGCGCAGCTGTGTTTTGATTTCAATGTACGCACTTTCAAAGGGTAAGCAGCCAATCTAATTTTATAAAGACCGCTGGAGTTACTACTATCAGATCATCCATTTCCCTGAGGTCATGGGCATCAATTCTTGAGGTATCAGATGCGACATGCGTGGTGTGTTGGATACTTTAGTCTTTGGGGTCCAACTGATGTTTACCACTGGGTGTGAAGCTGATCGTCCACATCAACTGGAATGATGCCTCCTTGAACTCGGCTCTGATCCATGCCAGGAGCATTCGAGAACCATTCCAAAGCACTGTGTCGATATATGCTTCTACAGCCATATATATGAGGTTATATTTACCAGCTGTAACAGTGAAATTGCCAAAGTTATTGACCACACTGTTGTGTTCAATATACAAGCGCATCACTGACTGGGTTCAGGACACGAAGCCAAGATGAATGCTGCAGGTTGATCCGATTCTGGTTTGTGGGATACATGGCGTCTACATACATCGAGCACCCGTTGTACGGTACAGAAAGTAATGAACCGGGGAACGCTCTGTGCTGTGACCTATTTTAACGCTTCTTACAACTCTAACGGACTGTGTCGTCTGTTTGCTATATACATAATCAGAGCTTGATACCAATGTGAATGGCTGCGATGCCGAAAGTCAGGTTCTCGTACCCTGGCTCTGGAACGTAGAACCCAGCCTTCTGAATCATTCCCTTAAAGTCCTCCTGCTTTGGGAACTTCTGGATCGACTCGACCAGGTACTGGTAGGAGTCGTAATCATTGGCAATGGCTTGGCCAAATACTGGGAGGAACTTGGACCAGTTCTGGTAGACCGTGTCAACAACAGCGTTGTCAACCTTGGAGAACTCCAAGATTCCAATGACACCGCCTGGTCTCAGCACTCTGTACGCAGTGTTCAAGCCTGCCTGGATGTTGGTAAAGTTTCTGATACCGAAGGACACGGTGTAGACGTCCTTGGAGCTATCGTCAATCTTGTCCAAAGTTTCACCGTTCTGCACCAAGAATTGGATTCTTGGATCACTCTTGTAATGGTTCTCCATGCATCTCTTTTCACCTTCTCTCAGCATGTCCGGGTTGATGTCGACAACGGTCATCGTGGACTTGGTGTCGTTGAATCTGGTCTTTGCGTGGTCCAACAAGCCAAAGGCAATGTCACCCGAGCCACCAGCAACGTCGAGGAAGTCGAGCGGACGAGAACCAGGTCTGGCACCGGCATCGAGCTTACGGATGAACTGGTCCTTCCACACTCTGTGGATTCCCATGCTCATGACGTCGTTCATGATGTCGTACTTGGATGCCACCGAAGAGAACACCTGTCCAACAAGCTTCTCCTTCTCGCTCTCAAGCACGGTCTTTGAGCCAAAATGCGTGGTCTTGGACTGCTCTGTCGACAGGGCCCTGACAAGAGGGGCACGTGCACGCGCACCAGAGGCCGTTGCAATGGAAACGGCAACCGGTGGTCTCAGTGAGGTCTTCAGCATCGTGCAATTGTTCCTGTGTTGTGTGTCTTTGCCGTTGCTGTTGCTGTCTGTTGTCTGTTCGTTTGACCGTTTTGTTCCTCTGCGGAATTTTTCGGGCTGCGGGCCACAGAGCTCTCAGATTCCGAAACAACAGGCGATGGAGTTTATGAACTATGAGCTGTGAACTATGGACTATGGAATATGGACTATGGACTATGTAGTACTAGGAACATCACGGGAAACCTCCTCTAAGAGAACATGTCACAACAACAAAGCACACTGCCACAGTGTCATACCTCATACCCTGCTTGTTGTGGGAAGAGTGCAGTAAAGTTCGTCTTTGTGTCAAAGCCACAAAGTCATCAGCCACATTATTGTTCTCTCTTCTTCGAGCAGGGGATATGTGTGCTCCGCGGACGCGAGAGATCCATCGCACACTTCATGCAGTCACCCAAGCCATGAAAATACTCGCCATACTCGAAGCGCTGGCTCTCTCGTTTGCCCTGACGATCCAAACTGAGAACCTTGGCGATTCCGATAATGACAACATCGCAGTATCACAACAGACAAACACTTTACAAACAGAGTTACAATCCATGGGGATCTTGAACCACGACTTCACACAGGAGTTCATACAACAAGATGCTGATGGTGTTGACGGTAGGAGTGACCGTGTCTTTGTGATTCCAAGGAACCAGATCACAGAGAGGGTATTGAATCGGTTAGGTTTCAAAGACCTTGTCAAGTATCTGAAGAGGTTCAAGCTCCAAAACCCTCTGTTCTCATCACATTCGGACATTATCATCCCTGAAAATACGGTGCCATACTTCTTGTTCAACACATCTGATCACATCAACATCCCCAAGTCACACTCAAGGTTGGAACACGCACAGTTCCTCGATCAATCTGCTCCTTTCCAGCTCCCCAAGTTCTCTGCCTTGGTTGACTATCTGCTTGTGATACTCATGCCGCGCACTTTCAAGCACCAACACATGAAGAAGGATGTCATAATTGCAAGAAGTGAGTCCTTGCCACTGTTTGCACATGCTATCAAAAGCGGTGTTCCCCTGTTGATGTTTATGTTCAGAAGTGGTGATAGATCTTTCAACGGTTCCAACGAGTTTGGTATCCCCTTGTCAGGAGTGGACAGGCAGGAGTTGAATAAGTTCTTTGACGTCTTTGCACAAACTTGGACCCAGAGCATCAACTTTCTGGGTTTGCTTCACGGTGTGTTTTGCACGGTGAACGTTGAATCGAAGAAGAATAGTTTCTGTCTCAAGATCAAGGATGACATGGATAATTTGGTCTTGTTCCCACCGTTTGATCGTTATCGTTCCCATATTGATAAACGTGACCGCAGTCCAGCTTATCATGGTTTCACAAAGTCGGACAAGAGATTGCTGTTACAGAAGAGAGATGAAAGGTTGGACGATTTATCGCATTCCTCCACGAGTCCGGCACAGAACTGTAATCATGTTGCCAGCGATTTGACCATTCCCTTAAGTCTTGTGAAAGAGGCTGCCTCCGATGGACAAAAGGCTTATTCATCAAGGAGTAGTGGGTACTCTCAGATGAATATAAGGGGTGAACCATCCTTGAGCCAACGTTCCAGGACGTCATATGGCGATGGGCATGACCTAACGAATGCCAAAGTCGAACCAAAAATCAGACCGAGATTAGCAGATAGACTTCTGACCAAGAAGATAAAGGACAAGAAGATAAAGGACAAGAAGATCAAGGAGAGTGCTGATACGTATGTTCAAAATTCGCATATGAAGAAGAACAATGTAGGTGCTGACAAGGACACACAACAACGAGGCACAAATCGCCGTTTCAGTGTGATCAAGAACTCTTCAACAGATGGTGGCAGTAGAGGTGAATTCACGATACCAGAGATGTATACTTATGATTCACAGGAGATTGTTGCAGAGTGGAACGACAAGATGAAACGACAGCGTCAAGCTGACAAACAACTGGTTGTGAAGTTACAATCATCAGCAACATCGAACACGACAGCAGAGACCACGACACACGGCGCCGGTGGAAGCAAGGACTGTGAACCAATCACCTGGTTCAACGTGTTTCACCACAGCGTTTTTGGAAAGACCAAGTTCTGTGGAATTTGAACAAGTCTTTAACAAGCATTAACAAAGGAATGAAGATATGTGGCGAACAAGTCTTATCAATTCTTAACAAGCATTAACAAAGATTAATGAGCAGTGCCTGAGTTCTCGGAGTTCTCGGAGTTTACGGCGAAGCCCGCTTAGTCAACTGTCAGTCACCCGACCAGGTTGAAGACATAAAAGGGGGGCATCTTTCCGGCGTCCTGGTCACACCTGTGTAGCTCTTCACAGTACTCCCACCAACCAAGAACAATGGCTTCCAACCCTCCGTCCAAGTGCTGTCTGGAATCCTCTTTCCACGGTGAGTTTTGTGTACTCCTTTGATGTGTGTGTGTGTGTAACTGATGAACTGTGTTACTAACTATCTGCAGAGGGGACACCAAAGGGTGCTCACTCTGAGATTTTTGGCATCGACACATACTCCTCCGGAGAGGTCGGTAAGCGTGCCATTGTCATCTTGACCGACATTTACGGTCACAAGTACAACAATGTCCTTTTGATTGCGGATGAGTTTGCCCGTGCTGGTTACTACGTTCTGATCCCAGATATCTTCGAGGGCGATGCCTGTGTAGATGCATCTGACTTGCCTGACTGGCTCTCTCGTCATGGTCCAGACGTGGTCACCCCGATTGTCGACAGCTTCTTGGAGCAATTGACCAAGTCTGCTCAGTATGAGTTTGTTGGAGTCGTTGGTCACTGCTTCGGTGCCAAGTACGCAATTCAACAGTTGGCCGAGGGTAAGTATACCACTGCTGGTGCCATTGCGCATCCATCATTTGTGTCTATCGATGAAGTTGCTGCTATAGTCAAGCCATTGGTGATCTCCGCTGCCGAAGTTGACAGTATCTTCCCAGAGCACTTGAGACACGATACTGAGGACAAATTGAAGGAGATTGGTGCCACTTATCAAATCACCGTCTTCTCTCAGGTCTCCCATGGATTTGCCGTCAGAGGTGATGTCTCCGATGCCAACGTCAAGTACGCCATGGAAAAGTCCCTCCAGGATCAGATTCAATGGTTTGCTCGTTTCTAAGATTTCAGGACATACCGTGATGATTAAAGCCATAGAATACATCATGATCATGCTATAGATTTTAAAGCCATAGAACACATCATGATCATGCTATAGATTTTAAAGCCATAGAACACACCATGACCATGCTATAGATGTAATGTATCCACACTACAATTCAAGTACTGTAGAAAAATTGTTCACTAAATAAAATAAAACATGGCTTGCTAGAATCTGTTCTGTCTTGCCTTTGCATAAGGATTCTCATAAGGGTTGTTCGAGAAGTTCTGACTCGAGTTGTCATCTTGGGCAAAGAACCCTGAACCACCACCTCCATGGTATGAAGTATCAGTATTACTAAACGAAACACCAGGTTTCGAAAGGGGTTCAGTTCCATATACGGCACTTGCAGGTTGCACTTTTTTACCACTCTGTACTGAACTGGCTCTAGATCTTGAGAACGATCCACGAGGGAATGAATTGGAATTCGAATCGTCATCTGATTCTTGCATTTGTAATTGTTGTGGTTGTTGACCTGAGAGAACGGCATCACCCAATGCAAGTAACTCCGTATCCTTCTTATCACCCTTCTCCAAGCCTTGTGTTCTTGGGATGAATGACACACGGTCATCCTTCATTGGTTGGTACTTAGTGTCTGGGTTCTTGTAGATCAAAGCCAAGGCACAGGTGACAATGGTGAATATCAACAAAAACAACGCAAACACAGCATTCACGACGAATAAAACCACTGCAGAAACTGACGAGACAACAGCAGGTTGGCCAAACACGTTGGAGAAGAACAAGAACAAGATAGAGTTAAACAAGTTGACCGCATGAACAATGATGTTGAACGCGTTAGTTCTCTTGTCCATGTATGGTCTCTTCCAACAGAGACCAACAAAGTATATCAGCTCCACGGCAAACACACATACTGCCTGTGCCTTGCCCGCAGATTGCATTAATGCAACAAAGATGGAACGCAAGAACAGGTAGGACAACAATGGAACCAACCACCAGTAGTATTCAGATTGGAACTGAACGTACAAGAACCCAAATCTGTTCAAGATCTTTGAGTCACCATAAAGTAGGTATGCTGCAGTCTTATGTTCTCTTGTGGATCTACGTCCAATGATCACCACCATGACGACTCCATAGAGCAAGAGACCAAAGATAATGATGAGCAAGAATGCTGCAACGACAACAATTGCAGCAGAATCACGTTCTGTGAATTCCCAAAGCGTCAACAATGATATCTGTGGGAAAGAAATAAGTGCCAAACGGAACAGGGTACCCTTGATGATAGTGGACCATTGTTTTCTGAAGTCGGCAAACTTATGCACTTTTATGACCTTATTTCTAACGAGCAACTCAACGATACCCTTGAACGAAATAATGAATATGAGCAAGACAAACACAAAGAAGAGGAAGAAGACAATACCCGTGAGGAAGAAATTTGAGATTTCGATACCTGCGAGGAACGAAACACGTTGAATACCACGCAACACCAAGATCTTGGTGATCAAATTGCCAGTGTCATGTTCATCAGTGGTGTAAAGGGATTGGTCATTCAAAGAATCGTCAAAGTTAAAGTCAGATCTCTTGACAAAATGTTCCACAAGTTTTGGGCCATAGTGGGCAATCGCATTGATGAATTGACGCTTCTGAACAGAGATGGACAAGATGTCCTCATTTGCAAGGACAACGGCCGAAGTACCACCAGTTGCCTGCACGTACCAAGTGATTGCGGTCTGCATAAACTTGGCGTTGATGATACCCATGGACCACTGGAAGTTTTGGCACCAGGCTGCAGCGATTGGGGGAACACGAGAAACACCCATCATTGAGGTGATGGCCAAGTTCTGGAAGTAAACGAACAGGGAGATCGAGTTGGATGCAATGTGTGCAGCGGTGTTAGAATGACCAATGACAGAGATGATACCCGATGTAATCAAGCCGAGACCTGAGATCGCAGCAATTGGCCAAGACGCATACTTGGTCTGGACGGTCTTACCGTTTGTCAGGACGGCCTCAACACAAGCCAATGGAACGCTGGTGTTGTTTGTGGAGTAGGCAACCACTCTGACTCTGGCATCCAAGTCAGGAACAGTGTATGCGATACTTGGGATTCTATCGGTGATGGAAGAGGAGACCGTAGTGGAGGAATCGATTTCGATTCTTCCTGCACCTTCCTGTAGTGGACAAAGCTCTGCGAGATCTAAGGAACAAAGCTCGATATTTTCGTTAAGGACATTCAGCCCATAAACAATCAGGGTGACCTTACCCATCACGTATCCGGAGATGGTCGTCACGGCGTTGATATTGTACACGACCGTATTGTTTCCTGGGAAGAACTTGACGTCAAAGTACGACGCGGTGAGCTGAGAGTTCTCCATACACGTTAACAGCGACGTCGTTCTGATCACCCTCTCCGCGAGCGCGTTGTTGAACAGCAGCCAAAGGAAGAACAGCTGGAACCTCATCGTATGTGTGTGTGTGGGAAGAGGATCCGTGAGCAAGAGATAGATGCTCCCTATATCAAGGGTTCAAAAGCGCAAAAGCTTCGCTAACTACTTTTTCGCCGCGGTGCAAACTGCTATTTTTGGAAGTTTTCACTTCTGTGGATTTACACCCGGACACCGATGTCACCCGCCACACACTGCGCCCGTATGGCTAGTGTTCCCTAATGGGGAAACTTGTGGCTGAGTCTTTTTTTTTTTTTTTCTTGGGCTTTCAGCAATATATAGTGTTTACCAGTACTTGGGCCCTTCTCTTGTTTAAACTACACTAACACACACACACACACACACATACACAAACACACACATACACAAACACACACATACACAAACACACACACGTCTAGAACAGGACAATGACAGTCAATGAAGACTGGGCTACGACCACGCTGTCGCTTGCCGCATCGCCGCACGCCTTTACGCAATGGCAGACGCTAATCGAGCAGACAACAAAGCACCTCAACAAGGCATCTCCCTCAGAGCAACGCACGCAGTTTAGACTCTCGTACGACTCTCTCCTGAGGGTGTATCCCTTTCTTGAACGGTACTGGATTGACTACGCCATGACCGAATGGCGCCTGGGTGAGACTGATCGTTGTCTCGCTGTGTTTGAAAGGGGTATCAGTGTCGCCCCGTCCTCCAACCTCATCTGGTTGAAGTATCTCGAGTGGTTTAGGGGAATTGAATCCAACTATGATAAATTGTTGGTGGTCTATGAGAGAGCTGAGTCGCATATTGGTACGTTTTATCATTCTTATGAGTTCTGGAGAGGATATTTGGAACTGATTGAGACCTTCCAGGGGAAGAACATACATTGGTTCAACCTGTTGAAGAAGATCATTGAGATTCCCATTTACAACTATGCATACTTCTTCCAGATATTATTTGATGAGATTGATGCTGTGAGTGACAAGACGATACTGCTAATGGTTTCTGAGACTGAATTACAGAAGAAGTTGAAGATTGATACATCAATAGATCTCAAGAGGTTGAACTACAGAGACATTAGAGGGAAATTGAAGAAGACTTACACAGATGCTTACATTACAACGCAGTTCCAATCCTATGAACTCTATCAGTTCGAGAAGGGCGTCAAATTGGAGTACTTTGTTCCTGGACAAATGAAATCGTTCCAAGAGTTATCCAACTGGGATGACTATCTGTCATTTATGGAGTTGAACGGAACAACGTCACAGATCAGAGCACTATACCGAAGAGCAGTGGTTCCAACGGCACAATATCCAAACATCTGGCTCAAATTTGCTGATTACTACATCCACGGTGAGAAGATTCAGGATGCAAAGAGTGTGCTATATCAATCCTTGATCCACTTGAGTGATTCCAACATCGTACCCGTGCAGTTGAAATTGGTGAAGATGGAACTTTCTCAGAGGCAATATCTAAAAGCGAGGGACCTGCTTTTGAATGCGCTCTCCAAGAATGAGGACAATGTTGAACTGCTGTTACAGCTGATCAACGTTGAATGGATGATGCAGAATCCAGAGTTCAGCTCATTTGTGGAGTCAATGATCAAGAGTAAAGAGAGTTCGCTCGCCGTGACGCTTCTACGAGAAGTGTCAACATTCACGGACATTGATCTTTCGATATACAAAGATCAGCTGAAGGATAGTGATGACTATTGGGTGTTGTACCTTACACGGCTCGTGGAGGAGAAGGACATGGAGGAGGTGCTCGTAGAGTACAAGAAGGTGAAAGACCTAGAGGGTGTTTTGGCATCATCGGACAAGATTGTGCAGTGGGGTGCTGTCTATCTGAATGAACCGGTGGGGGTGGTGGCGGGGGGCCCTGTGTAACTGAAAAAAAAAAAAAAACACTAATATTATGTCATCCGAACAGCACCCACACACGTGACAATCACGTGATACATATTGAAACACCCACACACCAGTGTCATCCGCTGAGCGCTAACAACCGTTGCGTGGTGGCCGTGTTGCGCTGACGGGCGTAAAAATTGTAGATATTTAAAGCAGGCCCTTTTCCCAAGATTCGGTCTCTAGCTTCCCCTGCTGTCGTTCCTCTGTAGCACTCACAAGCACACACACACACACACACACACATATATATACTACAATGTCCTCAACACTTGGTTGGTTGTCCCAGCTCGACGTCACAGAGACCCCAGAGAGCCATCTCCGTCGTACCTCCATCATCGGTACTATCGGTCCAAAGACCAACAGCCCAGAGATGCTGGTCAAGCTCAGAAAGGCCGGTCTTAACGTTGTGCGTATGAACTTCTCCCACGGTTCCTACGACTACCACCAGACCGTCGTTGACAACGCCAGAAAGTCCGAGGAGCTCTACTCCGGCCGTCCTTTGGCCATTGCCCTGGACACAAAGGGTCCGGAGATCAGAACTGGTACCACCAGAGACGATGCCGAGTACCCAGTCACCGCTGGCCACGAGATGATCTTCTCCACCGACGAGAAGTACGCCAAGGTGTCCGATGACAAGCTCATGTACCTCGACTACAAGAACATCACAAAGGTGATTGAGAATGGCCGTATCATTTACGTCGATGACGGTGTCTTGTCCTTTGAGGTGCTCGAGGTTGTCGATGAGCACACCTTGAGAGTCCGTACTTTGAACAACGGTAAGATCTGCTCCCACAAGGGTGTGAACTTGCCAAACACCGACGTTGACTTGCCAGCTCTTTCTGAGAAGGACAAGGCCGACTTGAGATTCGGTGTCAAGAACGGTGTCCACATGGTGTTTGCCTCCTTCATCAGAACCAAGCAGGACATCCTCACCATCCGTGAGGTTCTTGGTGAGGACGGTGCCGACATCAAGATCATTGCAAAGATTGAGAACCAACAGGGTGTCAACAACTTTGACGAGATCTTGGAGGTCACCGACGGTGTCATGGTTGCCCGTGGTGACTTGGGTATCGAGATCCCAGCTCCACAGGTGTTTGTCGTCCAGAAGCAGCTCATTGCCAAGTGTAACTTGAAGGGTAAGCCAGTCATCTGTGCCACCCAGATGCTCGAGTCCATGACCTATAACCCAAGACCAACCCGTGCAGAGGTCTCTGACGTTGGTAACGCCGTCTTGGACGGTGCTGACTGTGTCATGCTTTCCGGTGAGACCGCTAAGGGTAACTACCCAATCGAGGCCGTCACCATGATGCACCACACTGCACTCATTGCTGAGAAGGCCATCGCCTACCAGCCATTGTACGACGAGATTAGAAAGTTGACCAAGACCCCAGTCTCAAACGTTGAGACCATCGCCTCCGCTGCCGTCTCTGCCGCTGCTGAGAACGGCGCAAAGGCCATCATCACCCTCTCCACATCTGGTACCACCGCAAGACTCGTGTCCAAGTACAGACCGGACTTGCCAATCATCATGATCACCAGAAACGGCAGAGCCGCCAGATTCTCCCACTTGTACAGAGGTGTCTACCCATTCGAGTACAAGAACGAGCAGTTGGAGAACTGGCAGGAGGATGTCGAGCAGAGATTGCAGAGCGGTGTCGCTGAGGCTGTCGAGTTGGGTATCTTGAAGAAGGGCGACTCCATCGTCTGTATCCAAGGTTGGACTAAGGGTTCTGGTCACTCCAACACCATCAGATTGATCCAGGCTTAAAAGGAACTGGTCTACGATCGCTGAATGCTTGTTGTCCCACGAATTGTGTGTATGCTATAAACTCTCATATGTTATGAACTATCTAACCTTGTAGCCTATATCCTAATTGCGTATAACTGGTGGCCGTTTGTCTTCCCCATCAGCACTCATGGTACACCTGATGAACAACAACCTATCCATCATATGATCTTGGTTGCGTGATGATCATTGATTCATCTGTTGATCGCTATTGGAATCGGGAGATGGCACGCGGTCGCCATGGAGCATAATGCATTCTCATAGACATTGAAACAAATAACTACATCAAGGTAGTGAACACGTCCATGATCAGCCAACTTCTCACGTACCATTCATTAAATTCATGGAAGTCATTGTTCATTCATTAAGTCAAAGTCGCTTTATCACGTCAATCCACTTGGTTGATAGCTCTTCCTCCACTCTCATCAACAGCAACATTCTCTGTTTTATATTCACGTACAACACATTCCCATCATCCTTCAGCAAATTCATATACTCCAAGAATAACTCCACATCCCGCTTATGTGGTCCCTTTTGACTGGTTCTCGTTATCCATGAGTCGATGAGTTCCAATATGGCCCTGGGATGCGTAAGTCTCTGAAATGGAGTTGGCTGAGTGTTAAAATGAAAATCCGAGAGATGCAGTTCCCGAACAGCACCACTGGTGTGATGGGGAAGTTGCGGTACTCTTTCCCTGACTCTGTGGGATTCTAACTTGTTTGCATCTTCGTACTCTTTCCATTCTTTCAATATGCTCTTCCTCAAAGATGATGGCAACTCATTCAAGGTCTCCATGTCCAGTTGCCTTTCAGAATTCCTCATCTCATTCCATGTTCGAGCATTAACGGAAACGACTTCCCCCTTATTTGGCGATAACTTCCTCGGTGACAACTTTCTTGGTGATGTCTTCTTAGAGATCACTCTCACAAGCTCAGGTTCATTACCAGATTTACCAAACAATTGCTGGTAGTATACTCGGTTACCCTTTGGTGTTTGAGGAGTGATCTTTATGTTTCTTCTTCGTAACTCGTCCTTCAACTCTGCTTGGATGTTCGTAGGTAATTCGTTGAGAACATCCATATCAACCTCTGATGGGACGGAGAGAATTGGTCGCCTCTGGTTGATGATCTGCTGCTTGATTTGCGTCGGCAGTTGGGAAAGTATTGAAGAATCAACGTCATCTGGAATATCCAACTGTGTGATTTCTATTGAAACATCACCATGTTCCTCTTGATCAACAACTCTGGTCTCAGCAGGCTCCATATGTCCTAGTTTCTTCTTCTTCTTGTATGGTAATCTGCTCTGTTGATCATCTTTAACTTCAGACAGTTTGGTTAATTGGATAGATACACCACGCAACTCATTCGGATCACAGCCAATATTCCTAAACAAGATTCGACACTCCATTCCAATAGTTCTATAATCATCGCTTGGCACACCCAGTCTAGCAGACTTACTGAATTGATCGCATCTCCCACAACCAAGATATTTTGGTGGATCAACGGGCGCACCTTTTGCCCTCTTTAGTATTTTTAAAGTGACGTGAGTGGTCAGCATGGAGATCTTTTGCAATTTGAGACAGATCTCTTTAGCAACACGAAATAAGAAATCATCAATCTGATCGATGGAATCGAATCTTATGCCCCAGTTGATGTCAATGGACACTGATTTTCTCATGAATTCTTGTGGATTGGCAGATATGTCAATCGATGTGGGATCAATACCACGAGAATAGTCATACAGTTTGTTTCCTGTCTTGATACCAAACACTTTCTCCATTTGGACTCTGTCCACTGAACGAAGCTGTTCCACTGTGATCTGATCATGCCCTTGAAAGATCTGATTCGATAACTTGGTGATGATTGAGCCTCCGACGCCTGGCAGATCATCAACAGTAAATCCGTTCAAAAACTCCTCAACGTTGTTGAACACCTGGAACATACCGTCAGGTTTGGCCTTCCTGAGTGCAAGTTTCGCCAGTAGGACGTTTGGACCAACACCTGTACTCACTGAGCATTGGGTCTTCTCAAACACTAGTTTCCTCAGATTCTCACAAAAGCTCTGTACTTGGGTTTCGACATCCTTGTTTCGGTCGATACTTGAGGAGATGTCCAACAATGCCTCATCAATACTCACAGGAAATACCGAATCAACTTGTAATGAGATCAAAATCTCATAGAACTGTTTGGAGACACGTTCATACCCCGGGAAATCATAATCCAAGCAGATCAAATTAGGACAAAGAGCCCTTGCTGATCCCACCCACATACCATTCTTCACACCATGAGAGCGGGCAACGTAATTACAACTGGCGATATCAGCACTCGAATCTTTTTTTTGGGATCCTCCATGGGAAACACAAACTGGGGTCGTCTTGAATTGGATCTCTGGGTGTGATAGGGCCGAGACAGTGGCAAAAAAGCAGTCAAAGTCAACATGGAGTATGATCCTCGGTGATTTCCTGTTTGGTGGTTTGGACGGCTGTGATAAGACCATTTGAAGGAATTCATGTCGGAGATCTGCCTTCCAATTGGAGAGATGATGAAGACGAGATTTGGTGAAGAACTGTTGTAGAAAGTCTGGATGCTTGGAGTCAACGAAGGTGGGTGACTCGTCTTGTTCATCTGGTTGTGTTGATGGTCCGATAGCAATATCTTCTTCTTCTTCTTCTTCTTCTTCTTCTTCCTCTATATCGCCCTCTTGCTCTCCATTATAGACACCAAACGGCAACCTCTTCTGCCCATAATCCACAGAGATCACAGAGTAATCAAGCCAACGTAACAACTCTCCCTTATCAATGCTCTCAGTGATCCACTTCGGACCCACCACTTTATAGTTCCTAAACTCCAACTCCTTTCTCGGCGTCAACCTCTCAGCAATGATATGCGTAACAGACCCCTTTGAATTGAGATGATGCACGAATTTCCCACCATTGAGGATGATCAGTTTGTGTAGAGTGGCAATACTCGGTCTAGTGTGCCCATTCACGTGGATGATACACCCTTGGAATATTGTGGATCGCTGTGTGTCGAGTCCCTGCACTTGACGACGCTTTAGGTCCCATTCAACGTATTCCTCGTCTTGAACTTGTTGATTGCGAGACTTGGTCTTGAAATAGGACGCGTAATCGCCAAAGACGAAGTTGTTGTCTTCATTGGTCTCTACTTCCTTGTCCTGAAGTTGTGCCAATGGGAGTGAGAAGGAAGACTCTGACTCCGACTTGTCTTCTTGTTCCTCATCTTGTAACAGCACTTGGTCCAGTTCTTGCTTCTTCGGCTCCGTCTGCTCCTTCTTCTTCTTTTGACTCCACTGATTCAAAAACGCAATCAGCTCATCATCTCCCAATGAGCTCACCCACTCCTTGCTCGACAACTGTGAGATGTCACCATCACCCTGAGACATTTCATTTGGTGTGCGCTTGGTTGGCTTAGATACGGCGAAGAGTAGCAGCAAGCAGAACAAAAAAAAAGATTACTACATCAACACATAAATAATTCCTCGATCATACGAAGCATAAACATAAATAAATGAGGGTTGCACGGCAGCCAGGCCATCTAACAGACTCATGAGACATGGGACATTCTCCTCACTTAGCTCTGTCCCTGACAGCGCTAATCAACTGCTCAACAACCTGTGGGTTGGATAAAGTGGAGACATCACCCAATTGGTCCTCTTCACCAGCCAAGATCTTTCTCAAGATTCTTCTCATGATCTTACCGGATCTTGTCTTTGGCAAGTCATCCACCAAGATGATCAACTTTGGTGCAGCGAATGGGCCAATCTCCTTACGCACGGTGAGGATCAACTCCTTGGACACCTCATTGCCCTTAGTGACTGATGCCTTGTTCTTCAAGGCAACAAATGCCGCAACGGCCTGTCCGGTCAACTCATCGGCGAAACCAACAACGGCAGACTCTGCAACCAATGGGTTCTCCAAGAGAGCGGCCTCAATCTCTGCAGTGGACAGTCTGTGACCAGAGACGTTGACGACATCGTCAACACGACCCAAGATCCAGTAGAAACCGTCAACGTCACGGGCAGCACCATCACCCGAGAAGAAGTAGCCTGGGTATGGCTTCAAGTAAGTGTCCAAGTATCTGTCATAGTTCTTCCAGATGGTTCTAGCAATAGATGGCCATGGGGATCTGATGGCCAAGATACCTTCAACGTTTGGTCCCTTGAGCTCCTCACCAGTTGTTGGGTCCAAAATCATTGGTTCGACACCAAAGAATGGCAAGGATGCAGAACCTGGTTTCAATGGAGTGACACCAGACATACCCGAGATCAACTGTGAACCGGATTCGGTCATCCACCAAGTATCCATGATGGAGATCTCCTTCTTACCAATCTTCTCAAAGTACCATTCCCAAACCTCTGCTGCAATTGGCTCACCGACGGAACCAAGAGATCTCAAAGAGCTCAAGTCGTAACCATCAATGTAGGAGTCACCGGCTCTCTTCAACAATCTCAATGCGGTTGGAGCAACGTAGAACTGGGTGACCTTGTACTGCTGGACAATCTCCCAATAACGAGAGTAGGATGGATAAGCTGGGGTACCTTCAAACACCACAGAGGTAGCACCGTTCAACAATGGGCCATAGACAACGTATGTGTGACCAGTGATCCAACCAATATCACCAGCGGTGAAGAAGATGTCATCCTTCTGCAAGTCAAAGTTGTACTTGATTGTGATCAAGGCACTCAACAAGTAACCAGCTGTACAATGCTGGATACCCTTTGGGGATCCGGTGGAGCCAGAGGTGTAAAGCAAGAACAATGGGTCCTCAGAGTTGACAGGGACCGGTGGGAAGTATGGGCCATAATTCTTGGTCTCCTCATGCCACCACAAATCTCTCTTGGAGTCGAATGGGATGTGGTTTCCCGTACGCTTGAACACAAGAACGTTCTTCACCTGTGGACAGGACTTCAAGGCCTCATCGACAATCTTCTTTGTCTCAATGATCTTGGAACCACGCTTGGACTCGTCAGCAGTGATGACAATCTTGGAGTTGGCATCGTTGATACGGTCTCTAAGAGAGGCTGAGGAGAATCCTGCAAACACGACCGAGTGCAGCGCACCCAATCTGACAATGGCCAACAGTGTAACGACAGCTTCTGGGATCATTGGCAAGTAGACAGCAACGGTGTCGCCCTTGCGGACACCCAAGTCGTGCAAGATGGCGGCAACCTTGGACACCTCCTTCAACAACTCTGAATAGGTGACGATGCGGCCCTCGCCCGGCTCGTCAGCCTCGTAGATAAGAGCAGGCTTGTCTGGCGTCTTCAATGCGTGACGGTCCACACAGTTGTAGGACGCGTTCAATTGGCCGCCAACAAACCAGGCGGCAACATCGCTGTTGATGAAGCCCTTGCCCGTGTCTGGGTGCTTTGCCTTGTCGAAGGGTCTATCCCAGTCCAAGTTCTCCTTGGCCAAGTCACCAAAGAACTTTCCCGGGTTGGCGATGGACTCCTTGTAGAGCTCGTTGTAGTGGTCGAGCGACTTGATGTGTGGCACGCCAGGGTGCTTTCTGTTGTTGGTTGGTGGCGCAATGGCGCTGATGTCCATCAAGTGAGCATTCTCTAGCGGCTTCTGCGTGGACTCCGGCATTGTGTATATGCTTGTGCTTGTGCTTGTGCTTATGCTTGTGCTGTGATTGTCCTTGTCCTTCACTTAACCGCCACCATCACCACCAACAACAACAGACAGACAGCCGCCCAGCAGCTCCTTTATAGCACCTCGCGGCTCTGTGGGGGCCCGTGATCGCTCTTTGTTGAGGGTTTAAAGTTCCCCTCACGCCCGCCAACAAAAATACAAAGAAAAAACGTTGTGGGCGGCTATATTTGTGGTGCTCGTTTTTCCCAGCGGTGGGCGGTTGTTTGCGCTGTTTGCGTGCGTTGTCACCCTCCTTTCGCCGTGTCTCGGGCTTAGGGGGGGCCAAGGCTCCTTTTCCTTCCTTTGCCCCATTGTGGTGTTTGTGTTTGTGTTTGTAATATGTGTTTGTTTCCCTGTATCACTTATGTGCCACTCACTCACTTCCCCCACAAATAATGGACCCTGGACGCGAAAACGTGACAGATGGATGAATGGATCGCGGGTCCATGACTGACACACCATGAGGATCGATCATAAGTTACAAAACTTACAACCGGACAGCGCAGCGCATTTATCGTATAGTATAGTATATAGTTAGAAGCTAGCTGTTTGTATTAAATATTATCAAAAAATTATTCTCAGATCTGGCCACTCTTCTTGTACCCAAGAGCTATCTGTGCCGCAGCCTGCGACGCACTCACCACACGCTGCGACGGGTGGCGAAGCGATCCAGCATTGTACGGCTTACCCTTCAAATCGTCCATCGGATTTTGTGTCGTGGTAGGCGATCCTGGTGACTTTGTGGTGCCCGCCTGCGAAATCATGTCATAAGGCGAAGAAAACCCACTGGACTCGTTCATCACAGGTGTCATCTCAGAGGTGGTCGCGGTGGTGTTTGGTGATGGTAACGGTTGGTTAGAATCAAACGAATCACTGTCAACGGGCGAAATACTCGAATTATTCCCGGACGAACGTAGTTGATCCTCACGGAGTCTCACAATCTCATCCCTTCTCTGAACATTCTCCCGCGCCTGTGCCTGTAACGACTGCGCCTTTTGTAGTGAAACCGTAGGCGTCGCGCATGAACTCAACACAGGAACACTCTCATCAATGTCAATCGTAGCCTTGATCAGCGCAGCCATCCAGGATCTCATGTCATCCCTGGTGTCAACGGCAAAGTAGTGCACCTTTGGCTGTGTAAACATCAAGCCCTTTCTTGAACCAGGTGCTGGTGGAACAAGCTTGAAACAAAACTTACCATGTCCTGTAGATGCAGCGTATAATGAAACCAACTTATCGTCATCCCTCGCAGGCAACACCTTATGTGAGGTGATATCAATCAAGCCACGTTCTCTTGTATCATCCAGTGACGTGAAATACGATAGTCTTGTACCATGGAGTGTGAAATAACGTTGTTTCCAAACTCCAACGGCAATACCTCCTCTCTTAGACATCCATCCAAAGCATTGAGCAGTCTTAACACTGTCAACTGGTTTCACTGATTTGATGCCCTCCATGAATGCAGACGTGTCCTTCTTGTTATTTCTCTTTGTTGAGGAGATATTACGCAATGTCTTTGCACGAACAGCTTCAGATACGGATCTCTTACCCGTTGGTGAAGTCACCGTGATTGAAGTATCACTCTCCTTTGCACTAACGGAACGGCGTTTGTCCGCTGTTTTTGACGGTGACCACATGGAACTAGAAGGTTGTAACTTTGGTGTCTTGCTCAACTTGGAGGGACTTTCGACAAACATCATGGAATTGGGTCTTGTTGGAGACTTATCCGCTCCTCTTGATGGTGATAAGAAGGAAAACACGGAAGAATGACGACGATGTGCCTTCTGCTCCTTCTCGGATTTCAAAATACTCGCTTCAGATGAACGTCTAGAATGACCTCTGAGGTTCACACTAGATTGCCTCGAATGAGAATCCATATAAACACTTGAAGCTGGACGATTGGAAGATGATCCCAACAAATCAATGACAGATTGACTCTTAACGTTACGGCTGCCATTGCGTGAATGTGAAACTGATGTAGGGTTTCTCGAATGTGAAAATTGGAAAGCTGGATTAATATCATAGGACGGGTTTCTTGAGTGAGTATTACCACTACCTTCATGATATGATTGTCTTTTGTTGGTCATTGGCGTAGAATGACCAGACAAACGCACATCTCTCATCTGGATGGGTGACGCGTATGAAGGTGGATTTGGTGCACGTCTTGGAGAAAGGAACTGATCCTCCATTGGTGATTTTGGTATTTGTGGGATCTGAGAACGTGGTGGATTGCTTGGTGCAGATGCGACCATGTTCAAGGACTGCGAAGATATTGGAGGTGGTGCCAAAGATTTGCGGTGTTCTTGGTGTTGTCTTTCTGGAATGTCATCCAAAGATCTGGACTTCTTTCTCATATGACCCAATGGACGTGTGAAATGGTTGTCATCATCAATACCAGGCGTGGAACCAGTGGAAATATCTCTGCTGTATACCTCAGGCGGAGATTGAAGGGACAAGTTACCACCAAAGCTAGAATCATCACACTTTCTTTGTCGGGCAAGTTCTTTCAAAGCTTCAATTTCTTTGAAGATCTCGAATCTTGTACCAAAGGAGGTGATATCAAGTTCTTTCAAATAAGCCAATTCCAACTCGAGCAAAATGGAACCAGTAATCTTATGTTTGGCAAACTGACTGGTTGATTGTTCATCGAACCCGAGATATGAGAAGTAAGAAGTCACTTGCTCTGGAGACCAAGACTCAACAAGCTCTGGATTCAAAGATTCTTTGGAATCGACGCTGAAATTGGTATGTTTATCATCTTCAACTGTGACCTCACTTCTCAGCTCTTCCAATGCTTTATCGATATCTGACATGGCATTTAATACTGTATCAGACTTGTCAACGCTAATCGTTGAGTTCGGCGCATTCAGCTTTGGATAGTCATCAAACCTCGAACTCTTATGGGACGTTGGTGTCAGTGCTGCACTTGAATGTTTAGCGTACATCGGTGATGCATGGTTTGGTGATACCGGGCTGGCGATTCTTCTAGACCGTGATCTTAAAAGAGTGGGCCTCGATAACGATGGCATTAGCTGTGTGAAAGCCTTTGGATAGAGCCCCACGGCACCCGTCGACAACGATTTTCCCATGTACCAGCCATCGTTGAACTCTTTATCGTCTGATATCACCTCCACCTTATCGCCAACGTGTAGCGTCAATTCATCAGCCAAACGCGCGTTAAATCCCTTGATCACCTGGTACACGGCACCTGTAGCTTGCTCCAACTCGGTACTTCCGGTTTGAATGGCTGGCAGCGAAATGTTCTCACGGTTCATTCCTGATACGTGTGTTGCCTGAATGGATTGTGTGTGCTTGAATGCCTGCTTGAAGCGCTAAACTGGCTTTTTCTCTGTTGAGTTTGTAGGGAACGTGCTTGTCACTTGTTTATTACCCGCCCTGTTAGGAAACTTTTTGAGAGTCACTTGCAAACACCTGGAGTTCTGCTCGTGGTAACCTCCTACTTATTCGTTTCTAAAGGGAATTAGCCACTGGCCAACAAAAAAAAAATTGACAGATCTTTCGTGTACATATTAGGTAAGCTAATGCGGCGCTAACCGCTACACGGCTGGTAGCGGAACTCCGCTCTTTTAGAATGTTGTTCTAGAATCAGGCATACGGTGCTTTAAGCTTCAAGAGAACGAAGTCAAAATCAAAACCATTAACTCCACAAAACACGTATACATCCATCCACCCTGCAGACATGGAACACAGTACTGCGTACTTCATGCGGCCTCTGCTGCCGCTGCTGCTGCCGCCTCCAGCTCCTGTCTTCTCTTTCTGATATCCTCGATCGAACCAACAACAGTCTCGTGCTTTGTCAATTCCGTCAGTCTCTCCTGTCTCGTCATCGTTCTTTGACCTGTCTGGATCTCGTATTCCTTCTTCTTCTGCTTCTGAGAATCCTCCTCCTTGGCCTTCTCCCTAGCGATACTCAACTCCTTCAGGTTTTCATCGTGCTCCTGCTTCAACTTCTCCAGTTTACCGTTGAACTCATTCAACGTGGAGAAGGTCTTGTTGGAGTCGGAACAGTACTCGTCAAAGTTGAACTCCGCGCCCAGCTTGTTCATTAATGCCAATTCGATCAATCTTGGACGTCTCTTCTCCTCCAGAATGAACTTGGCCTTCACCTGCTTTCTCGTTCTGTGTGGGAACATCTGTGCAATCAAAGCGAAATCAGTACCCCATTGACCCAAGGATTTGTAGAATTTGGCAACTTCCTTGTTGTCCCATTTATCGGTGTATCTCTGTCGCCCATACGTTGCAGAGTTCACAATGTTCTCAAATGGATTCTCGTCATGTCTCTCTCTGTAGATATTGTTTGCATTCTTATGACGATCCACAATTGTGGAGTCTTCATCAACGGCAATGGCACCATCCTTCATCTTCAACTGAATGACAACTTGCGACTGGGCAGGATCGTCCTCATCATCATCATCCAACTCGCGTTTAGGTTTCGTCTCATCCTTGACATCTTCTTCATAGCTTTCGACAGATCTCTTATCATCTCTTGCCCTAAGTCTGATACTTCTCTTTCTCATCCTCTCAGCCAACCTGTTCTTCTTTGCTTCACGAGCCATTTCATACTGTGATGAGGTTCTACCAATAGGCAGTGAAGGCTTACACAAGTCCTCCATTGTGAACGAGTCCTCGTCGATTTGAAGCATAGAAGCCACTTCCGGTTCCAGTGTGTAGATTGATCGTGATATTTCATCATAACGACTAACACGATGGTCAGGTTTGATGAGCTTAGCAACCTCCTCTTTGTCATTCGGGTTGTACATCGTTTTCTTCAGCACATTAACACCGTTGTAAGAGTAAACCTCAATACCAGCTTTTTTCTGTAGCGGCGCACTTTCATTGTCCTTAGATGTACCATATGCAATCTTATTATCGCCATCTCCTCCTGCTTCTCCGTTTTTTTCTCCTTCTCCTTCATTCAACTCCAAGATTGCATCCTCTGGGGCCTTTGCCTGAGACTTAATCATTGCTTGGTGTACAGAACCATCCTGTGTGGGTGGGGGAGTAGGTAGCACTGGGGTACCAATTGTTTGTGATGAGGATGACGATGATGCCGTTGGTGGTTCGATAGTGATGGAACGTTTCTTACCCAGAGAGGAAGCTCTGGGAGGGAGCGCACTGGATCTTCTTCTTTTGGCAGCAGCTGTTGGAGGGATTGGGATACCGATGACCTCACCTTTGAAATGGGAGTCATTAGAGAAAGAAGGTCTGCGGAAGACATCACCTGCTCTTTGCGTGTTGGAGAGCGTTGATAATCTTCTCTGTTTTGTAGATGACGAGGTTGGTTCGACGACACTAGCTCTTCTTGAAAAAGTTGGAGCTGACATTTGCTCCACCGTCGTCGTTGATAACGGGTCCTCAGTGTCGTGTGTGTTCTTCTCCTTTTGTTCTTGTTGCTCCTCATCGTCATCCTCGTCATCCTCGTCGTCCTCTTCATCGTCGTCATTCATCTCATCCTGGACAGAATTCTGGCTCTCAGCTGGTGTTGAGAAAGTTGGAGTCTCTGATGGCGTCACACTCGTTCTTCTGCTCTCCACTGGCGTGGTTGTGATAGAGCGACGTTGGTGGACCTTTGGTGCAAAACGCACTCCACTCTTGTCTTGTTATCAGTTAGTACTTGAATCATCTCATAAAAAGGAACGTGTGGTAAACACAAATTCTAAAGATCAGTTAAAATCCTGAAGAAAACTCACTAACAATACTACTCATTGTGTAGTAGTCCTGTGTGTCTCTTGTAGCGTCTCAAACAAGCCTCTGATCAGCTCCCAGAGACGATTTTGACTTGCAATGGGAGGTTGTGTTTAATGTGTTTACAGAAAGCGCAAAACAAAGAGCGAAAAAAACCCATCGCGAATTTTAGTGACACGTGTAGTAAATGGCAGACTGGTGGAGGGACGTGGGTCCTCAAGCCAGATACTGTCGTCTTAGGGCATTTTGTATTCGTTATATGTTATATAGAAGGCGGTAGCAGTCTTCTGATGTCATGGCGTATTTTCTTCAGCTGTTCGAGTTTCAATGGCGTGTCCTGTGAGATTTATGTTAGTATGCTGCAAAAGTGCTGCGAAACAGGAAGAAGGGTACTCACGGGGAGTATCAAGAGGAGTTTATCACGTCCCTCCACGATGCATGCGAGGTAATACTCCACCTGCAGTCCCCTGAACCCCTCAAGGATTACGATATCGATAATGCTGAGTGTGGGTATGAGATCGTGTGTTCTAGTGTGGAGGAAGAAGCCAGAATCGAGAGACACCTCAAGTCCAATCCCCTCGGTCATGGAGACGGAGTGGCCTGTGTATGTGTGTGTGTTAGTGGCGTTGCAACGGAACACAAGTAGACAACGTTTGTTATGGACTTACGCTTGTTGATTGGCACCAGGTGGAAGAGCACCAGCGTTATCACAAGCAGCAGAGCTCTGTGATCCGTGTTGAGGCGGAGACATGCAGTGCCCGATGCCAACAGCACCGCAGACTTCACCAGCAGCGGCACCAGGGAGCCGTAGTGGAAAGTATACTGCTGGCGTGTGTCGCTGTCGTCATCCTTGCACAGTCCCTGCTTGAACATCGCCCGGGTTGTACGCACTCCCAGTGGGGCCAGAGCCCTCTCAGGTTGGCATCAGGGCTCAGCAGCCCTGGCTTCGCTGTTAACAGGTGTTCGCGGCAGGGTAACGCGGGCGATGACTATCGAAATATTGGGCAAATTCGGGTGTTTGGAACGCACAGCCAATGGCAGCGTGCGCGGTGAGCTTGTACGCGATGTGATTCAGTGGCTGTCCACAGCTCCATATCGAGCAAGCACCAGGAATGTCCTTGCACAAGTCATACAACATCGTAGTAGACAGTGGAGACACCGTACTAAACATAACGCTGCCCGTGGCCCTACCGTACCCTCTGCCTAGCTCTCTGTCCATTTCTGCCTGGTTTTATCTGCCCTGCCCAGCCGCCCTGCCCAGCCGAGGCTGACACTTTCCGCCGCTCTGATTGGTCGTGCTCCTTTGCCTTGAAACGGCATTTGAATCCACAACCGAGGTTCTGCTGCTTTAAAAAGGAAGCACGACTCCCAGTTTCACGCCTGTCACAACAACGACGACAACAACAACAACACCTCCCACCGGCCATCACACACACAAACACGGCCATCACACATAAACGCTCACATTAATATCAACAACAACAGTATCAACGCTGAGAGCCCAAAACCCGTCCGCTCTTCCATCTTCAACCTCCGGGTGAAAAAAAAAAAATCAAAACTCGAACGACGCTTCTGTGGTCAATATATTCTCCGCTCAGCTGGCTGAAGATCGCAGACCGTTGTCACGCTCATCTGTCCCAACCTCACGTTGCCCCCTTGATTCCCTCTGAATACTCTTCACTTGCGTGGATTGCACATAACTTTCCTAAGGACACAATCACATAGCACACATATACAACATGCTCTCGTCGCCCGTCCATCTCACAAACAAATCAACCCAGCACTTCGCACAGAGTGCGCCAATCACGGTCTCCAGAGTGGCTGCCGTGTCCCAGGAGTCCGAGAGACCTGTCTTGTCCTCCGCAAGCTCATTTGTCATTGACGATGAGTCCTCCTCCTCTCCAAAGCTCAGTGCGCAAATTGGTCAATTCATCGTCCCAGACACCATCCACATTGGTGGTCGTAAGTCCCAGTTGGCTGTTGCCCAATCACGCATCATCAAGGGCCTGATCAAGGAGAACTTCCCGAGTTTGCAGTGCCCCATCTTGGCCCTCAGCACCCTCGGGGACCAAGTCCAGAGCAAGCCTCTTTATTCCTTTGGTGGTAAGGCCCTTTGGACCAAGGAGCTGGAAATCCTGCTGTTGGAGAACGTGGGTGACTTCCACAAATTGGACTTGATTGTCCATTCGCTAAAGGACATGCCAACAAACCTTCCTGAAGAGTTTGAGCTCGGCTGTATCGTCAAGAGAGAAGACCCAAGTGATGCCGTATGTATGGCCCAGGGCTCTGCATACTCCAACTTGGATGACCTTCCACATGGATCCGTCGTTGGAACCTCATCCGTGAGAAGATCCGCACAGTTGAAGAGACACTACCCTCATTTGATCTTTGAGAGTGTTCGCGGTAACGTCCAGACGAGATTGAGGAAGTTGGATGACCCAGAGACCCCATTCAAGTGTATCATCCTTGCCACCGCAGGTCTCGTCAGAGTGGGGCTTGAGGCTCGTATCACACAACGTTTGGACTCATCGATCATGTTCCACGCCGTTGGTCAAGGTGCTCTGGGTATTGAGATCAGAAAGGATGATCTGCTCATGAAGACCATCCTCGAGACCATCGAGGACAAGCACGCAACCGTGTGCTGTCTCGCTGAAAGAGCCGTGATGAGAACCCTCGAAGGCGGTTGTTCTGTGCCAATTGGTGTTTCTTCGCACTATGACGAATCCACGCAAAAGCTTCATTTGAAAGCCGTGGTGATCTCCATTGACGGTACCAAGCACGTTGAGAACGAGATCACAAGGGATATTGTGCACTATAAGGTTGACTCCACGGCTGCTGGTGTGGAGTTGGCCAACATGTTGAAAGAACAAGGAGCGAAGGCCATTTTGGATGAGATTGACTTCCTAAAGATTGACGAGAAGGACGAATGAGATTCTGCCCACCATTTTTTACGAAGAAACTACTACGCTTACGACCGCACACGCACATATGCTCCCATGCTTCCATGCTCCCATGCTTCCATGCTCCCATGCTTCCATGCTTCCATGCTTCACACACACATCCCCGCCACCGAACTGTCTATGACTTTATGACTCCCCATAGCATTCCCCATGTCTTTCTCCCATCTGCCCCCCCACATCAAAGCGCACAATCAACCAGACGTTCCATATATCCTGTAAATAGAGACGTTGGTCATCTCGTGTTCTTTCTAGCTGGGGCGAATGGTGGATGATTCTGTATATTAGCTCCTAATAGTAAAGAGGAAGTGGTTAGTTTTGTTTTTGTTTCGAGGTTGTAGACTGATTGGCAGTCCTATGGGCTTATAATATAAAAGCTAACTTGTTCGAATAAATGAAATTCTCTTCCGAGATCGATGATGAGATGAAAAATTTGGCCTTTACACACAGTGCAGCAAATGCACTAAACATCAAACATAATTATCATCACACATGGAGACACAGGTGGCACAGGCACAGGCACAGGTGACACAGGTGACACAGGTGACACAGGAGTCGCGGCCCAAGAAGAGGCCCGCACGGGTGCAGGTTGACCCCTCTGAGTTTGAGGAAGAACAACCACCGCAGTCCGGGACCGTGTTCAACATCTGGTACAACAAGTGGAGTGGCGGCGGGAACAACTACACGCTTGTGAAGTCGAAGCACCAGTTGGACGTGGGCAGGGACTGCGGGTACACGAAGGGCGACAAGCAGGGGAAGGGATACTTCTGTATCTTCTTTGCCAAGGGGATGTGTTCGAAGGGAAAGAGCTGCGAATACTTACATCGTATCCCTGAAGACACGGATGTGTTTCCCCTGACGGTGGACTGTTTCGGCAGGGAGAAGTTCAGCGAGTACAGGGACGACATGAGTGGTGTTGGGAGCTTCCACAGCGTCAACAAGACGCTGTACGTTGGCGGAGTGTTGTCCAACAAGCCCGATGTGCAGGACTTGCTGAGCAGGGAGTTTGGGCGGCTGGGGAAGATCAACAAGATCAACGTGATCCAGGGGAAGCAGTGCGCCTTTGTGAGCTACAAGAGCGAGGTTAGCGCGCAGTTTGCGAAAGAAGCGATGCATGGGCAGAGCCTGTACGGTGAGGAGGTGCTGAGCGTGAAGTGGGCCCACGAGGACCCGAACCCTGAGGCTGTGAAGTTGAAGAAGCGCGAGCTGGAGCAGGAGACGCAGCAGGTGGTACTGCAGCTGCTGGAGAGGCACAAGCGGGTGCAAAAAGCGGGTGTTGGTGTTACTGATGAGCACGAGCCAGTGGTGGAAGAACCTGATGAGCCCCAGTCCAAAGAGACTGAGCCCGCAACAAGGCAGATTGGGCCGCCAAAAACTCCCAAGGCGGGCATCCTCGCTGGCGCAGATCTCGGCATGCTGGCGCTGCTGAGCAGGACTGCTGGCAACAGGGCTGTTGTCACGGACAAACCGCTCATCGGCTACGAAAGCAGCGATGATGACGAATGAGAAATGCTCTTTTTTGTTTGTTTCCTTATCGCGTAGTGAAAATGTGTCAAAAAAAAAAAAAAAAGCATTTGATAGCAGGGCAGGGGCTACAACAATAACAACAACAACAACAACAACATCACCATCAACAGCAACAGGGCGGTAAACAAAATGCTGGGCCCCCGTCTTTCAGCTTCTGCTGCGAGGGACCACCGCGCGATCTCCAGGAGCTTCGAGCTGTCGCAGCGCGTGGTGCGCTCCCTCCAACAGCCGCCCAGGGGGAAACAGCCCGCTGCGTTCCAGCGCACGCTGGACCTGTTCAGGTGCACCGCCACGGGCTCACGCTTCTCCTTCCTCGACAACATGAACATGAACATGAACAAGAGCACACACATGGCGCTCTCCGAAAGCGCGGTGGTGGTGGCGCTGGACACTGGTGGTGGTGCGCACGAGGTGAGCGACGTGGGCTTCTGCATCTACGACAGGGCGCGGCGTGCCGTGTACACCGTCCAGGTGGACATCGTGGGCCGCCCGTTGGCGAAGAAGAGCAGCGTGGCACACAACCTGCTTGCGACGCCGATGAAGCTGACCGCGGCACAGTGCTCAGCGTTCGTCGCCAGGCTGTTCTGCCACCTCGAGGAGCGTGCTGCGCTGGGCTGTGACGTGTGCCTCGTGGGCCACAACCTGGAGCGCGACCTCAAGTCGCTGCATCGGCTCAACGTGCGCGTGCCCAGGGCCGTGGAGAAGGTTGACACGGACATCCTCAGCCGCTGGTGCGCCGCGGGCCGCGGTTCCAACCTGCGCAAGCTGGCCATGGCGCTCGGCGTGGAGGAGATCAAGCCCTTCCACCCGTCCATCAACGACGCCTACTACACGCTCCAGGTGCTGCTCAGGCTGATGCACGGGACACACCTCCACGACCTTTCGATCGCAGAGCTCAAGATGGCGCATGAGGTGTACAAGGAGAATCTCCACAGAAATCTCGAGCTCGACGTGGCCGTGATCAAGATCCGTGCGCTCGTCACGGAGATCACGGGCTTCACAGACCCCAAGGTGCTGGATAACGTTGTCAAGTTCATGTGCAACGGCTCCAAGAGACCGCGCAACTTCAACTTCAATACTCTGGTCCCGCGCATCCACAGCGCCATCGACAAGATCAACAAGAAAGACCCACTGCTGTTTTCCACCATGCTGGCCATGAAAGGGGTGCCTACAGTTGCTTGACCATGCTTTTATACCCCCTTCTTTTATATGCAAGCAGTTGCTGGATGTTAATATGTTTCGCCGCTAGATATCATTCACTTACATCTTTTTTAAACAATCGCTTGTAGCCCCTCTCCCAGCTTCTTGAACTCGTCGGGCAACTTCCCCCCACTCTTTAAGACAACCCTTTTCAGATCCCCATACATCGGAGCATCCACCTCGTCGCCCAAGAAGGTGATACTAGTGCCGTATTTCCCTGCTCTGCCCGTTCTTCCGATTCGATGGATGTACTCATCAATCTTTCTCGTCATGTGGTAGTTCACAACCAACGACACATCTGGAATGTCAATACCACGACTCGCAACACTGGTGGCGATCAAAACGTCTGCACGCCCGTCTTTCAACTGTTTCAGAGCGGCTTCTCTTTGATCCTGGTTCTTGGAACCATGGATCAACGTCACCTTAACATTTTTGTTCTGTAGATACCTGAAAAGTTGTTCACCAGTCTCCTTATAGTTGATAAACACGATGATCGGTGGCTTGAACTGATGAGATGTGACGATTCTCTCGATGCGTTTCATACGCTTGGTATCATCACCACTGGAGAAGAATTCAAACCTCTGAGTGATGCGTTCGTTGACGACAACTTCCTTCGATGAAGCTGATCCAATGTTGACAATCGCGGGTTCATTCACGTACTTCCTCGATAAGCTCTCCACCTCGTTAGTCAAAGTTGCGGTAAACATCATGTTTTGTCTCCCTGCGCTGGAGATAAAATCAGTGATCTTTTCCACTTGTTCTCCAAAGTTCATCTCAATCATCTTGTCACTTTCATCCAACACCAAAAATTGAACTTGGTTCAAAACGAGATAATGTCTCTCCAAACAATCAATGAGACGACCCGGTGTGGCAATCACAATCTCAATGTTCTTGTTCTGTAGATCCAAAATATTCCTCTCGATCAATTTACCACCAACGATCGAAATTGTATCGATCAACGGAAGGTACTTCAAGAACCTATTCAACTCCAACTCAATCTGTTGCGCCAATTCTCTCGTGGGGACTAAGATCAACCCATAAGGTCCTTCACTTTTCGTCACATCGTTCAATCGAGGCATCTTCAAAATCTTTGAAAGCATGGGAATGAGGAATGCCAACGTCTTACCCGACCCGGTCTCTGCAACACCAATGATATCACGCTTGTTCAGTGAGATCGGGATCGATGCCCTCTGGATCGGCGTCGGTTGTTTGTAACCCAACTGATAAATGATGTCCAACAGCGAATTGTCAATGTCAGATTCATCCCATGAACGTAAAGGCTGTGCGAGGTTTTGTCCCCTGGTGATGATTTCGAAATCTTCCTTCATGATCCTCCAATCCCTCGTCTTCATCGCAGATAACGGCTTGATTGACCAATGGAGATCGTTCATTTGGTTATCCGTTGATAATGGGTCTTTCTGTTGGTCCGTTGTCGTTGTGAAGTGGTACTCTGAGATGAGCCCGGAGTTTGTTGTGTCATCTTTATCATCCCATTCGAATTGGAAGTTTCTTCCACGTCCATTGCGCTCCTTTGTTAGTTTGATCTTGTTGATATCTTCCTTGGTTCTCTTATACCTCGTCTGTTCATCCATCTGATGTCTAGCGAGGGGACGTTTCAAGTTTATCGTCTCTTCTCTGTTTCTTTGTTTCGCATCATTGGCTCTTATTCTCTCCTGGTCTTGTACTCTTGCCATTTCAAGTTCTTCTCTTTGTCTTTTGGTTAGGAACTTGGGCGTATCCAAAGTTCCTTGTTGCTTCTTCATCGAGATCAATTCGTCCAGTGACAGGACCTCGCGGCTGGTTATTGCAGATAATGAGGATGAGGATGGGGACGTGGACCTTGAAGGCTCAGCAATCACCTTGCTGCGCTCATTCTCCAACGATGAGGGCTCCGGTGTGAAGGTCAGTGGAGTACTGTTCAGCTCATCTCGTCTCTTCTGCTCCATAACCTGTTGTTTTCTTCTCTCCAATGCCAATTGCTGCCTCTCCTTTTTGGAGAGTTTGTGTGGACCCACTTGTGTGTTCGACATGGTTGGTGGTAGAGTCCGTGGGGCCTTGGAAGTCGGGTTCTGCCTTCAGGGATGGGTTTCTAATGTTGTGTGTTCTATATGGATATAAAAGTATCAAATTTGCAGTCCTTTGAGTCCGGGACTCGTAGTCTAACAGTTCAAGTCTCATGAGACCCACTTTGAGTCCCTTGAGTCCCAAAAAGACCGCGTTCAGCTGCCTTTTAAGGAGATGGCGAGACTATGTGCTCTAAACACCCTTAAAATTCCTCTAAAGAGCACGGACACACTGACACACTGCCTATCAAACACACCAAACACTGACACACCAACTCACTAACAGCTCAATTCCAGCAAACGCTGGTCGGCCACCAAAAACTCACAGAATTATTGAACCCCATACTCTCCGCAATGCGCATCCCAATTCCCACGGCTTATCAGCGGTGGTGTGCGGGTGTTCTGCGGGCGCGGACGGGCGGTCATCGCCAAATCAGCAGACGGGGGCGCCAATTGTTCTGTTCACCTTTTTCAACACTTCTCTCACAGACTTTGCCTTGGGTTCTGCAGACTGGTGGCAACAAGACACATACACACACACACACACATAAACATACACAAAGATGTCGATGTTCGGAGGCGCTGAATGCTCCACCGCGAGAAACCCACTTGCGCAGTTCAACAAGCACACGCAGGAGGACCGGTCGCTTCAGAGACCAGGCTTGCTACAACAGGGTTCCCAGAAGGGAATGCATGAGGAGCAGAGAATGAGTCAAGCGGACCAGCAGGTGAGTGTTTCTTTTTTGTCTTCTATATAGATGAGGGACAAATTTAACTAACAGATCATAGCGCTTGAACCAGTTTATGGCCCCACACGATAATTTCAACTTCCAGCCGATGCAACATGAGCTGAGCAAGATGGCACATTTTGCACCACATGTGGGCTTGCAGCAGAGTAACTCTTGGTCCGCTGAGTTCACACCAGATCCTTCAACTGCCTCTCTTAGATCAAACGGGTCTAACTGGTCATCTGAATTCAGGTCAGCATCGCCATCACCAATCACGGTGAACGGCGCACCGCTCCACATGTCCCCCTCGCTGCAACAGATGGGTAATCCGATGATGAACTCCAGAATTGGCGGATACCAGCCAATGTTCCAGGGGTACGCTGGTGTGGGTTTGCAGAATGCCATCTCACCCTTGCACGCTCATTCCAAAATGGCCGAAACTGGTAACCAACAACAATGGGAGTCCCAATTCCAACAGATCGACGACCAGCTGACCAAACAGCAGGGAAAGCAGGAGGAGGAACAAATCGTCGCAGATGCCACTGAGCAAGAAGATGAAGTCATCATCACAGACAAGGACCAGGCGAACTTTGACGAGGTTTGGGACGCCATCCATCAGCATGATGATGATATCATTGGACAAGAACCTTCATGGGAGAAGGATTTCGCCACGTATGCAGAAAACAGAGTGAACTTTGGCCAGTACAAATTTGAGCAGACCAACCAATTCCGTCATTCCACTAACGCTTATGAAATTGGTTGTACTTTGATGGAGAATGGAGCAAAACTATCAGAAGCGGCGTTGGCATTTGAAGCTGCTGTACAGGAAAACGCTCAACACATTGACGCATGGCTGAAATTGGGTGAGGTTCAAACACAAAATGAGAAGGAGATTGCAGGATTGACTGCATTGGAGAAATGTCTTTCCCTTGACCCAAAGAACCTGAATGCACTGATGACCTTGGCCGTCTCTTATATCAATGAAGGTTACGACAATGCTGCGTTTGCCACGCTGGAACGTTGGATAGAGACCAAATATCCACAAGTCTCCGAGAGAGCTCGTACAACAAACCCAACTATCAATGATGAGGATCGTTACTCGTTGCATAAACGTGTCACCGCTTTGTTCTTACAAGCTGCACAATTGTCACCAACTGGCGCTAATTTCGATGCTGATGTCCAAATGGGTCTTGGTGTGTTGTTCTATGCAAATGACGACTTTGATAAGACCATTGATTGTTTCAAGGCAGCATTGAACGTTCGTCCTGATGATGCACTGCTGTGGAATCGTCTTGGTGCTTCTTTGGCCAATTCTAGCAGATCTGAAGAGGCAATTCAGGCATATCATAGGGCATTGCAACTAAAGCCAAGTTTTGTTCGTGCAAGGTATAACTTGGGAGTTTCATCCATCAACATTGGTTGTTACAAGGAGGCTGCTGAGCACTTGTTGGGAGCTTTATCCATGCATAACGTTGAGGGTCTGGATCCATCTGATTTGAAGAACTACACATCTGTGGCCAATCAGAGTACGAGTATCATGGAAACTTTGAAAAGAGCATTCCTTGCAATGGATAGAAGAGATCTATTGGAGAAGATCAGGCCAGGTATGGACCTTAATCAGTTTAGGGGCGAATTTACCTTTTAATTATTCCAGGAGTTTGTGAAATTTTTGTGATATTGCTATGTGTTGCTCAAGTGTATACTCCTGTCCTACAGGTATGTATTATAAGATACCTAGCCCCAGCTAAGCGCTTGCAGCTCAATATACTCAATATGCGGTGCCATTTTTGTGTCACGCTGTTCATGAAATTATCTGCATCATGTATGTCAAACGAGCGATGTTTTAGGCTCCACGGTAAATACAAATTCAAAAAAATGAAGCATCTAAATAAACAGGTGCCAACAGAGATATTAAACTTCTTCAACAATCCATATCTGGCAATTTTAGATGGTAATCAATTGATTTTTGGTGCTTTTCTCTGAAAAGACATCTCAGTAGAAACTCAGAAAGATTGGTGATAGGCTAGTGTTCTCCTATTTTGCAAAAAACTCGTAATAACATCCATAGGATGTATTATTGTACACAACCACACACACAGAAGCATAGCAATAGACGAAACAACCATATATATCTATATCTAGTGTACGTTAGCCAGTACCAATGAATTGGCTTAGAATTGATAGTTAATTAGCCCAATCAATTACCATGATTATGATCATCATCATGCGCAGAAGTAGTCGGTACGCGCCACATGACATTGGTTCCTATCAGCAAAAATAAATAAATGCGCGAGCCCGGAGTCGAACCGGGGGCTCAAAGATGGCAACTTTGAATTTTACCGCTAAACCACTCGCGCTTTTCTTGAATGACAGGTACTTTAGCATAGTGTGGTCATATAGCCTTGCACAAAGTGAGTATGCCAGAATCTTATAATTTCACGTTTAGACGAACAAATTGGAGATTAAATCAGGCACGCAAGTGATTATGTGCATGTATTGAGGGATATTTCAAAAGGATAATGGACGAACTGTACACCATAGAAAATGCGCCTCTTAGTTGGACAAAACGCACAACAAATATCTGCCTGATGCCTGAGCTGCCAGTGTTAGATGTGGGCCTCCATGAGAACAATTAACATCATTGTGACAGTATGGCTAATTCCAGGACGACATCGTAGAACAGTTTACTAATAACTCCAAGTTTTAACTGATCCGAACTCTGTGATGCCAATGGAAGCCTTATAATGGGATAGTCGTATACAGAGTCCAGAAAGTGGATATTTGAACAATGTTTTGATCAGCCTTTTGGCAATATATAGATCAGTGCAAGATTCAATGGAGCTATCACACTCTTGGTGCAGCGATATGCCAAGTGTGAAAGCTGAGCAGGTGGGCTAGATCCCACATAAAAAGCTGAAGGCCATAGAAGCTCAGAGGCTTGCAATTGAGCCACAAAATAAAGAAGCACTCCCACTGAAAACGTACCCTTCCCATAAAGAAACCATCTTAAATCCAAGTCTTTCACTGATTCCTTCCCAACGATGCCAATACAACAGAACAAGCCCCCCAAAGCAACAACTTTTCAAAGCTCTCCTCTATTGCAAACAAAAAGTTACCCGCCCGCTCAGATTTTTTCCCGTAGCGGCAGAGAAGAAAAATTGGACATTTCTTAGGCTTCGAAAGCCCGTCAAATGAGACTGGAATCGTTACTGTGAGCTCTTAACTAGCTGTTTGAGTAGCGCATTCCATTGACATTATTCTGATAACCCCACCAAAATGGCCCGTCAGAACTTTATTGGACTCGTTGTGTCCCAGGGAAAGATGAACAAGACCATCAAGGTCCAAGTCGAGCACAAAACCTTCAACAGAATCGTGAACAAGGAGATCATGAAAAGAAAGAACCACTTGGTCCACGACGAGGGCAACATCGCCCGAGAGGGTGATCTTGTGCGTATCGAGGCGTGTCGTCCATTGTCCGCAAAGAAGCGCTTCGCCATTGCTGAGATCAGAAAGAACAAGGGTTCCCAGTTTGCCAAATACGACGAAGTGGCCAGACAACAGGTGCTTCTCGAGGAGAACGAGAAGGCCCAGGACTTCTTGGACAGAAGAGCAAAGACAGAGATGGAGATCCAGAACAACGCCTCGCTCATATCGGAGTTGTCCTTTGTCGCCAAGGGCGTCAATGCTACACAGGGCGCCTTGAACCCAGAGGATGCCGACAAGATTGCACAGATCAAGGAGAAGTACGGTATCAAGAGCTGGCCCCCACAGAGAGAAGTGCTCGAACTCGAGATCCAATCCCTTAGAGAGAAAGTGCAGTCGCTAAGAGACACAATCGACTTTGTGGATCCAATGTTGGTCAAGCTCATGGAGGAAGAATACACCGCCAGAGTTGACGCCGTACTCCTAGAGGTGTCAAAGAAGGAGCCACAGGAGTTGAAGAAGAATGTCAAGAAGAACCTGCTGAGAAAGTTCCTCTTGAAGAACCCAGAGTTGGCCAGAGAAAAGTTCAGAGACGTGATTGAACAAGTGAAGGACCAGTGAGACCCAGCCTCACAATCACACATATGACTCATTAGCCTGTATATACAACTAACAACTTCAAAAGACATCTGTCATGGTCCGTTTGGTAGTAGAGGATCGGTAGACCCCAAAATTGTCAATGTTCGTGAAGATGTGTGCCTTGTGGAAAAATAGAAAAACTTCAGCGATGTCCACCCATAAATCCCATCAAACAGTGACACAATGCAACAGATCAAGCTCCTGAAACCGCTCACGATAGCCAGGAACCCACAGATAGTGAGGCCAAGGCCCAATGACCCGGTGTACCAGATCTCAACAACGATATCCTTGACGAACGACCTGGGTGAACAGTTCTTCTACGGTGACACCACTGTCACGCTCCAGTTGAGAAGCTATGCGGATGATAACCGTTCAAAGATAAACAAGGATTTCAGAGTTGTTGGGGAGGTGGAGGAAGCTTGGAATCGTGGGAAGAGAGCTCTTGATTTCAAAGTGTTGTGCTCTATGAAGGAGTTATCGTTCGGGAAGTTCATTTCTGTTCATGCTTATGTCAAACACAGTGCAAAGACCATTGATGCGATGAATTATGATGAATTGACCACTGAAGAGTTGATACGAGAGACTCTTGAAGGGTTGAATATCACATTATTTGACAGGTGCGAACATACTACCACGATCAGAGCTTCAGCCACGAAATTTATTCCGATATCGAGTGATCTTTTGGAGATACCAATGACTACTGAACAACTACCAGTGAAGACTGACAGAATCGCTTTAAGGGAATTATCAGACACTTTGTTATACGAGGAATTATCAGGGAGTATTGCAAGACATGTTTGGGATGCTGGTAATCTCGTTGTGAATCTCTCTCAGGAACAGTTGTTCAACTTCCTGTCATTGGATGCAGCAGCATCAAATTCAAATCTCAAAGTGTTAGAACTGGGAACAGGGATAGGCCTTGCAGCCATCCACTTGAGCAGAATGCTGAAGGATGCCACTGTCATTGCTACAGACCTCCAGGATGCCCGTGAGATCTGTGCGATGAACATTAAACTGAACCACAGCAGTGTCAAATTTGAACAGCTTGATTGGGAGAATGAGCAGGACGCAGGAACACAATGGGATATCGTATTTACGACAGACTGTACCTACAACCCATCATATTACGATGCACTGCTCCATGTTTTGAAAAGAGAGACCGGAACGGGTACGAAGGTGATGATATCACACAAGTTTAGAGAGCCATACACGGAAAGCGAGTTCTTCACAAAAGCTTCAGAGCTGTTCAGCTTGGATAGACAGATCTGGTATTCAGATGGCGCTACTCTGATACACATGGGGCTCTACATCCCCTTATGAACGTCTCAATATCCTCTCGTTCAGTTATTTACCGACTCCATTATTGTTGTAGGCTGAGGTTTCATTTTGCTCTCTTGATGAGCGTGGTTCGGCACCAAGGCTGTCCGACATGTTCGAAGAAATTGGTGTCAGTAGATTTTGATCAATGAGGTTTGAGGGTGAGTCGGGCGGCTAGTGCGTGATCTTGTGTAAGAGTGAGCTGTCTTTTATTCTTTTGATGTTGTGTACTAGGGGGTCAACTCTAAATCCACAGACATAACTGCTAAGCGAGGGAGAAATGAAGACTCACGCCAACTGCCAATGTCAACACTCATCGCTGGCACCTTGGGATGTTACACTTTCAACGCTGATAAATACCTTTCTGACCGTTAATTTTGTGCAACTCCGAGGACTGAAATCGAACAGACATGGAGGCGTCAACGTAACAGTGGTTACTGGTGACAAACAGCTCAAGTAGGTTTGGGAACCACACAATGTTCAGCCGCTGCGACACAGGGGTCAAAACAGTCAACCGTCGCAACGAAGGTGCCATCAGGTCCACTGTCAATTGGACATCCCTGTGGTTAGGTACTTCAATGGTCAAAGCTTCTAGCTGACGCATCTTGAACAAGTTCACTCTCATGGGGTTATCGCGCAACAGACCAGAGTTAACCGCCCTTATGCTCAGGCTTACAAGCTGATCAGCCAAGCTCCTGAGTTCACTTGAGATGTCAGTCTCGACTGGTTGGTCTCTAAGCTCATGATAACTTAGCCTCGTGAGCTTGGGATACCTGTTAATCGCATTCTGTAATGTCCCAGGGACCAAGTCACTGTCATCGTTCTTGATAACTAGTTCGCACACATTGGCCGCCACGATAGTAATTATTTCTGTGGCGAGGTTTAGACATGTGATCTCCAACTTAACGAGTTGCTGGAACTCACTAGGTACTTCTTCTCCAAGGTTGTCATGCAACTGCAATGACAATATTTTCAGCCTCTCAAATGAACAAGGCGTATACAAAGGTTCCACCAGTCGACCAATCAGCTCGAGCTTTTCGATACCATCTAGAAATGAAAAGTAATCAAAACCTGCGTCATACTCAGGCTCCAGTCCAACACCTAATTCTATGCGAACAGTCTTCAACAGAGGAGCAAACAGGCCCTGGATCTTTGGAATCTTGGGAGAACGGATACGGATCTCAAAGTAAGTCAAAGAGTCTGCCAGAACATCCGTAAACTCCCCAGCCTCTTCATCAGTGTCTGTTTGAGGGAAGACTAAAATGCAAAACGAAGGTGATCCTGCCCCAAACACACAGTTTTTGATTTTATGTATCCCATAGAGCTCCAACGAACTCGTGGAAAAAGTCTTTCCCACTAAATGCTTTACCGGAGAGGAATATGAATCCCTATTCACACCAACATAGGTATAGCCTAACCTAAAACCTGTTAGGTCAATCATGTCACAGAACCTTTGAGTGCAATTCACTAGGCAGACCTGGAGAGCATTAAACTTTCTAGGGGGTGTTGTTGAATGTAATATCCCTTCACCCAGTGCATCAAGAACGAGTGACTGAGATTCGCTATCCGTGTAATCACAGTTTTCGAACGTAACCCTTGACCATGGGCCGGCGAAAGTGATCTTTAATAAACATGGAATGATCAACTCACTTACCGTTAAACATCCAAGAATCTTCACTTCTAATGAAAGAGAGTTATGCCACCCTTTTCTGATTCTGCCAGAAGCTAGTAGCTCAAGAGTTCTTCCCAGAGGAACTCTTGATGGAGAGTTACTATTAGTACAAATTTCCCGTTCGTATGTATCTGTGAAACGGAGATGTGTCACCCTGGCCGTGGGGAGACTGCGCAACAGCTCCTCAGTACTACGCCAGGCTTCCTCAGTATCGGGATTTGAGAATGAAAGGTCAACAATGTTCACCAAAGTCTTGTTGGAGTTCACGGCAGCTGACTGAGTTGTTATATGGTTGAGGAACCCAGGGAGAAAGGCAGTCCCTTCAAATGCCACCTTCATGTTCAGGATATCATCGGGATGGAGCATCAAAAGAATCATGACCTGGACCTCCTGAGGCAATCCGGAGAGGTTAAAAGAGGCAGTAGAGTCTTTGCTGCTCTTGATAGAAGCTGGATCAAAGTTGATAGACCCATAGAGCCAAGACTTCCAATGCCTGCCTCTCTGTTCCTGCCTTGGATTATTGTTCCTATCGGATTCTGCAGCGTCTGGGTTGGTGGTAGGAGGCATCCGGAAGATATCTAGCACTCTATTAACTGTTTTCCTCATCAACATTGAACTCTGAAGGCTGAATCCTGATATTGCAGTTGGTTGCTGCGCTGTGTAAACAATTTGCAATGAATTATATGACGTTTTTGATTCAAAATTTGTGTCAAATTGTTCCTGCAGCCAAATTTTTAGTTCGGTCGAGTACGGCGTTACCGAGCCCCGCTGTTCCATTACATAATCAAAGATTCACCGGTAAGCGCCACATCGGCGGCTAATCTTCTGTGATGTTCATCAGGAAAGAAAGGGGGCGAGCGTTGTGCTGGGCGGCAATCGGCTGAACCCAGTGAGCAGCGGCAGCGGTTAGGAATTGAGGCATGAAGAACAGTTTCATCTCCACAAAGCTGCGTACCACCAAGTCTCTCGACTGGGCAGCGCCGTTGAAGACGTATCTCAAGGCGCTGTACGGCACCTCACTAGACCTCTCATCACAGATCTCCACGTTTGCCAAATTGAGGGACTGTGTGAAACACCACCATGACGTGAACTTGGACCATCTGAGAGACGACTACTACAAGTACTACGGCCAACTGGAGCTTCTTGACCTTCGGTTGCCAATTGGAGAGGGTGTGAGAGTCAAGTTCACTTGGCATGACAGTTATGACACTTCAGAGTCCCATTCTCAGCACTCTTTGGCATTTGAGAAGGCCTCTGTGCTCTACAACTTAGGATCTGTGCTGTCGCAACTGGGTGCACTGAAGGCAGAGGAAGAGGACTACAAGCTGAGCTATCAGTACTTCCAGTACGCTGCTGGTGTTTACAAGTTTGTGAGTGAGAACTTCCTGCATGCACCCTCTGATGATTTGAGCGGGAAAACCATGTCCTTCTTGTTGGCCTTGGAACTCGCACAGGCACAGGAGGTGTTCCTCTTGAAAGTGATGCACGAGGATGGTAAGGCAAGTCTGATCTCCAAGATGTCACTAAGCTGTTCCACCCATTATGGAACTGCTCTGGAGAAGTTTGAAACATTGGAGGACTTTGGTGAGTCTTCGTGGAAGAACTGCTTGAGATTCAAGACCAAGTACTACAAGGGTATGGCCCTCTATCAACATGCCCTTAGCGTGGAGGAGAAGAAAGTGGGTCAGGCTATTGTTTGTATCAAGTTGGCAATTGAGTCCTGGAACGAGTGTAAGCCTTTGGATTCTATGGGAATTGATGTCAAGAGTTATATCACTTTAGCAGACGAGAAATGTGTCACTTTGAACAAGGAGAATGACTTGATATATCACGATCTCCTCCCATCAAAGGAGACCATCGAGATTAAGGGATTGGATGCTGCAAAGGCGATCAGTCTGAACGATCAAAAGATTGAGAGAGTAATTGGCGAGGATATCTTTGAGCAAGTGATACCAATGAACGTTCATGAGAAGTTGAGTTACTATTCTGAAGAGAAGGCCAAAATTTTGCGTTGTCAAATTGAAAATAATGAGACCTGTGATATTGAGTTGAGCTCGTTCCTGGAGTACTTGAAGCTTCCACAGTCACTGCAAGCATTCAAGAATAGCATTGAAAATAAGTTGGATGAAAGATTGGTGTCCTGGTCTAAGACCATTAGTGCTTCTAAATTATCCGGGATCGATCAAAACAAACAGACGGTCAATTTCAAGAGAGATAAGATTATGGACTTGATCAGACAGTTGGAGAGTCGCTTAGAAGGGGAGCCTGATTCCGGTTCATCTGGATTGAAGGAGGAGCTAATGAATGCCAAACAGTCTTTGTTATCCGCTTCAACTTTGGATCTACAGATCTACAGCACAATTGAACCAGAGATTGCAAATCTTCAAACCTTGAAGTCAACTTCTACTTTGGAATCGTCATTCTTCAGCAACAACAATGAGGTAAGTCTCTTGGATATGGATGATTCCAAGATGTCTGCTTCCACGAAGCAGAGTATTTCCAAGATTGAGTCCACTCTGAGGGTCTTAAATTCAATGAAGACGGAGAGATCAAAGGTTGTCGAGGATATCAAGACTTCTATCCATGAAGATGACATTTCCAACATCTTGATCTTGAATAACAAGAAGCTTAGCGATGCAGCTGAAAAGCAGCTGTTTGCGCAAGAGTTGACAAAGTTTGAACCGTTGACAGATCGTCTTGATTCAATCATATTCAAACAACCACAGTTGATCAAAGAAATCAAGACCAACTATGATTCCATCATTTCAGCAAACACTGGTGTATCTGAAAGGGCAAAGAAGCTATCATCATATGAAAAGACTTTCTACGCCTTCAAGGATTATGAGGTGAACTTCCAGAAATCAGTTGACTTCTATGACAACTTGTTGAAATTCGTCCAAGATGTTGAGGTGAACGTGAACAAATTCTTGGCTGATAAGGAATCACAGCGAAAGCGAACAATGTCAAAGACTTCGCAACCGCCTGCTAATGATCTATTGAGGGAGAGATTCAACAATTTAAGTGTTTCATCTCAGAGTCCAAGGGGTTCATTTGTCGGTGGACCAATTCCTGATCAATCATATGGTGGATCCGCTAATTCGTTCCAGCCATACACACCTTCATATCAGCAAGATGCTCCACTGCCACAGGTGCCTTATCAACAACCGGTGCCACCATCTCAGTATCATCAACCATTGGCACCGTCATTCAACGATCAAACGTCATCTGCATTCACTCCGCAGACACAGCACAGACCACAGCCATCATATTATTCTTCTTATGACAGACCTCCGCAATCCCAACCGACTCCTGGAGCTCACCAGCCATACCAACTGCAGCCACCACAACAATCGCAACCACCTCAAAGGCAAACTTCGTATCCCTCCGACAGACCAGTCCTACCACCAAAGGCTCCATCTACGTCGCAACCAAGCTATCAGCAGTCATACCAAGTATCACAGACAGCATCGATGCAACAACCGGCAGCACAGCAGAATGACAGTACTAGATTCCACTTCTACGATGAGCCATCGCAGTTCAACAGTTCGATGTACGATCAGTTTGCCAAGAAACCGAGCACTTCGGGTCCAGGATACGCGCAGCCCTACGATCCTACAAGGCCCTACAACGAATGAGTCATGCTGCTGTTATGGATCATATGTACGTTTTGTACATGCGTAATTAATTCCAATGCCTTGGTGCATACAACATGTCTTGTCCTGCGTAATTTTTGTATAATATATGCATCAAGAGAGGGCGTCTAAAACTTCATGGACATCAAAACGGCGTCAGGCTGGTCCAAATGCTGCTCTTTGTAATATCCGGGGACGATATCCTTCTCCACAAAGCCCAATTTCTCATACCATTCCTTGACGTCTTGCTGCTTTGTCCATACATGGAGGGTGACCTCATGGATATAGGACTGCTTCGCCTGTTCCACGACAAAGTTGACGAGTTTCTTGCCAATGCCCTGGTGTCTGTAGGGCTCTAGCACGGCCAGGGACTCGATGTACACCGAGGTGGGCACCTTGTTGTGTTGTGGGACGATGGACTTGGCCTTGACAGCGCCAACAGGGACTTCACCGTAGTATGCAAGCTTGGAGAAACCCGTACGGGCATTGCCATTCGCGTAGAACTCCTCCGGGTAGTGCGTTGGCAGCACTTTGGTGTTGATCACCTTGAGCACATGCTCGTTGTTGACCGTGATGTCGTCGAGTTCGATGAGTGCCATTGTGCGTGTGTGTGTTGGTATAGAGACAGCGATGAAGTGATTATTCTGTATATTAGTACCCCGTCTTTAAGCTTCTTCGAGAGCGCTCAGATGCGTTTCTCCTTTTCGCGAATGCGCCGGAGTCAGCGCGAAAATCCGGAGTCGCCAAATAGGACCTCAACGGGATGACGCACCCGCTGGCCATCTTTATCACACGAGCCTCGACAATTCTTTTATAAAAAGGGGAATCGTTTCCTGTCTGCAGCGTGTATCTGCCAGATCCCTCAGTTGTTTTGAAGGGAAACGCGACTTCGTGAATGTCAGACAAGGGCAGCGCTACGGAGTTCACAGAGAAGGAGGTGGAGCCACAGATCAAGCCATGGGCACTGCTTCAGCGGTATTCAAAGGCCCTGGACGCATTTGGCGTGGAACAGAGAGGAATCGAACGTATCCAGCCGTATGAGCGCTCCACGAGCAAGACCCACCTGTTCATCTCCGTCATTGGGTTCTGGATCTCTGCTGCCGGTGGTCTTTCCACCATGTCTACGTTTGTTCTGAGTGCCACGGTCTTTGAGCTCGAGTTCAAACAGGCTTGCGTCTGTGGACTGGTCTCGATGCTGCTTGGCTGCGCCATCGCGGGATATTGTGCCACCATGGGCCCAAAGAGTGGCTGCAGACAGATGGTCACCGCTCGTTACCTGTTTGGGTGGTGGTTTGTCAAATTTGTCGCTATGATTGGCTGTCTTGGTGTCGTTGGTTGGAGTATCGTGAACTGTGTGCTCGGGGGACAAATACTTGCTGCCGTGAGTAATGACAAGGTCCCAATCTGGACCGGTATCATCATCGTTGCCGTAATCAGTTTCCTCGTCTCTGTTTTCGGTATCAAGCAACTGTTAAGAGTGGAGAAGTTCATTGCCATTCCCGTGCTAGTAGCATTCATGCTCTTGTACATCTCCTCTTCCAACAAGTTTGAATACTTGTCCCAGTTCAAGAACGATGACGTTGATAAGGCAACAATCAAGGGTAATTGGTTGTCATTCTTTGCTCTGGGTTATGCCGTGACTGCTACATGGGGTACAATCACTTCTGATTATTACATTCTGTTCCCAGAATCGACAAAATCATACGAGGTGTTCTGTCTCACATTCTTTGGTATCGGTATCCCATCAACGTTTGTCGGTGTCTTGGGGTTGATCCTGTCAACGTTGGCAGTGGCTGAACCTGGATATGCGGAGGCATATGCTGAACATGGAATGGGTGGATTGTTGCATCAGGGATTCTCCCGCTGGAACGGGTTTGGTAAGTTCTGCACCGTTATTTTACTCCTTTCTTTGATTGCAAATAACATCATCAACACATATTCTGCGGCTTTTGCATTACAATTGGCTGGTGTTTGGTTTGCAAGAATTCCAAGATGGCTATGGGCCATTGCTGTCACTACGGTTTATTTGGTGTGTGCTCTTGTCGGTCGTGACCATTTCAGTGAGATTTTGGGTAATTTCTTGCCAATGATTGGTTATTGGATCTCCATATACTTCATCATGCTTGTTGAGGAGAATGTTTTGTTCAGAAGATACTTTTTACATCTCTACACGAAGGAGTTCCCAATTTCTCAAGACGATTTCGAAGGTTCTACAACTTCTGAAAAGGGGATTCCATTGGGCCTTAGAGGAAGAAAGCAGAACTATAACTGGAACGCATGGAACGATTACGCTGTTCTTACACATGGGTTTGCCGCTATTGTTGGCTTTTTGTGTGGTGTTGCCGGTGCCGTTGTTGGTATGGCGCAAGTGTACTACATTGGACCGATTGCAGCCAAATTCGGTGCATACGGAGGAGATTTGGGGATGTGGTTGAGTATGGCCTTTACCGGGCTGGTGTATCCACCTCTGAGATACTGGGAGTTGAGGAAGTTTGGACGTTGATCCGTTAGATTATTCAGTGTCGTTAATTATCGTTTAGACCTTGGTTCGTAAAACGTTGCATTATAATAGACACATAGGAGGGTTTGTGTGGGGGTGTTTTTTTTCAGTTAGTACCCTCCTCTGCAACCAACTTACCGACGACCGGGTACTTCTTCTCAAAGTGCTCAGCCCAACCGTTAAGCGCCTGCTGGTCGTCTGGGCCCAAATCGTCAAGTGGGTCCAACGGCTGATCCCAATCTCTGACATTCTCCAACTCAAACGAGTTCAGGGCAAGGCCTCTCGAGGCATCATGCCCTGCAAAGTTTGAGTACGGTCCACTTGGTCCGTAGAACTGTCTTCCCTGGGTGCAGTCATAGACTGTGCCCTTGACTGCGATGAAGATGCGCTCGTCGTCATGGCCGTTGTAGCGGGACAGCACTCTTGGAGTGAACTTGCCCTCGACAATTGGGTTCTGTGCGGTGTTGCCCGTGTCCTCTGTTGGGTCGGACGTCTTGACTGGGAAGAGATAGTTCTTGATGAAGGACATTGCTGCTGTTTGTGTGTGTGTGTGTGTGTGTGTTGCTGCTCTCTGGTGGCGATGGAGAGAGAGAGAGCGGGAGGAAAGTGAACTGATGACCGAAAGCACAAACTTCTCTTCTCATCCAAACACCAAGTTGTTCCTGATCCGGCTTCTTATCTTTTTGCCCTTCCTCTCTATATTGTCTCTGCTTTCTCATCTCTCGCTGACTACTATAACACACACAATCGATCATCAATGTCAGAGATCCCAACCAAGAAGACCGTGGAAGTCACACCGCTCAGCACTTCGCCAGAGCGCGAGCAGAAGACCGAGCGTCTGCTCAAGCGCGTGGACGCGATGAGGGCCAGCATCAGACGCGGCAGCAAAACCGACCCGCATCTACTGTGAAGGGGAAGTTCGCCGTAAGTGGCGTAAGTTGTAAGCTGTAAGCTGTCAGCTGTAACGGTCCTGGGTCCACCAACAGGGAGGCGATATATATTGGAGTTCTGGGTTTGTTGTGCTTTTACACTGCTTTGTTGTTTTGTACTTTGTAATATCTGTGAAATACGGTTGTCATGGAATTTGTAAAACGAGTTCGCGGTTTTTTTCGCGACAAAAAAAATAGTTCGAAATGTAAACAAAGCATAGAAGAAAAGGTAGTAAACTTCTTTAGTGTTCGTTTATCGGCTGTCTTTACTGCTGGAGTGGTTCTTACACAGAGTTGGGCACGTCTCTGAGAAGAGCAGATGAAGACGCTGAAGCTGGGTAATGCGTATATACCACGGACAACGCCTACGGTCACCGCACGCCAGTTATCTCGGCTCAGGGCGGACGAGCTGCTCAACATCGCACTGTTGTGGCTCACGATACCACAGGCATCTCCGAAGCCTTCCAAGGAGTTGTTGCGAGCGATGGGGTTCACCAAGGAGGAATTCATCAACGACTACAAAGAGTGGCTTGCAAGGGCAAAGAAACAGAAGGTGAACTCAAGCAAGAGACGCATCGTGGATAAACTCATCGTTGACGTATACCCTCAAGGGTTGAACTTGCTACAGCTTGCTACCCTTGATTCTCAGCTCCTTGTTTCCAAGCCAAACGCTTATCCATGGATGGTATCACAGGTCACCGCAAGGGACACGGATAGGGCCCTCATAGTGAGTATAGAGGAGCCACAGGTATTCCTCCAATCGCTGGTCGATACTCTATCCACGATCTATCTGACACACATTTATATCTCTCGTCACCCACACTACCCATTAATCCTCATACGAATCCAGTTGTTTGACTTGATGGGCGCAGAACAAGCAACAGACTCAGTGATATCCAAAAAACCAGTACTCATTGGAGTACCCATGAACAGTGACAAGATCTTACTCAGTCAGACAGTTGGAATCAATGACACAGCAAGTGAGTTTGTCATGCATGCATTGGAAGCTGCAATATCGAGGACGCTGAACAGAGAAGTGCAAATATTGCTGGATCCAACTTCTACACCGATACAGAACTTGGAAAGCGCATTCATCATAGCCGGAAACTCAAGATTTACCGCCTCTCTAGGACCATGGGCACCTTATGCAGCAGGAGAGGTTGACATTTCACCCTTCGATGATGTTCAACTACATGATACATTCAGGAAGCCGGAATACGTCCCACAATCAGATTTAAAGAAGCGCATTGCAATGATGAGATTCAAAGGTAATGTGAAGAAATCGCACATTAAGGTCTATGAAGGTGGTAAAAAACGCAGAAAGCGCGAGACAATACAGATTGGTCAAAACGAGGATGATAATGATGACATTGAAGATGATGAGGACGATGAATATGCTAGCATTGTACCCATCCAACAGATTGAATTTGAAATCAAAAACACACATCATGATTTTCAACCATCGCTCAAATTATCATTCCAAGGCTCAGATGTGTTTGGCGGGCTACATGAATTATGTGATAGAGGTCTTGCAGACTCGGAAAGCATACCGGGTTGGTTAACAGGAGAAACAATTGCAAGTGGGGTCATTGATGATGGTGTATACAGCAGGAAAAAGAAACTGCAATCGTCAACAACGACGGATAATGGTGCGTTGATCTAAAAAAGAAGTCGCCAGACTAAAGCATTGATTAATTTACTTTATGTGATATGGAAACCACGAACATGATGTAGAATTGAATGTGTGTGTCTAATAAGTTTGAGACCCCTAAAACTTAAGTGTGATAAGGTTCTTGAACGAGAACTTCTTCTTCTGCTTCTTTCCCTTGCCATCAGCAGCTCTCGTTCTCGGAGTGGTTCCTTTTACTCCATTTCGTAAATCGTCACCGCTATCTTGCATCAACGTGGATGCATCAGTGTTCTCATCCACCCTGTGCGCCTCTGGACTTTCGAAATTCATCACCTCTGCAAAACTCTGTGGCGTCTCAGCAGCGGGAGAAGGCGATAAGGTCTCAATGTTGCTTGGTCCCGTGACAATAACAGAATTTGAAGTGGTCTGTGATTGATGTGTGGCTTGACTGAGGATGGATTGATTGTCGCGATGTGACGTATGATTCGAACCACCCCCACCAAATACTCTGGAGAGCACTGACGACTTCTTCTTTTTCTCCTGGGATGTATCACTTCCTCTTCCATTCATGGATTGGTTCTGGATTTGTGGAGGTGGTCCAAGCTGTTGAAGTTGCCGATACTGATGTGCAGATGCAAGTGAATGGGAATCCAATTGATGGTCTTCCACTGGAGATGAATAATCACCAACGTTGGAAGAGTCAAATCCTCTGAAATCATGAACAACAGATTCAGTTTGTGTTTCTGTAGTCGGTATCTCCTTTGGCAGTTTGGATCCGCCAGATATGAATCGTTGTGACAGAGAAGTTATAGAATTTGACCTTGAGAGACTTATTCTGGAGGAGCTGCTCTTCTTTCTCAAAGACGGGCTGTTATCACTTCTAAGAGAATAACTCCTGAATCCATTTGTCTTTGATGGCTGGGGTAGATCCTGCTTTCCTCCGTAAACTTTCTCCAAGGCAACTTTGTAAGCCATGTCATACATCTCCTTCTCACTCAGCTGCTTTTGTGGCGGTACCTGTCCGGGCTGCTTCTTAGAGGAAGATAAATTGTCCTCGACATCAGCAGCAAACTTTGTTCTTGGTTTCTGCCTCTGTTTCAGTGGAGCTGGAAGCATATCATTTGCGTCAGAGTAGACACTGCCACCATCACTCACCTCTTCATCATCACCAACAACCACAACTTTTCTCTCCCTGGAACTCATGCGCTTCTCGCCATTCTTCAAGATGCTCTTCACAGGACTTCTGGATTTAATTGGAGGAGTTGACCCTTTCTGTAGAGTCCGACCTTTGCGTCCAACAGCTCCAGTATCATCCTCATCCTCCTCTTCCAAGATGCTCCCCAACTCGTTATCCAGAGCACTGCTGCCATGGAAGTTGGCCATAGGTGGCTGGAACAAGTCCTTTTTCTCGGTCTTCACCAGATCAAAGCTCCCCAAGGTTCTGATCGTCTCAGTTGTGATCGACGTTGTGCGCCCATATTGATCTTTCGTCTCTGTGCGCTTGATCACAATCTTCTCCGGTCTTCCAGCAGACTGCGTACTCATCACCGAGCGAGGTCTCCCAGTGCCATGCAGTGACGACAGTGAGTTTGCTCTGTAGGATGACATGCTCATGGTGCGACCTTGGCTTGGATTGACGTATAAAGGTGCTATTTGTGGATTGAATGACTGTGTGTTCAACGAGTGAGTCCGCAGAGCGCTTGCAGCAGCCATAGTCGAGCTGTGTGGGTCTCTAGCACCATTGGAATATGGCGTTTGCTGCTGGTTCTGGTACCTGCTGAGATCAGGCACCCTGTGCTTGTTCTAAGTGTTTGTTAGTACATCTGAACTGCTTGTGGTCCGGGTGAGGTTGATCTCCGTCTGTCCACTCACTCTCTTTGACTTCTTGGAGTCGAAAAGTCCCATGTTAACGAGCTGTATGTTATGTCTGAGGTGACTTCAGGTACTGTACTCTTCAACAACAAAGTGTGACTTGGATATTTCAAAGCAATGAAGGTTAGAACTGCAGGCAATGTTTACATGAACTGGTACAAAATGAAATAAGCCGGGTAATGCATTGCTGCTGCTGATTAAGCTCTAACAGTGTCGGCGGTTCGAATGGGAGGAGATATATTTCAACAATTGGATCTTTGGCCGAGCGGTTTAAGGCGCTTGACTCAAGATCAAGTATCGTAAGATGCATGAGTTCGAATCTCATAGGATCCATTATTTTTTTTGCAGTTTAAAATAGATTACGTAATCGTCGCCGACAGAACTTTATAATTATATTATATTATATATTGTTATACGTCGTACGTGCTACGGAGTATATCAATGAGGTATCTCATGCATGTCGGTTATACTCATGTAATTGTACTATAAGTAGTACAACTAGTATATATATATATATATTATTGTACCATGTACTAGTAGCGTGTACTTATACTACTATAATTAGTAGCTGTCCGAGTGTTAAAATTTAGAGCTATCTATTTGAGCAAATGCACATCAAATCGAAGCAAATTATTATATTATATATCCACCACCATCTGACAATACTATGAAATATACGATGCTTACCAGCTGTTGAGTGATCTACTTACCTTCTTCATACACCCAATGAATGTCGTATGATGTGTCCTTGAAATTTGACATATTCCGTCCTATATCTTGCTAGTACAAATGTGAAAATCAGAGATACACAAGTACCCCTAGCGCCACCTTCAGATGAACCACAATAAATTCATACATAGCGATTATACAGTGTAACAGCCTCTATTATTCCTCACTCTGTTGATAGAACTCATCTCTAGCCCTTCTCATATCCATTACATCCCTAATGCGTTCATCCTGAGACTTCCACCTTTGTGGAACCTCTTCGTCTCGAAGTAGCACATGTTCTTCGGGTGATGTGAGACGCTTGACGGTGCAATCGATGCCTAGTCGAATAGTTTCAGGTGGTGGAAGTCTCTGAGCATTTGACAAGTCCTCTTGCTTTTTATAAAAAGCACTCGAGTGTAATCCAAGAAGAAAGCCTAGATTCTCCAAATCAACAACCTTCGAGAAGGACTTGCAGAAATGCAATCTTCTCATTGTTGCCACAGTAGGCGAAGGCTTTCGTCCACACTTCTTGAGCCTTCTCTGACTTTATTTCTTTGTCTTAGATAGTCGCTCAAAGACACCCCGTGTTCCTGATTTAAGGCCTCGAGTAACTTTAAGGACACAACAGATAATATGAACACAAAAGTGAAAGGATGTGGCAGGTCCACAAAGAGAACAAGTTGGCGAAGGGAACATATGCAATGGAGTATCAATTTTGGAACAAGATAGCGGTGTTGATGGTCCAAGAGTAACGCTGGCGGGAAATCCGCGTAAATCTCTCCAGTAAGGGCCTCTATAGTTCACCCAACCTCTGCGAATCAATTTCAGATATTCCAGAGCAACGTCTTTAAGATCTGATATATGTCTGTCTTCTTTGAATTTGACCTCAAATACGTGTTGAACCTCTGTTTCAGTAGCAGTGAAGAAATCACTCAAAGCGATCTCAAGCGAGACCATCACTGTTTGCTTTGCTGTGATCGCATTGGCGAAGTCTGAGTTCTTGTTCTGTATATCAACCACACCAAGATATTGATGATCCAACAATGAAACAACCAGTGTAGTGAGATTGGTGCCCCTTATCCTCTTGATCCTTTGATTATCGGTTTCGCTGGCGTTGGAAGTAAATACCTCAAAGTTGATTGGTTTCTGTGACCTTGCGTATGACTTACGAAGCCTTGTAAGAACACCCGTGGTACAGGTTAGAGAGAAACATGGGTCCTGTAACGAAGGGGACGATTTTCCAGCTTTATATTCTTCGAAAAGAAGCTTTTTGATCTTCTGAAGTTTCTCTTGATAAACTTGATTTGATGGAGACTGGGGGGGCTTCTAAGAATTCCTTCCTTACGACTTCCTTGATTTTCGGTTTCAGTTTATCCAAATTCCTGGAGAGATGAACTGAACACATCAAATGTGTTGGTATCTGTTTATTGGACTTTGAAACCTCACGAATACAATCAACATCCTTTATTTTAACTCAGTAAAAGTTTCCTTGCACATTGCCAACCAATGGTATCCAAAGGTAGGTTCAACCGCAGCACGTATTCCTCCGTGGTTGTTTGAGATGATTGATCCTAACCTCATGAAGTCCTCGTCCACTGTCGCTCGTATGCATTTGAGGAATAAATTCCATGTTTCAATACTCTCACGACCTTTGGAAACCATGTACGCAACAGGAATGGTTTTCAGATCACCATCGAAAACCACAGCAGAATATAGGAATTTGAATTGTGTACCTGAGCTACTATAGTTCTCGTTCAAAAAAGTGCAGTCGATTGATAGTACAGGTACACAAGTATTTTTCAAATCATCCATTTTGGTTTCGCTTGATAAGTATTGCTTAGCCTTTGTGATCAATTCTTCAGAGACAACTGGCATTGTGGTGGAATAGCACTTGGAATCCAACGCTCTTCTCTGGATGTTTGTTATGTGTGATCTTTTCAAGACCACATCATGATTCTGGAGCAGCCCTCTCATCTGCTCATCAGTTGTGACAATATCAAAAATTTCTTCATTTGCATCATCGGAGTCAGAATTGTCATCATCAACATCTTGGGCTGAACCATTAACCAGCTCAGAGGCACAGGTTACAACTTCCGCAGCTCGCTCCACCAAATCCACAGCTTGGGAGTTTGGATTCGGTTTCCCAACCTGATAATCAGACTCCTCCTAAGTAGTGATTGTTGATCTTCATCTTCTATGTCTGTGCCAAAGATCAGATTTTGATCCCCATCAAAGGCAAAACTATTCACTGGAGGAATCTCCATAAGTGTGATAAGCATGGCTAATACTGTCTTGCCGTTAGACTGCTGGATTAGCGACGAGAGCGAAAGAGTTCGCATGTGAGCACGGATTACCGGCTCCAATATGTTGGCCAAGTCTTTTTCCTGCCACCCGTTAGCCTATCCCTCCTGGCTCCAAACATTCTCGAAGGCAGAGCTCAGATGATCAAGCAGTCCAGTGTGCTTGGTAATACAACTGGAAGTCTGCCACCTGAGATATCAACGCAGCAACTCTTTGTCTGTTCCTAAGATGGACTCTTTGGAAACGTTGCTCGAGATTTGTGATTGCATACCGAAATAGAACGTTGTAAATAACTTTGTGGTACGACGAAGGGCACCACTTAAGAACAAGAACAAGGACAACAACGTTGGATGACCATTGCAGTCTTCAGCAGCCTTGTCAATGTCAATGGTCAAAGCACTTTTGTCATTCTGATCTTCATCCAGAATCCCTTGGATTGGGTGAGAATCGTTATCCTCTTCACTATCCGGAATGCTTTCAGCCGTGTCTTCATCATAATGGTTCTCCAGAATGCTTCGAACTGCAACGTTTTTGGCAACTCTCATCTTCTCCCATGAACGTTTCAGCATCCAAAATTTCAGTGTAGCCTTTATATTGCCAACAGTGCATTCATGATCTTCGGCGATAGACGTGACGTGTGATGCTTCTTTGTTGATCGTACATGACCTGAGAACCTGAGAAGCTCTTCGCCACACTGATCGCAAATGAAAATCCTGTAATCAACCATATCGACAGTTCTATGTAGCTGTTTCCCAAGAATGCTCTTATCGATGACGACGTTGACAGAGAAGAACCGGAAGTAAGCAAAAGCATCAAATTGCTAAATGGTGGTGGATTTGTGAGTCTTTCCCAGAGTTTGTCTATGGAGTACTTGATACTGAGAATCTGTTCCATCATTATAGCATCCATATCCTCCAAGTTCATGGCAGCCAAGGTTGCACCTATATCATCATCACCAACTGTGGGATCAAAGAACTCAGTCAGCATCTCGCCAATGTTCTCGTCACCGTCTTCATCCTCAGGTTCTAAAGTGTCCCCAGAGAATGCCATGTTATTGTTCACTCGAGTTGTTGTTCTGGGCCGCTTCCTTGGTGGCTCAGCGGTATTAATGGTTCCTGACTGATCCTGGAAACTCTCTAAAACGTTGCCAAGGTCTCCGTAGTCGATATCTCTGTTGTTCTCGTACTCATGGATATCATATCTCTCTGACCTGCAGTGATTGGAGTCTCATCAGAACCATAAGTTCCTGCAGAACCAGCTGCCTCCAAGGCAGTTTCAGTTTTTTGGATCCGTTGCTGTCCTTCCGAAAACGATGAGAGAGCTCATCATTGATACATTGTAGAGCATTCAGAGCCTGACGGCCCGGAACCAGGCCTGCTGCTTTGCAAGTGCCAATCCGGAGAAGTCGATTGCCCAGTCTAGGAGCCATTTATGCTTCCTGCAATTCTCAGATCCATCACCAGCAGTTGGTGCAGGTGCTGCACTAGCAAAATCAGCCTTCTGGACCTGGATTTACCTGCCGTTAATCCTGTTGAATCCCGTAGTATTTTGACGCCAACCCATTTTTTTTTCGATTTCAAAACAGCTCCACACATATTATGTTATACCGAACTCATCTCACTTTTCTGAGACTCATCTCACTTTGCTGAGACGCATCTCCCTTTTCTGAGACGCATCTCAAACGGCCACAGAAGTGAGATAAGTTGAGGTCAACTGGTCTTGCGGCACTGTGTTGATTCAGTATATATCATCACTGCACGGCGAAATGCTGAGCCTGGAACTGCAACTAGTTGGCAACGTCGCCGCTCCAGCTGCTGCTAAATTTAAATAGAGAAGAACAAGAGGCAACCGACTACACTAGCCTGTTTCAGCATTCAAGTGGCTATGTGTGTGTAAACTAACTGGCCCGCCAGATTTGTTCAAAGTAGTCCAAGAAAGCCTCATTCAGTCTCCTTGCGCCTTCAATGCATGCTTCAATATTTGGCTGACTTGTAAGAGTGACTCTTATGAATGTTGCCTTGTCTTTCAACTTGGTCTCCCAGCTCATTTCTCTTCCTAGGATAATTACCACTCCAGCCTTGAGACATCTGTAGTATAATTGTTCCATATCACGTTGGATATCATTACTCCCTGCGAGGCTATACCTCAGCACGAAGAACATTCCACCATCTGGTTCCACCGGTGTGATATATCCCTTCTTCACAGATTCAGATGTGTTGATTGTTGTGAAAAAGGCATCTCTTCGAGATTTGTACTCTTTTGAAACTTCGTAACACCATTTCAAATAACCCGTTGCACCACCACCTAGATGGTTCACCGTGATTATCAGCATGAGCTGGGAGATACCAGATGCAGTTTTGGTGAAGATCTTGGAGAAGTCAGTCAATTTGGAAATCGCATCTGAACGACTAGCGATAAATCCAAGACGAATTCCAGGACAGAACAACTTACTGAAAGTTTCCATTCTAAAGACACGACCATCAACATCCATCTGCAAGTAAGATGAGCCTTGTAGGGATTTTCTGTAATCTTCAAACGTATCAAGACTGTCAAAAGAGATATAACCATCAGGGTCGTCTTCAAAGATAAGCAAGTCGTGCTCTTGGCATAGTTGATAAAGTGCCAGCATTGTTGATCTTGGTTGTGTCAAGCCTAATGGATTCTGTGTTGGCACCGTATAGATCACTTTTGGTTTGTTGCTTCCGGCATAGGGACCCGTATTCCAAGTTTCCAAGATCTCAGTGAGACCTGCAATGTCAATAACGGGGCCACCCGTCTCCATGATCATGGGGAAGGGTATCTTCACCACACCAAGGGATTCGATTTGACCAAAGATCGGGGTGTACGAGTAGTTCTCAACCAACATTGTATCACCAGGGTCCGTGAGACGTTTAGCAACTTTGTCAGCGAGTCTCCTGACCCAGAAGTGACCAGGTAGTCCAGTTCCTCAGGTGGTGATTGCAGTGACGTGACGAGGTCCCTGGCAAGCGATAACACAGGTTCATGGCCATTAGCAGGCCCGTACTGGAGGTAGTTCTGCACAGTGTTATAATCGGAGTCACTCGTCTGTGAGATCACCACCTTCTCAGTGTCCATGGCACCAGGAGAACGCTGGATGTGGATGTCAATCTGCCTTATCGGGTACAGCGACATATGTGGTCTTCCAGAGCTCATCATCACAGGGTCGCTGTGGGACTCGTCATCCGGTGGAAAGTGCACAAAGTCCGTTTCCACGAATCTGCGCTTGCTGTAATGGTCAGTCAGTTCCATGTGCTTCATTGCCAGTTCTTTCTTCTCTTTCTTCTCTTTCTTCTCTTCCAAGCACAGAGAACAAACGATAAGGCCTGCACAGTTATTTCCTCTTTCGGACTGAAATTGACCGCGTCGCGTTCAAGAGGAAAAGCGCCAAATTTTGCTCTGCTTCAAACAGGGGAAAAAGCACTTTGACACACTTTGAAACACTTGCTAGCCGCCCTGAAACCACACACACACACACACACACACACACACACACGATGAGCACACAGGAGGACATCGCAACAGCACAGCAGAACATTCTGAAGAGAGCAGAGCTCGCCAGGCTCACCCGCCAGATGAAGTCGAGACTATCGCAGACGAACCTCAAGGCTCGTTTACAGGAGAAGAAGTCCTCACCACTGCGGGCGCTCAAGACGCCACGCAGAGTGCAAAAGAAGCGTTCCTTGGAGTCAGTGAACACGGATGCAACCCAGACGGATGCGGAGACAGACTCTCCCATGAAGCGCCCCATCTATCCACCATCCTCGCCGCTCTATAATAACCACGATGAACAGTTTGCCGTACCGCCAGTGCCAAAGACGCCACCATCGCAGAAGATCACCTTCGAGTTCAACTCTGCATCGACAAACAAGACACAGCTCCACTTCTCCTCGCCCGCTCAACCGCTCAGCAACACTTCTGTGCCAGCGCTGTCCAAGGGCACTCTCTCAACCCCCAAGCGCCAGTCAACCACGGACGAAGGAGCAGATTTGCTCATGTTCTTGGCCACGTCGCCATCACCAGTTCAATACAAGCACGTTCCCTGGACGCCTTCCAGAGGACTCAAGAATAATCTACAATTGCCTACAAGTCAGACCAGAGGCGTTGGAATGACACCAGGAACGCCAAAGAACAGGCTCAAGACACCAGGCTTCAACTTGAACGACTACCTCGTGTTCACGCCGTCGCCTGCGATCACTAGAACGCCTGGTGAGCTTGGAAAGGATGTCAACGGTAAACTCATCCAGTTCTGAGTCCCATTACGGTCATCTGACAGCCATTTGGACCCCCTTGACATGTTTTTTGAGGGTCGCTCCCGTTACCCGTGCTTTTTGAAACGAAGCACTGACGCGTCGCGCCGTCTGGCTGCGCCAACCAGAAAGTTTTTCGCGTCTTGCGCACATTTTGGCGTCCCATTTTAGCAGGGTGGAGCTTAATTTGCTATTACCCTGGTCTCGACGCTCCAAAGATGAACTTGGACCAGTTCGAATTGGAATTCCCAGCACATCAGTCGTCGGAGATTGACACGCATGCCCGTGTGGATTCACTCCCTCCATCGTCGTTGCCACCCTCGTCACCGCAGCAAGATGAGTTCCCATCATCATCGTCAGCGCTACCATCATCTCAGAGAGATGTGCCCACGTCTCAACTGTCATCTTCACAAATAGAAGCACATGGAAGAGCAGGACGTGCGACGTTGGCTCAAAAACTGGAAGCACTGGATTGGTATCACGCGCATTCAGCATCTCAACAACGCGCAGTGAGACATTTCACTAATAAAGGCTTTGGAATCACCAGGTCCTCTTTCAATAGATGGATAAAGGATGAGCCACGTATTCGACAATCATATAAGTCTCTCAACACAGAGTCGAGATCGAACTTCAAGATGGTAAGATCGAAGAAAACTGCAGAGATTGATAGATGCTTGGAGATGTGGTATGAACAGCAGATGTTTGCAAATGAACCAGTCTCGGAAAAGGACTTGATCCAGAAATGGAACACGTTCAAGATCTTATGTAACCCAGATTCCGATAGATCACAGAACGAGACCAAGTCAAATGGTTGGTTACACCATTTCAAGACGGGTGTACATGCTAGAAAGGATGATATCGTGATGTTCATCAATTCTGTGAATCCACAACAGACAAAACTTGAGGAGATCACCAAGATAAGGAAATTGTTGAGGGATATGCCCCTTAAGGATATTTTCCACATGGATGAATTCATCATCACGAATAGAATTGTCCCCTATGGATCTCACTTGAGTAAGTTCACAGTAGGTGTTTGTGCTAATGCCGATGGAACAGAGGTATTGCCACCCTTGATTGTATCGAGATCAAAATTCCAAGGCTGTCAGCAATCAAAGATTGGATATACAACAGAGATCTTCTGGGAATACCTCTCGAATATGGATGATTTCTTTAAAGGTCGAAAAGTCTTTGTACTGCTTGATAGACTCCATGAACATGTTGTTCCACAACAAAAATTGAAGAACATCACCATTATATGGCTTGATCTTTGTGGAGGGATCTATCGTGATGTTATCCGTTGGATCAAATTGGAATTCAAGATCTTGTTGCTGAAGTATATGCACCTGGATTGGTTGAACTCAAAAGATGTCAGATTATTCAAGGACGAACAACTTGTCTCGATAATACAAGATATCAGCAAGGGACTGAAATGCCAGAAAGATCTGGTTAGTATGTGTTGGTATAACTCGGAGCTGTTGTGGAACTATTCACAGTCAAGTTACACTTTCCAGAAACAAGAGGTGAACTTCGCCAAACTGCTGAAGTTGGCCGGAGAGAATAAGATTTTGGAGCTAACAACAGTCATGGGAGTTGATCAAATATTGTTCCCTATGGATGAAGAAGTTGTGAATCGTACTCTGTCAGATCAAGATATTGTCGCTGTTGTGAAGGTTTTCATACAAAGTTCGAATACCGCCAGTTCTGCAAGTGCCAGTACCTCGAAGGAGAACACTCCTGTTGAGACCATCTCGGTGAATCAACAGGACACGGACCGTGACCAGTGGCAAGCTGTTGACCGTATGTTGCAGGTGGACTTGACGAGATTCTTTGATCTAGAACGGGATAAATTCTCCAAGACCAGAGCTGCTTTCTTGACCATGATGAATGAGTATGTCAAAGAAAGTATGGATCTGTTTCTTGAGACTGTCTAGTGAGCCTAATTCAATATGTAATATGTAATTGCTATGACCTGCTCTTTGTAATTTGTCTACCAGATACTGTCATGTAACGTAACTGTTTATGTACACCGATACCTTTGCAGGATATGCCGACCACTTCATATGCTAACTGGCCGATTTTCCACACCACAACTACTTGCCTAATAATAAAGCTCCAGCCTCTCATGAGTCATTGTTTCAAGTTAGTCCATCATCACACCTTGGCCGATTTGGCCGATGGCTTCAGAAACTGTTGAACAAAAGCTATAGATGCTATCTGGCAGGTAGATAATTTGAGACCGGGCGAGGCGCTGGTCCATGCAACTTGGAAGGGACCGGCTAAATATCTGAGATACTTACGTAGATCGGCATTGCATGAAAACCATGCAAGTAGATAGACAACCCACATAGGCGACCACTGACGATGAGGAGTTCCAACTTCCAGCTACAAATTAGCTCAGAATTTTCCACCATAGCTGATTTTGCCATATAATGCAGATTCGTTGATGCAGTCAGCAGTTGCCAGTTGGGTCTAGACAAGACGCTAGTAGTGATTATATTGACATGACGAATGTACTCAGGTCCGGTCCATGGAGTGAAGCAGCTGGCGTTGTCAAAGACCCAGCATGACAGAGAACTAGGAGTCAAGTAGAGGTCCTGAAGCTAGAAAGACAGAGCTTGCAAAGTTGCCTTAATTAGTTGGATTCTTGAACACTGCAGTACACCCAATGATATTTGAAGCGTAGGTAGCTATCAGTGTTGTTAAGAGTCTAACCAGGGCTCTCTATATGCATCACCCAATGCTCTGTCTGAGCAATATAGTCAGGAGTCAGGACTCAGGACGCGCTGCGCGTCCACCACCACCATTCATGCTCAACCCTAAGTGCCCATTGCCCAGTGCCGACAAGCAGGCTACTAATTATGCACCCAGACCTGCATGGTACCAAAGGTGCAGATCGTGAATGTCGTTACTGGGTTCACAACAGTTGGCCGGCGAGTGTCTTCCAGCTGTGGAACCTGTCGACTATCCATAAGCACTGGCGGGCCATGGCTATAACATCCCATGTCGAGCGAATGTACCGTGAGCCTTGACTCGAGACTCGTGAGACTGTGTGATTGGTGGATCTGCTGTACTGTTGAAACTTTTAAGCTGCGATCGCCAAGGACCGTTGAATGAAACCAATGCAGACGTTGAGTTTAAACATCTAGAGCGCGGGCGCGCCTGCATGAAGAAGATAATTGAGATCGAGGTGGACATTTGAGGTTGGTTGTGCCCATAGAACTGGGCTAGGTGATCATTTCTGAAACAACTTACAAGTAACAGCACTGGAATGGTTGTTGGCACCTTTCGGAATGTCGACATGGAGATTTAATACCTTGTCGACTCGGGACTTGGGAGTTGGTAATACTGCTTTTGATCATAAAAGAGCAACCTACATAAGCTCTATAACATGATGCACGTTGCAGATATAATATGCTCACAATTCTACGCCTCGACGTTCAAGTTAGGTCCCCTGAGCGCGACCACAAGGAGATCAACGTGTGCAGTAGCCATATAGAAAATATAACCGACGACATATAATGAGTTGAGTCCACACATGTGGGTCGGAACTTGGATTTATCATATTCGATACTCACAAATGTTATACAACGCGTTGCATAATTAAATTGGATTGACGTTGGCTTCGGCATATAGAGAGATACACGACGCTGGGGGCATGAAACCTAACTGAGCACACGACAAATATATAAGTGTCATCAGCAATGCAATGGGGACATATGGTAATGTCCTGAGCTAGATAGGTTGGCTCAGCAAGTGGCCCAGTCCGACATCTTACAACCCAAATTTCAAAAGCAATTTCTAGAGGGTGTTTTCATTAACACACTTCATTCATTCAAACTTGATCATATGCTGCCCGGGAGACCAACTTCCCTGATCATAATTTATAAGCGCAACTTGCAAGGCAAGGCAGCAATGCACGGACAAGGCGCAGTCCCCCAATTTAGAAATTCTACCCTCGTTCAACCGTAATGTGGCTATTCAAGACGAGGTGCATGACTCACGAGTCAACAACGAGCTGGCTTATATTACAAATGATGGCACATCTGTACTTGATCATTATCACGTAAATGTTGATTTCCAACTCCACAGCAGATTGGTTCTCAACCGCACCTGCAGTCGATCTGTTGGGAATCTGGAACACAACCCTTCCAACCGTTTCTGCAAAACTCTACCGAGCTGCACCTCTCGGATCAACATGCATGACCGATGCACATATTAGCATGCGGACCATGAAATTGGACCTAGATATGGGTTTCCCTGCTATCCAGCAAACTGCAAGGCATAAGCTAGAGGGCAAAACGTGGGAGGTTCCCGGTATTGTCGTAAGTACTAAGAACACGAGACTACATCATACGTAAAGCGATGCGAATCTATATGAAACAGAGAACAAGAATATTAGAAACGAGCGGGTAGTGAGAAACGTGAAATGGTTCATGAGTGGGAAAGATAAATGATAGCCGGTGTCTTCAGACAAGAACGAAACTCAGTGCCAAGCCGAAGAGAGTAGTGAAAAAGCCTGTTTGGAGGCGGGTGCCAAAGCCCTCATACGTGGAGATGGATGGAGCTGTAGAAGTTGAAGAAGACGAAACAGAAGGAGCAAAGGACAGAGTGCTAACAGTGTGAGGAGTACCGGCACTGTTTGTTGGAGCAGTGGTAGTAGCAGTATTACCATTGCCGACTCTCCCAGATCCAGCGGTACCATTATCGTTGGCTGAGCCAGTGGAGGCATCTGAACCGTTCGAGTTGCTGGAATCATTACCACCGCTGGATGGTGAACCACCTGGAGAACCGTTCCCAGCAGTTGAAGCTTGAGGAGAGCCAGACGCAACAGATCCCGACCCTGATCCCAAGAGACCATTTGCAGAGCCACTTGGGTATGATGTAGTTGTGGTTGCAGAGGCTTGAGCACTAGCACTGTTGGTGGTGTCTGTCAAAGAGTCCCCAAGAGGAGTAGTTGAGCCTGAAAGTGAACCTGCTGCCGTGCCAGTTTGTGCAAATGTGTTTGGCGTAGAAGTGGTTGTAGAATCATCACTCTCAGTTCCCAAAGTAGTGGTGACAGTCACAGTATTTCTATTCAACTCAGTTGTGGTGTATGTCAAGGTTGTAACAGATGGCTTGATTACAGTTGAGCTCCGAGCTCCGTTTGACACCGGAGTTAACGTGGACAATGTCGAAGGAAGGACCAAGTCAGTAACAGAAGAACTCAAAGGAGTACCTGCAGCATCTGACGGAGTCGTGGCAATAGTGGAGACGGTGGATGTGATATGTTGAGAAGAGTCTGCAGTGGAGCCGTTCCAGTATCTGATGGATGAGAGTGAGGAGGGAGAGAAGGTAGAAGCGACTGAAGATGAAGATGCAACAAATGACGAAACAGAAGGAGATGCAATAGATGAATAAACAGAGGAAGATGCAATCGAAACAACGCTAGAAGCATCTAATGAAGAACTGGAAATCTCGGACGATGAAGAGCTCACAGTGGAAGCTGCAGCGATAGTCGTGGTACCGGGACTAGAAGAACCTGAGGTGGAAACAGACGATGAGCTCGAAGCGACAGAGAAAGAAGAGCTCACATCGGATGAAGAACTAGAAGCCACGGAAGAAGAAGAGCTCACCTCTGATGAAGAACTGGAATCAACGGAAGAAGAAGAGCTCACCTCTGATGAAGAGCTGGAATCAGCGGAAGAAGAAGAGCTCACCTCTGATGAAGAACTGAAAGAACTGATAGTGGAAGCTGCAGCGATAGTCGTGGTACCGGAGCTAGATGACTCTGAGGAGGAAACAGACGATGAGCTCGAAGCGACAGATGAAGCACTAGAAGCCACAGATGATGAAGAGCTCACATCGGATGATGCACTAGAAGCCACGGAAGAAGAAGAGCTCACCTCTGATGAAGAACTGGAATCAACGGAAGAAGAAGAGCTCACCTCTGATGAAGAACTGGAATCAGCGGAAGAAGAAGAGCTCACCTCTGATGAAGAACTGAAAGAACTGATAGTGGAAGCTGCAGCGATAGTCGTGGTACCGGAGCTAGATGACTCTGAGGAGGAAACAGACGATGAGCTCGAAGCGACAGATGAAGCACTAGAAGCCACAGATGATGAAGAGCTCACATCGGATGATGCACTAGAAGCCACGGAAGAAGAAGAGCTCACCTCTGATGAAGAACTGGAATCAGCGGAAGAAGAAGAGCTCACCTCTGATGAAGAACTGAAAGAACTGATAGTGGAAGCTGCAGCGATAGTCGTGGTACCGGAGCTAGATGACTCTGAGGAGGAAACAGACGATGAGCTCGAAGCGACAGATGAAGCACTAGAAGCCACGGATGATGAAGAGCTCACCTCTGATGAAGAACTGGAAGGCACTGATGATGAAGAGCTCACATCGGATGCAGAGCTAGAAGCCTCTGATGAAGAAGAACTCAACTCTGATGAGGAGCTCATCTCTGACGAAGAGCTTGAAACCTCTGATGAAGAGCTGGAATCAATGGACGAAGAGCTGGAATCAACGGAAGAAGAAGAGCTCACCTCTGATGATGAGCTGGAAGCCTCGGATGAAGAGGAACTCAACTCTGATGAAGAACTGGAATCGACGGAAGAAGAAGAGCTCACCTCTGATGAAGAACTAGAAGGCACTGATGATGAAGAGCTCACATCGGATGCAGAGCTAGAAGCCTCTGATGAAGAAGAACTCAACTCCGATGAAGAACTTGAAGCCTCGGATGAAGAGCTTGAATCAACGGAAGAAGAAGATGAGCTCACTTCTGATGAAGAACTAGAAGACACGGATGATGAAGAGCTCACCTCTGATGAAGAACTAGAAGCCACGGATGATAAAGAGCTCACATTGGATGATGAGCTAGAAGCCTCGGAAGAAGAGGAACTCAACTCTGATGAAGAACTGGAATCGACGGAAGAAGAAGAGCTCACCTCTGATGAAGAACTGAAAGAACTGATAGTGGAAGCTGCAGCGACAGTCGTGGTACCGGAGCTAGATGACTCTGAGGAGGAAACAGACGATGAGCTCGAAGCGACAGATGAAGCACTAGAAGCCACGGATGATGAAGAGCTCACCTCTGATGAAGAACTGGAAGGCACTGATGATGAAGAGCTCACATCGGATGCAGAGCTAGAAGCCTCTGATGAAGAAGAACTCAACTCTGATGAAGAACTTGAAGCCTCGGATGAAGAACTTGAAGCCTCGGATGAAGAGCTTGAAATCTCTGATGAAGAACTTGAAGCAATAGACGAAGAAGACGAACTGGAAGCGACAGATGAACTCGAAGAGACAACGCTCGAAGATCCAGAAGCAACAGATGAACTGGAAGAGGAGCTTGAAGACACGCACAACGATGACACTGGTACTTGAACAATCTGAGTAACAACGGAGTCCGAACCTGTAGCAAACTGAATAAGGGTGGTACAACCACTGGACAAAGTCTGAGTAATTGTGGTAGTGACAGGCTTATTGTTACCACTTCCATTTCCACCAGCCGACCCGCTCACTGGAGTCACAGAGTAACTTTGGGAGTCACTTTTGGTACCAGTCGATGGACAAGTGACGGCAGCATTCATTGCGATCTGATAAGTGCTGTAACTTGTTCCAGTCATTTTGCTGAAGGTTGAGATCCAGATCCTCTGGCCAGCAGGCACAGCGCCAAATGACACAGTAACAGAACCAGTTTTGGATTTGTCAATTTTTGTGATTGGAATAGAAATGGCATCAAGTGGGAAACCAAATGAGTTCAAACTCGATGACGCGTATACTTCTGTCGCATCGTAATCCAGCGTGTAGCCGCTCGATGTAACCTGGAAAGTGATAGAGCCGCTTTTGATCCCCTGACCATTACAGAACGTCAATGGTGCGTAGTAATAGAACGTATCACCCCTCATAGTAATTCTTGAAATGAACTGGGTAGGAGCGGTAGAAATGGCCTTGAAGCTGATAGTGCTGGTCAAATCTCCATTGAAAGTAACAACGTTGGATCCAGCGACCCACTTGGTTGCAGATGGGATGGTCTCCTCTCTACCACCACCGTCAAACACGATAGTGAAGGCAGCTGTGCCTGACAGCGAGCTGTAACTGGAGAGATCAGCGGTGACTTGACAAGTAATAAGAGTAGCCAGACTTCTACCACCTGCTGGATCAACTTCACAGGATGCAACAGTCTTTCCATTACTAGTGATGTCAAAGTAGTTGGTAAGGTATCCATTGGCCAACATTCTGACTTCATAGACGTATGGCATGTTCAGTGTGAAAGTGTCACCAGTGGCGACCTTGCTGGTATCGATGTTCCATGCCATTGTAACGTCATACCAGGAGAATGGGGCACTGTTCGAGGATTGAGAATTCAAAGTGATCGAGTTGATGGCAGTGAAGACACCGTCAACATTTTTGGCAGTGACAACTGATACCAGAAGAAGTACAGTAGACAACCAACTCGTGAGCGATATCATTATGGACAGTTGCTGAATCTTGAGGTGCAATGATGGGGAAGTTGAGGTTAATGCAGAGTCAAAGAAATGGGCGACTGAGCCATACTTATACAAACAGACAACAGCTCCAGTGCAGGAGCACAAGGCGACCGATCAGCATAGGACTGCAGCTTACAAGTTACGAACTCCAGGCGCGCAATTAATTAGAAGTTCGAAGACTCATGCAAGATCAATTTCCTTAATTTTAGCATGACGACAGCATGATCAGGTGCACGGAGTACAAAGTGAACTGCATGGCTGACGCAATGTATTCAAAGGAGCTGATGGGCCTTTTAATACCCCTGCAGTTCATACTTGCCGTCTCAACCTGGCCTCTTGAATAGACGACAGGATGAGGACAACTTCACCACTGTCTTGAGTGCGCGACTCCTGCTCTCTGTAAACGATGCAGCTCCCGTTTCTCTTTCATTCCTTCTAATTGTTCATTTACCGGTCGCTAATGCAAGCGCCATGCGCCAGGAAGGCTAATTTTTTCAGTTTTTTTTTCCATGCATGCAGTAAGCCTTCTGCGGAACACTTCTGGAAGCATCGAGCTCCAGTGTCCCAAACTTGTGACTTTCAGGATCTGGCCTCTGCATGATGGTCCCGCGGGATAATAGGATCATCCATGGGACCATCATGGATCGATCACTAGCGCGCGCCGCACGATATCACACTCCACACTGTCTAGTGCACATACACTTGTGGCGACTACTAGACGTGTTTCTGGGTCCACCCGCAAACAACGCCTCGTGGACTAATTTAGCACCCTGAACCGGGATTTCAGGAGTTTATGGTGTGGTCGCATAGCCGTCGTTGGCTCCTATTACCTACTGTAACCTTGTTTTCCAAGGCAGCAGCCCCGCACCAGTATTTGTGCGTTAATGCGCAGTTGTTCTATTTTTCGAATGCTCAGGCGTTGTTCGTGCGTATTCTGTGCGTTCAGCCACATGACGCCCGATCGACCAACCGGGGTTTGATCTTCGAGGCAGTCAGTCTTCAGATCATTTCTGCCTTCTCGCTGATCTCCATCCCCCAACGCGCAGCAACGTTCTGCCTCGGCTAGGTACGTGCATTAAAACACCACCTTGTGGCCTGTGCGCTTGCACTTAAGTCCTTTTCTTCCCCCCTAGTAAAGGTCGGGAGTTTAAGACTGTTTCAGTGTCTTAGTCTGTGGCCTGTGGACCAATGTGAATTCCTATGACGCAGGTCTGTGTACGAACATGGCCATGCAGAACCATGTTGTAGTTATGCAGACTTGCTGATCCCTGGATCTACGAGGCGTAAACTTTGGCGAACCTATATTATTTGGCCGGACTTGCAGGCTTGCAGGCGGCATACCTGAATTGTTCAGTGGCCACTGGCCACTGGCTATACCGTTCCAGAACTTCTCTTCGTCGTACCATCCTGCAGCTTGACACTCTTCATCACATTCTGAATCATGTCGTAGTCCAGAGTCGTCACCTCACGCTGTCTCTTTCCATTACTCTGCTGCGCTTTGTTTCCCTGGGACGTCTCCTTGAAACAGGTGTAGTGGAACACACGTCCATTCTTGTCAACTGCATTATCCCAGATCCATTCTCCAAGATCGTCGTCAAATTTGGCCCTTAGCACATCCTTGCATACACCGCAAACGCAGCTCATGTCTGAATCGCTCGGTACGACGACGTAATGACGCTCCTCCTTCACAGTTCTGGGATCCCGGACACTTTCGTCTGTGGCCTCAACATTGCCGAACATCTCTTGGTCACGGAACTGGACAAACTCTTCATCGTCCAAGTACCAACTGCGACTTTGGACTATCGTTCCTTCACGGAGTTTCTTATTGATACGGAAATGCCAATCCAAATGCTCACGTGATTTGAGCTGTCCTTCCGGCGTATTGGCAAACCGTTTACCACAGGTACCACACTTATTTGGTTTCTCTGTGATGAACAATTCAGTGTATGACGTTGTTGGATCCAATGAGATAAATTTGGCAGAGATATCAAATTGCGAAAGCTGGAGTTCCAATTTGGACTTGGGAGGTTGCACCACAAGTTGTTGTTCACCTTGTGTAGATCTTGATGATGGTATTGGTGCTGATTTGGCAGAACGTAACAACGAGTTCAATAGTGATGCTGAAGGGATCTTTGGGTTTGTCTTTGGCATATTGACCAGACCTTGTTTCTGCAAATTGGATAACAAAGAAGTCAAATCGAGCTTTGGATTTGCGTCAGCGCCTGGGGCCGGAGTTAGAGTTGGTGTCTTAATCGATGGCTTCTTGATGTTGAGAATGCTATTCAACAATTGAGAAGTGTTCTTCTCCAAAGGCTTGGAATTCTGTGTGCCCGCAGGTGGAGTACTAGTCGAAGATCTAGAATTCTGTTGCTGTAACTGTTGTTGATGTTGTACAGAGTTGAAGATGTTTGCTAGGTTTGGTTGTGGCTGGGCCACTGGATTAGCCAACTGTGGAGATCTCACCGGCGGGGTGTCTCTCAACTGCCTCTCTTCCATTCTCGTCATCTCATCCAATTGATGCTTTACAGCCATCAGTGCCTCTGATGTCATCCTTTCATTCTGAAGGGCAAACTTCAACTGTGTAATAATTTCAATCTTTGTAGATATCGTATGGTCTCCAGGTGAGACTCTCAATCTTTGGTTGATGAGGTATAACAATCTGTCCACAGTACCAAGCAACACAGAGACATTGACAGGTGAAGAATAGGGCTGGGAAGCTTGTTGATGAATACTTGTAGCCTTGACAAGGAACTGCTCAATCTTATTCACAGGTTCATCTGGGAATAATGGCACTCCACTCGACGTCGTAGCATTCTTCCATGTCTTGAACAAATCAATAAACTTCTTTCTCGTTGGATCATCAACAAGGAGGTAAGCCTGTGTGAAGGTATGGAACAACTTTTGTGCAAATAACAAAGTGTACGGGGATCCGACATTCTTAGAGATCGAGTCCAGCAGATAGAGAGCATATAGCTTATGATGTGGCACAGCCTGATCGGTGTTAGTATCCTTTATCTTAAATCTTAGAGTGCGATGAATAAGACTCACCTTTTCGATTCTCTTCTCTACAGCTTTTGTGATGTATTCAGCAGCGTTGATATTCTCCTGAGCCAAAAGGGTCAAGGACGAGATGATCGGTCTCGAGTTGTTCGTGAGGTCGGACAATGCGAGGAAGAAGTCCTCGCCAATGTTCTCGAGCTCCTGTGCAGAGGTCATTTGTATATAAAGGACTTGTTCAGTTGTTGGTTGCCACTGAGCAGGTTCAAAGAGGTGCAAAACGAGCGCCAAAATCAACAAACAGCCGTAGGGGAAGCAAGACACGCAAGTGCAGCCGAATCAACAAGCAAAGAGCTGTAGCAAAGGCAAAAACAACGCAAACAAACGCTGTTCTCTGGGCTCTTCAAGCGTCTGTCCACCTCGGAAAGCGCACACTGAAGTTTGGAAGTCTTTTGTGGGAAAAGATCCACGCGAAAAATTCCTCTTTGGGAAGCAAAACCAGCACTTACGTAATGCAACTGGAAGTCCTTACATAAGGCATTATATTACCTAATACTATTCGAGTGAGTGACATAAGCATACTTCTCATATATTGAGGAGTGGTTTACTACTGATGGAGCAAGCCCCAAAGAACATGAGTTACAGGTATGTACACTTACTGACCCAAACACTTCAAGATGTCAGACCAGACCTTAGTTGGCTTCTGGGAGGCATCGATACCGGACCAGATACCAGCCTTCTTGTAGTAGTCGACGATTGGCTCGGTCATGTTGTGGTAACTCACCAATCTCTTGGTGAGGGCCTCGGCGTTGTCATCAGATCTCTGAACCAATGGCTCACCGGTCAAGTCATCAGTCATTGCGGACTTTGGTGGGTTGAACAACTTGTGGTAAGATCTACCAGAAGCTGGGTGGACGAGACGGCCGGTGATTCTTGCAACGAGCAACTCGTCGTCAATCTGCAACTCAACAGCCTTCTCCAATGGCTTACCAGAGGCAGTGAGCATTTCATCAAGCTTCTCAGCCTGTGGAATGGTTCTTGGGAAACCATCCAAGATGAACCCGTTCTTACACTCTGGGTTTTCAGCCAACTCAGCCTTGATCATGTTGACCATAATGTCATCGGAGACCAAACCACCTTGGTCCATGATCTTCTTAGCCTCAACACCCAATGCGGTCTTCTTAGCAACCTGGGAACGCAACATGTCACCGGTGGCCAAGTGGCAGGCACAGAACTTCTCCTTCAAGCTTGGAGCCTGGGTACCCTTACCAGCACCTGGAGGACCAATCAAAACCATACGGATTGACTTTGGAACAACTGGAATGATTCCAGCCTTTTGCTCCAATTGATGGATTCTGTCCTGCAACTTGTGCACCAACTCTTTCAACTCGTCGACGGAGGCCATTGTGTATGAGTGTCTAACCGTTTAAAGCTCTGGATTCAGATGTTTCAGGAGAAAGAGAATATCTTCGGCGGTTTTTCCTCGTTCGTCATTCGCCCGTTTCGTGGGCGCTCCATCAGGCCGACAATGTTGGGGAGCTTTTAAAGGGGGAGACATCTCGGTAAAGTTGTTAGACGAGGGCGCGTTATTATTGGATATACGAGTTCCTTGGTAAGTCATTGGACCAATTCCTCGAGGAATTAGAGTAATCCTTCTAATTGCTTGTATACCCGGTTGTTGCGTTCTTTATTGCCCCCCATACTCAAACCTCATTGGATGCGCGCCCACCGAAGAGCATCACCTTATTGCACATAAAACGACTAGAAACACCACCTCTACAATACAAAAGCCCATTGAACTCCGTAAAATAATCATGTATATATATAATATAACCGTAAAGATTAGAATAGTAACTCTCCAGGTCACTCATTTAAATCTCTTGACGCTTTCGTCATCGCTGTAACTGTGATCTTGGTCTTCGTCTTCATCCTGATCTGGGTATAACGTTGCATCATTCGTGAATGTGAACTCATCAGGGTTTGTAACTCTGAGTGTCTTCTGGTTATGTACGGTAGCATCAGGCAATGAACCGTTGCTCAACCGTTTACGGCCATTTTCCTGTGCAAAATATGGAATTGGAGGGACCTGTGTGTTGAATGCATCCACGGAACCAAAGCCAGAATTGTAGAATTGCATGTCATTATGCACTGGTTTTTCGGAACCACTGAAGTTTTTCTCATCTTGTTCATCTTCCTCTTGGCCATGACGATGGCGAAGGAAGATCACGAGGCCGATGGCAAAGAGGATCAGCACACCAAGCACGGAACCAACTGCAATACCGGCAATGGCGCCTTTACTAAGTCCACCGGAGGAGGATTTGGAGTGTGATGCAGACGTTGATGAAGAATTCGATGCAGTTGCAATTGATGATGATGTCCCAACTGTTTGTGTGATTGTAGTAGCACTTCCTTGAGAGGCGGTGATGATGCTAACGATGACAGAGACCTCAGTTGAGGGGCTGGTCGATGAAGTTGAAGACTGCATTGAAGTCGTTGGAGAAGTAGAGGATGGAGTTGATGTTAAGGTGGAAGATTTTGACGTTGATGTAGATGATGTTGTTTGCGTTGAAGTTGTGGAGGTTGTTGATGCGGATTTCGAGGTTGTTGTCGAAGTAGCAGAGCTGACGCTGGACACAGCAGCTGTGTCCTCGCTGCCATCAGTGTAGACACTGAGGTAGCCAGAGCCACCACAGGTCTCTGAAGGGAAACCCTGACACTTGACAGAGCACAATGAGCTGCTCACTGAGTCGACGTTTGACGGCAGTTTATTCGAGCAATAACAGGTAGAGCCATCCAAAGTGGCAGCAACGGCGTACCCAGAACATTGTGTTTGGCAGTACGAGTTCGTCTGGTATGTGTACTGGCCCTTGGACGTGAGTACTGACTGCAATGAGCTGAGTGAGTAGCAGCCCTTTTCTGTGTAAGTGGACACAGCCGGTACCACCAACGCAGTGAGAACGAGCAGCGGGAGCATTTGGAACGTGTAGGTGCAGCAAGTGTGTGGGTGAAGCAAGTCAATTGAGAAAAGCAGGAGGATCACCAGTCAATCAACGACAGAGAGAGAGAGAGAGAGAGAGAGTTTGTGTGTGTGATTATGGCAGACGAGGTTGCAAACCGTCAGAGTTAAAGTTAAATCAGAGTTCATAAACAAAGCCAAAAGGAGGGAAAATCGTTTTGTTTTGATTTCACCGCCGCACCGAACCTTCGGAGGGTTCTTTTTTTTTTTGTTTATTTTAACCGCCAGACAGATTTTTTCCCCCTAGTTTTGCATTTAGTTGTCATGGAAACGGATAAGCTGACTTGGAGTCGGGCCACATGTTTTGGGCACCATAACAGCCTTAACGCCCGTCTTAGTGTAGGAGCGGACATTCGCATCAGTGTTACGTTGTACACCGTGTGTGTATTCTCATAGGGACTGCTTGTGGGGGAGTCGTCGTAGTGGACAGTGTTTCTGTCTGGGCCCTGGCCGGGTGTTTCAAATTCCACAGTCAGACCGATCGCGTACGCGCCTGCCTGGTTGTGGACAGGAACGTCATGAGCAGTGGACACCTGGGCTCTGTACGCAAGCTGCTTGTTCTATTGGGTTTGTTGCAAAGCCTCACGGTTCACGGTCCACTCATCGCCTGTCACACTGCCAAAGGGTCTGTGCCCAGAAGCATGAGGCGCTTGAGTGTTGCATTTAACCCATGTGTTGCACCCAATCTTCATATTTGCTCACCCCCTGTGCATGTAATTCTGGGCATTTAGAGGCCCACATGAGATAGATCCGATTATAGACTACAGCTAGAATGGAGATGAGTGATATAATGCGTAACGACACGTGTCAGGATCAGAAAAACCTCGAACTTGTGCCTATTCGTTGCTTAGCGTCATGGATCGCCTCCACCAGCTGGGCATCGTTGACCAGATCACCAACACGATCCAGCACCATCACGTCCCTTCTCTTGACAGCCTCGTCAATTACACGTTTCCAGTCCTTCAGCTTGATCAGTAGCTCAACTTTAGGTTCATACGACACGTTCAGCGATGTTATCAACCTCGTGGCTAAACGTTTCTCGTTGAGCTTTATGCAACGATTAATGATAACCTCGAACGGTAAACCTGGTTTACCGATGGCCCATGTGTACAACTCATCCCATCTCTGCGTATCGCAATAGAAATCGAGCTTCAAATGTGCCAGTTTCTTATCGCTGAATTTGAACTGTTTAACCACTTGTGAGACTTTGGAATGTTGTGACAACTTCAACAGTTGTAAGATAGTCTGTGATAATGACAGGTCTTTGAAATCGATGTTGAACTCCGCGCTCAAAGTTTCTTGGATCTTGATCAGTGAAGATTGTCTCTTCAGCAGCTTGTCCATCGAGGAGTCCCTCTTGTGAAAGGTCTCCATAGCAGACACCACCGAATTCTGTGACCAACGCTGTCTGCACATATTGTAAATCGCCAAATCGCCCAACCGATCAGACTGGTTATAAAAGTCAAACATTACGGTTTCATCATCCTGGTAAGCATACTCAAAGCAATTAGACGCCTGTTTTGAGTTGTTCAACAATTTGAAGAATTGTGGATATGATAGCGTGGATTTCAACATCATCAGAGTCTCCAACGTCAAGTCCACATCTTGTGAATCCAGGGCCTTCTGCAATGCCAACTCATGTTCCTCCATTTGTAGCAGCAGCGGGATCTGTCTATCATACTGAGACTCAAAGTTGATCAATACTTTAGCCAAGTTGAGTCTGCCCTCTTGGAAGGCAACCTTAGAGATCTTTTCAAATGAAATGTATCGATTATCATTTATATCTTGGAACTTCGCAATGATTGATTGTGACAATTCTTCATCTGCCAACTGGGAGTATTTGATCTTTGAGCACGACCATTGAACAAACACTAAGTCCAGTGGCAATTTGCAAAATTGAGAAATTTGATAACTCTCTGTGAACTTCTGTCTCTTGACAAGCATTTCAATGATCTTTGATATACCCAAAGTCTTGAATTCCTTATAGGTTAAGAACAATCCAATATCACCTTCTCTAATGACGTTCAAGATCCTCAATTCATCAACAACGGTGACAAAGTTCTTAATCCTATGCTCTTGTGATCTCATCTCCAACTCCGCCTTGCCGAAAGATGCCGCTTTCAACAACTTCTTTTGCCAATAAGGATCAAACTCCTCACATGCAGCGGTTAAGCAGTGTATGATGGCATCATAAAGTCCATCTCCAATGATTTCTAGATTCTCATTACTTCTTGGAGAATGACGAGCCAATTTATCCACTGCATCGATGAGAATTGCCGATTTGGCACGGCTTCCAATTTTGAAACAATCCACCGTGGAATCATCAACTTTCCCCAAGAATTCCAGCTTCGTTGGTGAAAGTATGGATACACCTTCCATCTCAGTTGCAATGATACAACGATCGTCCAAACAGAACTCCAGTTCTCCGCCAGGTGCAACCAGCTTGATTGATTCCTCGTAGAGCATTGCAACTGCATCATTGCCACACCAGGATATCTGCACTGGTGGTGCGCATGGCCATTGCATGATGACTTTGGAGAAGTCTGAAGTGATGATGCTCACTTCGTTGGTGTTGTATAAGGAAACGAGTTTTTTGTTGGATGAGACTGCCATTGAGGTGAATGGACCATCCATGCTAACTTTGGAAACAGAAGAGTCAATTTTGTAGACGATGGAGTCGAAGCAGGCGTAAATGGTCTCGTTAACAACACACCATGACTTCCAATCACCAAACGAAGAACAATCAACAATCAACGAAGACCTGCCCGATCTTGTGACTCTGACGACCTTGCCGTCGCTCAAAAGCACTATCACTCCACGTGTACTGACTTCCCATTGCGACACACCGGTGAGAGCGCTCTCAAACCCGAGCTCAAACTCATCAAAGTCACCATCAAACGTGTAATACCACCTAACTCTCCCATTCGACAGCATCACGCAGAGCTCCTCATTCCACCATTTCAAGCCAATGACTCGTCCATGGACCTTGTGGTTCCAGGGCACCGACATCAACTGCTGTCCACTGGCGCCAAACACCTGGATCGTCGGTTCATTCGAAGGCGTGAACATCGCCATGGCCCTCGTGAGTGGACACAGGGCACACTGCCTTGGGAGCTGCTGCACGGTCCATTGGAGGGTGTACAGTTCACGCTGGCGGTAGTACACGTCGCGTATGCGTTCCCAGCCTAGCGATGGAGCTGTCATTGGTTCTTTTTTGTGGGGTTTGTTCTATGCTGGTTGGCTGGTTGTTGTTTGTTATGTGTGTAAGGATTAAATGTTGATTGATCCACTGCTCTTCACCACTAAGCTGAGAAAGCAGAAAGAGGAACACGAGAACAACAATGAGCACGTATATAACACTGGTCTCGAACGATGGCTTCGAGTTCATAATCGCTTCCACTGCGGCTGTGGTGTCTGGCACTCTGCGCAACATGCTGGCCTCCACGTTCAAGGAGACGTCCGAGAGAAGAATCCGACTGCACGAGTTTGACGGACGGGTGTTGGGGAAAGTGGTGGAGTACCTGTACTACAACCTCAAGTACAAAGATGCTGTTGATGTTCCCGAGTTCGACATTCCGGAGGAGATGGCGCTGGAGTTGCTGGATGCCTCGGACTTTCTGGACTTGTGATGATGGCCACTTTAATTAATGAATGATACACAAACGATAAATAAAACAGTAGCTAGCTAGATAATATGAAACTGCACCTGCCTGCACTGCGTGGGCAGTGCCGTCACAGGGCAGTACGGACACTTGAAGTTTGACCCGTTCTTACTCAACTTCCACATTGCCTGTTTGCTTATAACATGATGACAGGGAAGTGCCATCGCAGGGTTATCCACCGTGGTCTCACACTTGGTGACAGGACAGATGTAAATGGCATGGAACTTGAGCGCTTCAGGTAGTGGTACTTCGAAGGGGAGTTCATCGCTGGACGTCCAGTCGAGGTTTGTGGATGCTCTTATGCGCTGAAACTTGTCGAAATAGGGCAGGGCGATATGAGCACTGAGGATGATCGTAGACAGCGTGGACTCAAAGGAGAAGCCGATGTGTGAGCAGAACTGCTTCGTGAAGAGCATTCCTAGCTCCGCTATGCTGGAGGGCGTCAACTGTGTGATGCTATGGTATGGGCTCTGTGAATCAGCATGGTCAAACAAAAGCGATGTCATGAGCTTGGAAGTATCCTTCAAGTTTGAATCATCCTTGGATAGCAGTTTGGGGAACCATTGTTGTGCGTATCGGAAAGCATCGTAAACCTGTCCCTTGGTGTAGTAATTAACGAACTGGAGCCTGTGCACCATGAACTCCAGTTCCGTGCCACTGGCAAACTCATCAACCCACGTCAAGACGGATGACAGATCTCCTTGTTGAAGGGACCTCATGATCCTATTCTTCTCCTGGAACTGAAGCATCAGGTCGCTTCTGCCAATGTCCAAACCAAGGTCGCCCTCTCTTAGAAGATGCAGCTTGATGGCGTTATCAAGGAGCCTGAGGGTGGACTCATCCTTGGGCAACTTGTACAGGTACACGTCCTCGGTGATTGGGTCCACTTTCTCCAGTGCGTTCTTGTTCAGCTTGTTCAACGAACTGTTGGACGCCTTGAGGTTCGCCCTCAGCGAGTCCTCCCATTGCCTTGTGAGCGTGTGTGCTGTGTCGAATTCATCGTTGGCAAGCAGCTTTTCGAGCTCGCTGATAAGCAGCGCAGTGGGCTCCAAATGGCCGCTGATGTGTTCTGCTTCGGCAAGCTTGCCCAGCTCGCCAACGAGCGTATCCAGCAGCTGTGTCATATATGCCCTGTTCTCCGTTGTTCCTCTGGTGTTCTGTGCCCCTGAGTCTCTTGTGTATCAGGGATTAAGGTGCCATAGTACATAATATAGCTGGCTGGCTTATATTTATAATAGAGAGATGATGACGCCCTTAAACTATGGCGGGGGGGGGGGGGGGGGAAAGAAAAGAGAAGCAGACACCCGGACACCAAGGCAGACAAACACAAGAACAGGGGCTCACAACCGTTTAAGCACTACTATTAGTACTGGGAGGGGGGGGGGTTTATCGCTATAAATTGGACTGTACAATGGATGGATGGATGGATGAAGAGGTCATTGGGAGGTTCAATTACTTCCTCTGTCTGCCACCGAGGCATCTGTCGACGTGTGCAGCGAACCTGTTGCCGCTGATCTTGCGTCCGCAGTTGCGGCACTCGAATAACCGTGCGCTGTCCGCCACCTTCTCGTTGCCAAAGACGTCTCGTCCAGGCACCCGCACATAGGCCGTCCTCGTCGTCATCTCACCAGCGGGCGTGCCATTCCGCGAGGGCACAGTCGACGGCGTCACGCTGCTCTCCTGCTTCATCTGTGCCGGCTGCGGCGTTGCCGCAGGTGGCAGTTGTGGTGATGGCTCCAGCGGGCCGTATGCCTGTCTGAGCACCTGTTCTTGTAGTAGCGACTCCACCACCACCCGGTGCGAGATTGACGCCACGATTGCTGTGTAGATCTCCGCCGTGGTCTGGTGCACCGTGAGTGTCATTATATATATATATATATATATATGTGTGTGTGTGTATGTGTATATGTATGTGTGTGTGTAGGTGTATGTGGTTGTGAAATGATGATCCCTCCACCGATAGAACCAACAACCACCACTAAAGAAGGAAAGAAAGGAAAAAAAAAAACACGGTATACCGAGAAAGAAGAACAAAAAAAGTCAAAACTTTTTCACCTCAAGCAGTCAGTCAACAACAGCCAGCATTAAACCACTCAAACACACAGCCAGCAATGTCGTACAGAGGTCGTGGCCGGGGCCGCGGAGGGTTCCAGCAATCATCAGATAGAATCACGGGACCAGGCCAGCAATTGAACGCGCTGGCCAATGAACAGGCTCAGAGAACCCAGGTGCCCGTCGAGGTTCGAGGTTGGAAGGGCGCCACGAAAGAAGAGGCGGTGTCCTTCATCTCGCGCAAGACGCGTGTCGCAATGACAGACACGTCCGTCGAGGGAGATGCGATTGTTGGTTTCGTGAAATCCCAGAGAGACGCTGAGCAGTTGAGCTCGTGGTCCGGTGTCAGGTTTGCCGGCGATGCCCTCAAGTTCACCATCAGGTCCCAGCAGACATCAGGAACCATCGACATACTCAAGTCGTTCCTCCAAAGACGCTACAACGCACAGATGAAGATGCTCGATCTGGGAAACATCGCCAGCGACCCAGACTTACAGGCCCAGGGTGCATTCTCATCGATATCCACTCAGTCAAAGATGTTCCCAGCGTTGATGAAGCTCGCGTCACAACAACAATTTGTCGTTGAATCCGTTAATCTGAGTGACAACAACCTGACAGACCTCGTGGCAGTGTCTGCTTTGGCTCAGACCTACCCACAACTGGTGAACCTCGCCCTCACAAACAACCAAATCAGCAAGTTGAAGTCTCTGGAGACTTGGAAAAACAAGTTCAAAAGCTTGAGAGAACTCATCATGGCCAACAACCCAATCACTACAAATCCACAGTATAAGGATGAGGTGTCAAAGACATTCCCAAGATTGGTGATCCTCGATGGCGTGATCATCCGTGATGAGGCAAGATTGAAAGCCATCTATGAATTGCCTGTCCCTTCAAAGCAGTTCTTCTTTGAGGATGCCGAAGTGCAACAACTGTCAACGCAATTCATTGCAAACTTTCTTCAATGTTGGGATAATGATCGTACACAGTTGATGTCCCTATACACACCAGATTCGCAGTTCTCATTAAGTGCGGACTCATCAGTGCCAAATGACGCACAGGCAAATGACGTTGCCTTTGGCCTATACATCCCTCTATCGAGAAACATCTCCCGTGTTTCATCAACACGGACGAGGGAACAACGATTGGGTAAAGGTCCCGAAGAGATCTTTAAGTTGTTCCAACAATTACCAAAATCAAAGCATAAATTGGATACAAACCCTGATAAGTACAGTGTTGAATCATGGAGATATCCACAGGTGAATGGATTCATCGTTTCATTACATGGTGAGTTTGAAGAGGCTGGTCAACCTGATTTGAACCTGGAGGCAAAGAAATCCTCGTCAAATCATAGACGTGGTGGATTCGGAAATTCCTCAACTACAAAATTGACACCAAAATCATTTGACCGTGTGTTTACAATCGTCCCGGCTCCAAATGGATTGATTATTGCATCTGATCTATTGATAATCCGTCCTATTGCCACTATCTCTTGGAGCACTCCACAGCCTCAAGCTCAACAACAACCACACGGGACACCCCAAGGCACACCACATGGAACACCACAACCACCATCTCAGCCACAACCACAACCACAGCAAGGCATCCAACTCCCACCAAATACAACACCGGAGCAGAGAGCCATTGTGGAGAAACTGATGATGGAGACCAAGTTGAACCTGCAATTCACCATCCTATTGGCCGAACAGTCCAGTTGGAATTATGAAATGGCATTGAGAGGTTTCACAGAGTCCCACCAAGCTGGACAAATTCCACCGGGGGCGTTCCAGTGAACATTTATAGTTCTACATCATAGTCCATTTAGCCCTTCTATTTAATTTAGTACATCACTTGTCATATGATGAGTTATCGTTTTGTCCTCCTGTAGGTATCAGCTTGAGGGATGACATCCTCCTTAAACAACATACCTTTACTCACCCTCATGTAGTTGATCACACCGTCGTTGACCAATGCGAATATCACATTCTCATACCCATCCTTCATCCTCTGTGTTGGTTTCCTTTCAGCAGTTGGAGATGCAAGTTGGGAGAATATCTGTGATAGTTGCGTGTAAGTAGGAAATGAAGGCCGTGCTGAGATGTCAAATGTGATGATCTGGAAGTCTGGTGGTGGTGGCTCACGCTTGGGGAAGCGTGGGTTTGGTTTCCAGACGTCGAATGTTATCTTTAATGGCTTTGTCTGTGGAATCCTTCGCGTCTGTGTGGGCTGTAATTGCAATGATCTGAATATCTGTCTATATGAGGTAAACTTTGAGCGTAACCACCATGGAGTGAATGCCCTGAAACAAAACGAGAACCTGTTGAGTATTCCTGATATCATTTTCTTCATCATCAGCCATGGTTGGAATGGGGTGACAACTCGTGTATCCCATTCTCTATGTCGTAGGACGATGTATCCACATCTCTTCAAGTTTGCATACACCTGGTACTCCACAATGGCATCCACACTCAGTGTGTACACACCCTGCAAATCCATCTTCACGGTGCCACCTCCTGTGACCAGGAACGGCTCCACAGTGCCTCTCTCGACCAAGTATACAATCTCCTCATTGGTCAAGTAGCACCACAAGCCCTTTACCACACCCATCGTCTGCATGAAATTCCCCTTGAGCTCGCACCTCCACTCGCCGTTCTCGTAGTACGCCTTGATGGTCTGCTTGGTGGTCGCTGGCCTAGGGGTGCCCAGTGCGGTGAACATGGAGTCCAGTGATCGCTGTAGGGCATCTCGCTGCAGCGCTGTGTCATCGGGCTCGAAGTCCTTCTGGCCACGCTTCAGCACGGCCGACTGCACGTTCTCCCACGGCTGTGCCTCATCCTCCAGGTCCTCCTGGAAGTCCATCCTAGCTGGTCTCTCTCTCTCACACACACTCTCTCTCTTTCGCTAGACCAACATCAACACAGAGGAGAAACAAAAAGCACTTTAAAAGCCCATCGATCACAAGACACAAACGGTTACGAAGCCCCGCTCAACGGTCTGCCATTTCGATGGCCGTGCCAGTAAGGAAAAAGGCGACGTTTCCAACAACACTTTCGAGACGCCTTTTTTAACCATGCAAGACCAAGCTACAACGGCGAATCGAACGCATCCGACGGGCACACGATGAACTCCCGCTACGCTTACGACGAGAACGCACAGACGTGGCCCATTTTCGTGCTCGCAGTGGCCTCTGTTGCTGTTGTGCCCTTCACCGCCGCACAGTTGTACAAGACACTCTCGCCAGCCGAAACAACTTCGAAGGACAACGTCAACGACGCGATCGAGCAGAAGAATGTGGACTCCAAAGTCGCCGCACACAGAGCGAAGAACAAGTCGCGCAGGCTGCTGACGAAGAAAAACGTGTTCCTTGCCCTTGGCTGGGTCGTCATTGCATGGATGGTATACTTGATCTCCGTCACCGAACAAACAGCCACACCTGCAACGGCATTTGACCCGTATGAGCTGCTTGGCGTGGAATTCGGAACCTCTGAGAAGGATATCAAGTCGCACTACAGAAAGCTGACGATCAAGTTCCACCCGGATAAGGTCAAGAACGCGTCAGAGGAGGAGAAGAAGGATATTGAGGAGAAGTTTGTGCTCATCACCAAGGCGTACAAGGCATTGACGGACGAGGAGACAAAGGAGAACTACGAAAAGTACGGCCATCCAGATGGACCACAGCAGGTGTCCCACGGTATCGCATTGCCAAAGTTTTTGGTTGATGGTAAGTCTTCTCCGCTGTTGGTGGCATTGTACATTGTTCTCATCGGTGGTGTCTTGCCCTACGTCGTTGGCTCCTGGTGGAACAAGGCAAAGAATGTTACAAAGAGAGGTATCTACAGTGATACCGCGGAGGAGTTCATCTCCAAATTGATGAACCACTCCCCAGCTATCCATTTAAGTATGAAGACCATAATGACTTGGTTGTCGGAAGCTGTTGAGTACAAAGAACTCCTTCCTGGAAAGACACCTGCTCAGATTGTTTCCCTATATGAAGAATACTTGAGCAGAACTGCATCCGACGATGCCCTCGTTGCGGTGTCCATCGTTCCAAAGTTGATCAATGGATTGATTGATATAACCTCCAACTTCAGAAACACAGATGTCACTCTTGTGGCTACTGACACTATGAAGCACTTCTCCCAAGCATTGATACAATCTCCAAAGAATGAACTGTTGCAATTGCCTCACGTCAATCGCGATGCTGTCATCAAGTCCAACGTTATCAGACTTGGTAAGTTGATGACACTTTCTCGTGATGAAATGAAGACCGTGTTGGGAATCAAGGATGACGCCCTATTGGACGAAGCTCTCACTGTCGCCACTCATATTCCAAAACTAGAGGTCATCGCTGCAAGATTTGAAATCCCAGGTGAAGATATTGTTCACCCTTCGTCCACCGTGTTCCTCAACGTGAAAGTTCTTGTCAAATCTGCAAAGCATCATGGTGCCAGAGGATCAATCACAGCTGATAAATTGGAAGAGCCACAGACAATGGAGGCATTCCAACAACCTTTGAAGTACTGCTTGGATCAACCGGAGTTGCCATTGGCTTACGCTCCTTATTTCCCAGTGGAGAGACAGTCTGGATACGTTGCATACGTGATTTTGCAAAAAGATGGTAAAATCTGTGATCAACCTGTCTTATTTAAGAATCTGGACCTGTCCAATTTGGAACTCGACCAGAGCGAATACAAAGACGGGAAGAAGTTGACAGTGGGAACGTTCAAATTGCAAATGACACAACCAACGCCTGGTGAAGCTGGTGAGTATCAATTCCGTATTGTGATCAAGTCGCTGGATTACTTCACACAGGACATTGACTGCACCGTGGTGATGAATGTTCAGCAACCTGCCGAGCCAGCTAAGATCGAGGAAATGGACGATGACGAAGATGACATTCCATTGGCCAAAGAAGGAACGCTCAGTGGAACGCTGGCACAGTTGAAGGGTGAAAAAGTTGAGATGATTGATGACGAGGATGAAGATGAGGATGAAAGTGATTGGGAGAAGGAGGAGGAATTTACGGATATCAACACTGATACTGAAGATGAGGCCGATTGATTTGTATACTGAATGAAGCAGTGCTATATAGATAATGCTTTGTAGTATTTCATTCGACGAATAAAAGTCACTTCAAAAACGCGCCCCATTTTGACTTACGCGTTCAAAACAACACAAACGCGTAAAACAACAAACCACTTCCACAACCAAAACACGCAAATTCCCACCAATTGAACAACACAACAGGCAATGTCACTCCCATTACCGCGCCGTCAGATGCCTGCGACGAGAGCTCCTTCACAACTGAAGAAAGAGCTTCTAGAGGAGCAGAAGCAGGAGATCAGAGAGGCCTTCAACTTGTTTGACATGAACAATGATGGGTATTTGGACTATCACGAGTTGAAAGTGGCGATCAGGGCGCTTGGGTTTGAGATGAACAAACAAGAGGTGCTGGAGCTTATCAGAGAGTACGACCGCGATGAGAGAGGACAAATGCATTACGAGGATTTCTTCGCCGTTAGTGAGTATTGTCGTTGTCCACGGTGCTGTGTGGAGTATTGATATTAACAGTAAACAGTGGGAGAGAAAGTGTTGAATAGAGACCCTCTAGATGAGATCCGCCGTGCGTTCAGACTCTTTGACGATGATAACACTGGTAAAATCTCCCTAAGGAACCTACGGAGAGTTGCGAAAGAGCTTGGTGAGAATTTGACTGATGAAGAGTTGAGAGCGATGATTGATGAGTTTGATCTGGATAACGATGGCGAGATCAACGAGGAAGAATTTATCTCCATCTGCACTGATAATTGAATACCTCTATGTCTTGTGCGCTGTGCTGTGTGTATCGAGGGTGTCTTTCTGGACTATGTGTACTAATGTTTGTTTCCTGTTGTTACTGTACGTATAAACAATATCCAAAGAAGTTTCTGACGAGTCGATGTTTGCGTTGTGATTCTGCATATGTTGATGGAATGTAGAGCAGTTCTGCTTGATGAGCGAAATACAAATGATCATCTGAGTAACTAGCAGCAAACCCCGAAGGCTCTTTAAGATCTCTGATGCACCTTTGCGGATGATGTGATACGTTCCCTAGATGCGGTACACTGATATTAAGACTGGTCGGTTTCTGACTTAGATTGGAGGAAGATGTAGAATTGGAATCTGGTTGAACAATTTTCTGTTGGACGACAGGACAGTGGGCGTTAGTAGTCAAGTTCGATTCTGTGTTCTTACTGTTTCAGCTTAAGTTTGATGAAGACCGCAAGCGGCAACGTAACACGTTGTCACGTTAGAACTTAGTAGTAAGTAATTACACGTAACACCCTACACCAGGGTCTGGACGTCCAGCTTAGGCATGAGTCTCTTCCTGCAACACTCACCAACTGTTTCGTCTTCTGGGAGTGTGTGACACAAAGAAAAAGTAAAAGCCAGACATTAGACTCTATGACTTACGAGTACGTACCGAGATAATAGATTGAGAGAGTTAATTAACCCCAAGAACAGCGGGATAGTGGGCATTGTGTTCATGAATGATGATAAGGCGATCTCATAGTGATAAGACATGATGAAGCACTCGCCTTGCGCCACGAAATAAATGGGTGGAACACACCTTAGAGAAAACATGGAATAGCTCCCAGTTCCCACAGCCACAAAGAAGCGTCGTTTTGTGTCACAACTTGACAATCGATTGTTCAAGAATCGATTTCGTCCACATTGACGCATCCGTGGACCGTTGTATCCGTGACTCTCGCTATCTATCCCCTTGGATTGGTTTTGTGATCCTGCTTGTCTTAATGGAACAACACTAAGGTTACACAAAGAGATATCACTATAAAAGCCAGCCGATTCCGATTTTCCTTCCTGCTACCATCCACTCCCTCTTCACATATCACCATTACTCTGCCCTACAACCATTCAACCACATCTGTACGGCCGTTCTTCAGTTCTCGCTTCCGCGCTGTCGTAACACGTACGCTTTCCAGAGGGTTCTCATCGTTGTCCAACTTGTTCGCAGAGTTCTTATCTCTTATGGGAAAGGCTCGCTAGTCACACGGACTCGGAAGACTTCGTTGGTTCCCTCCTTGGCATCACACATCACACATCACACTTTACATCACACTTCACACACCACTTCACACTTCACACACCACTTCACACTTCACACTCCAGAGGGTTCTCATCGTTGTCCAACTTGTTCGCAGAGTTCTTATCTCTTATGGGAAAGGCTCGCTAGTCACACGGACTTGGAAGACTTCGTTGGTTCCCTCCATTGCTGAATCTGTGAGATTGGCTGCTCGCAACCGACACTTCCTCTCGCAGATCATCGGACTCCCAAGCTCGCTGAGACTATGTCATGAGGGTTTGAGATGATAGCGATCGCACAAATGGTGACTATGGACGGGACCTCATTTACCAGATGCAGTTGGTATCGCTGTCTCATCTCAGAGAGACAGTCACACAGTCACAGTGATGATGCTACAATTACTCAATGTCACCAAGGTAATAAGCTCTGGGTGTCATAAGACCTGTCCCTGATTGTTTGAGCTGAGAAAATCAGATATAATTGACCATCTTAGGACGCTGTTGGGGTCTCAACAACTTATTACAGGCATACACTTGATGCATTACATCCTAATACAGGGCGGAATGACATGTAAAATTCCTGGGAATCGAGGGGGAGGGAATCTGTCGCCGATTTTTCGTCATGCTTGTGAGTGTCATTGTGAGAACATAATAGCGCTTTTGTACGATCTAGGTATGTAATACTGATTCATGTGAGCATGCTATGTCTGTAGAACATTTAGACGAACTGTTTAGCGTCAAATTGAGTGCATGATGTCATTAGTTTGTCAAGTTACAGGACCAGATGCTACATTATGAGCCTGATCATTGTCTCAGTCGATACACCACAGGTCTTATGACCGATCCAGTAGCTCAGATGAACCGGATAGCTCTTGTATGGCACGTAATCCGTGTCAACCATATCGATAAATACTTAACTATGCGGGGTTTGAAATTGTTGCAGAGAACCTTATTTAGTAAAACCTTTATAGCTTTGTAACAAGAGGCGCTGGAGACTGTGAGACAGTTTAGTACATATGCTACGTGTGTATATCACCAGACAAATTAGAAGCCACTACGGTCAGCCTCACTAATAGAACGTAGAAATTGATAAAAAAGGCTATGTTCACAATGTTAATTAACCGTGGAAGTAGAAGGGCATATCACTGTCAAATAGTCCATGGCAGTCCCTGACGGATCTACAAGGAACCAACTGATTGCAGGGACTACTTTATCTACTTGGAGTCAACTACCGCGCCCTGACACAGTTTCAACGTTCAACGTACGTTTAAATGCTGAGTGTCTTATATACTGGTTGCACAAAAACATGGAGACGTTTTTCGGTTGTCCGACATGTGCTTTTGTGGATCTATTTACATCTCGGTTTTGTGTCACATCGAACGGTTCTTCGGCCAACGTCTGTGTGACACAAAAAAACGGAATCGGACACAAATGGGCAATGGATTCTCTTTCTCACTTCAGTTCTTTCAGTCCTTGAGGCTTCAACCTACAGTCTAACTCCAGGGACCAGCATCAAGACATTGTTACCAAACACAACTTGTTCGTATCACAGAGACCTGGACAAACGCACACAGCACAGTACGGCCGTTCTTCAGAGCTTGATTCCACCTCTTGTTCTGTCGTAACACGTACTCGGGCATTCATGGGAGTGAGTTGATGTGGAGCGGGTGATTCCATCCATGTCCTCACGAGGTTGGCTACTGTGTTTCTTGGGATGAGCATGGTCTCGTGTTGCATTCGGATACTTTTGATTAGATTTGTGTGATTGTGATGTGATGCGGCATACTCAGCAGTCTGTTCAACTCTGAGTCTTGGGGGATCTAAGGCCTATCTGATACTATTTGTGATGTGTGATGTGTGATTGTGATGGCATGCGGCATACTCAGCAGTCTGGTCAACTCTGAGTCTTGGGGGATTTGAGGCCTATCTGACAAAATGAGTCTCTTCCTGACAAGAATCACACCAGGCCACTCAATGGATTTCTTCTTCCCATATTAGAAGTGTTAAAGACTACGAAGCCTGTGAGAAGGGACTTGTATGTGCCTATGTGAACACCGTGAAACAATCAGATGGTAATGCTACGGCTCATTGAGAGATCAACGGCGTCTTTATCAATCTGAACATGATTATTCTGAATGTATCTACAGTGTGCCAATGGGTCCAAGTGCCACTGTTCAATACAGGATGAAGATATGGCAACCATCAATGATTACAATATCATGGAGACCGTGACCTGGGACATTTTTCAAGTTTTATCAGATGCAGTTGGTATCGTTGTCCCTACCCACATTGATATTTGCAACAATGTGAGGAACGTCGCGGTCTTAAGGATTCCGCAGTTAAGACTCAAGGGTCCCTAACAATCAATCTCATTATGAGGGACTTCCGGACATCACAGAAGACAAGCAGATACCGTCTAAGGCTCTAAACCACACAGATTCAATATATCTAGGGTACCTGGATTATGTTGGATACGAGAGAGCTGCTAGCTCAAAGGGTGAAGACAAAGTAGCGATGCTCTGGAGGTCCCTGTAATGCCCCCAGGAATCTGGGGTTCCAAGGAGAGGGAATCTGTCGCCGATTTTTCGTAGAAGTCCAATAATGGCATATGTAGTAATTTATGGCTCAGATTTGTGTTTAATGGCGCGTAAACGTTGCGCATGATTCTGTTTCACCCCATTACGTATTGAGAGTGGCTTCGGAACGTGTGTATAACGTATTATGTGTCAAAAACTGTGTTTGAGCATCAGTTTCTGCAATATAACTACGATTCAGCTATATATTGAGGCCTTTAAAGTGTATACAGGCAATTTTGGAGTGCTGGTAACCAGTTAATATCCTTCAAAGCTGTAAATTCGAACAACTAGATGCCAAAATATCTCAAAATGTGTTAAATTTCCCTTAACTATGCGGGGTTTGAAATTTTGACACTCTTCAAATTGTTTTCTTAACTATAAAGCCATCTTCAGATGGAAATAGCTGAATAACGAACAGAGATATGGAGTATCTGGTTAATGGATGCTATTGACTGAGATGTCTTTGTTGTTGTGGCATATGTAAAGTGTGTAATTGGTCTCCGGGAATGACGCTTCACCACCCATGATCATACCGTGCTTTGTGTTTCAGCTTACTCCGAAGTTAGCACCTGAGCTATGATCTAAAGGGCCGAGGTTTGAAGGAATTTAGAAGCATTTCTACCTTGACGAGCACATTTACATAATACATGGACCACTTTCACGGTACACCCGCTACCCCAAAGAAGATAACGAGAAATCGTGTTCCCTGGTAAACAAGATGCTGACACTAACGGATTGTACGAACTTCCCCAGAGTTTAGAGACCGCGATAATTACCACTTTTGGGCTCATCGCATAACGAAAAAAATTCTACAGCTTCTCATTAATCCTCGCACCGATACACTAATAAAACTCTGAGAAAATGGACAGAATTCTCGGTGGATTATATATTTCTTCATACCCTCACTTGCTCACCAACAGAGTGGAGTGTGAGGAGAACGATATCACACACATCGTTTCCGTCTTCAAGGGCACTTTCCCAGCCTCCTTTAACAAGTATACAAGTCATTCCATTCCAGTTGATGACTTGGAGAGTACAAACATCATTGAATGGTTTGATGATGCCAACGACTTCATCAACCGTGCTCTTTTCCCAGGACAAGAAGAGATTCAGAGAGGTGTCAAGGGTAAACATGAGGCCAATGTCGTTGTGATTTGTCAAGCTGGTGAGAGCCGAAGTGTGGCTGTGCTGGCAAGTTATTTGATGAAGAAGTACAACCTGAACGCTCAACAAGCACTACACGCCATCCAGAGAAAGAGACCACAAGTGGAACCAAATGAGAGTTTCAAAGAACAGTTGGAGCTGTACTACGCGATGGGCTGCGTTTGCGATAAGAACAACTCGCTGTATAGACAATGGTTACTACAACATTCAACAAAGACAGACCCAAGCGGAAGAGAGTTGTTAGCTGATGATTCCACGTTTAAAGACGAATCTGAGGAGACCCCAGAGATCACTGACAAGGAGCTGACACAGCTGAGATGTAAACGTTGCAGACAGGCCTTAGCCTTGAGTACCTCATTCGTTGATCATGTTCCACCAGGTGAAGAATCAAAGCAGAGCAGATTTATCCGTAAAGTGCCCAATTCCAAGCGTGTGATCAGTGTCCAAGAGGCATCAAGTACATGTTCCCATTTCTTCGTGGAGCCATTGAACTGGATGAAGGAAGATTTGCAAGATGATTCTGAATTGGAGGGCAAATTTCAATGTCCGAAATGTGATACTAAGATTGGAGGTTATAATTGGAAAGGGTCACGTTGCAGTTGTGGTAAGTGGATGGTACCGGCAATTCACTTGCAAAGAGCAAAGGTCGATGAAGTCAAAGTTAATCGTCAATAGTCATGTCCAGGTCAGAACCATTGATTGAAATGTTACCAGCATCAAATGAGGATTCAGAGGTCAAAGTAGTCATCAGCGTAGACCCTGAGTGGAAGATACCACGGTTAGGCTGAACCTCTTCTCCAACTGGACGTGTTGGTGTGATAAAATGCGTTCCTCCAGTGGTTGGTTCAGAATCCTCCATTACTGGCTCCTCGTATTGTTCTGTAACCATGAAACCCTGGTCATACTGTCTGTCGAAAGTACCAGCCTCTTCAGGATCGTCATCATCGTAGTCAGCTTCATAGACAGCGTCTTCCGCCTCAGGAATTCCATCGTCCAAGTCCGTATCTTGAGTCTCCTGTGGTGCTTCCACTCTTGGATTCCCTGGAACTTCACCGGTCGCTGGTCCTTGAACTTGCTGCTGCTGTTGCTGCTGTTGCAGTCGTTGCAACTGCTGCTCCTGTTCAGCTTCCCCTAGCAAATTCTCCGCTGTGGGGACGTCCTGGTTCAACTGCTCTTCTAGCTGTCTCCTTATCTCAAGTTCGTCATGGATCATCTGCATCGTCTTACCAACGCCCAAGGGTGTCAAGTACTCATAGCCTAGTGTTCTTATTTCTCTGAGTTGTCGGAGTCGCTCGTTGATCCTCTGTTGGACGTCATCACCATTCGCAAAGCAAGCACCCGGTCTCATGGATGAGTATGACGATAAAGGTGGTGCACTCATTGGCTGTTGTTGTTGTTGATGCTGTTGCTGTTGTTGCTGCTGGTGCTCATCCTTCTTCAAAACTTCAAGGCGGCGCGGTTTCTCGTCAAGCCACAGGTGGTGGAAGTCCCTTGGTGTCAGGTTTGGCGTGAACATGTTTACTATGAAGCAATCAAATCACTTCTGTTGTGCTGTTGAAGTTGTTTTGTTGAAGTGGAAAATGTAAACACGAAATCGTTAAATCCGTTGATCTCCGGAGACAATTGGAAAAAGTCGTCCATTGGTATCTACAGCCCTCGCTCAGAACATCCAACAATCGCATTGAACGGAGCTCCAAACACAGACCAAAGGGACCACATGGACACCGAAACCGATACAACAATGCGTCGCTCCTACACTGTGAGTGAACATCCTTTCTCGCTCTTTTTATGGCGCCAATGACCACCCATCTCTCTCATACTTTCAAGTATCACCAGTGGACATAAACTGACAAACTCCTAGGACGCCATCAATGCGTTGAACTCCCTCCAGTCGAACTTTGCCACCATTGAAGCCACCAGGAAGCTTGGTGTTCGTAAGAATGCGCTCGCTATGCCTGAGATGCGCGAATGGTCCCGTCGTATTGGGTACCCCGACGTTGGAACCTTCAACAGGCTGAATGTTATCCATGTCACTGGTACAAAGGGTAAGGGTTCCACATGTGCCTTCACACAGTCCATCGTGCAGCAGTATCAACCACAGATCAAGAAGATTGGCCTTTATACCTCTCCACATTTGAAGAGTGTTAGAGAAAGAATAAGGATCAATGGTGAACCAATTGCTGAGGATAAGTTTACGAAGTACTTCTTTGAAGTTTGGGATCGTTTGGATTCCACTAAATCTGACAATGTGACTTTCCCTCATATGGATGAGGGGATGAAGCCAATGTATTTCAAGTACCTGACACTGCTGTCATTCCACGTGTTTATGGAAGAAGGTGTCGATACTGCCATCTATGAAGTCGGAGTTGGAGGTGAATACGACTCTACAAATGTTTTTGAGAAGCCAACCGCATGTGGTGTCAGTGTATTGGGTATCGACCACACATTCATGTTGGGTGATACCATTGAAGAGATTGCATGGAATAAAGGTGGTATCTTTAAGAAGGGCACCAAGGCCTTCTCTGTTCCACAGATCGAAGCTGGCTTGAAAGTATTACAAGAGAGAGCCTCTGAGAAGGGAGAGACTCTGAGTGTCATTGAGGACAAACTTGTCGACGGTTATAAGCTGGGTATTCCTGGTGTTTTCCAGAAGGGTAATGCTGCATTAGCAGTTGCACTCACCAGAGAGCACCTGAATAGGCTGAATATCCCAATGGAAGAGTCCAAGACCAGAGAGGGTCTTTCCAAGGCCTTCTGGCCAGGAAGATGTCAGACCATCAAGGATGGCAAGATCACTTGGTTCATCGATGGAGCTCATACCAAGGAGAGTGTTGATGTGTCTTCACAGTGGTTCAAGAGCGTGACTGATCCAGCTAGAAAGAAGGTTCTTCTCTTCAACCAACAGACGAGAGATGCCAACGAGCTTGTGAAGATTCTGCACAAGGGGTGTGCTCTTAAGTTTGACGATGTGATATTCACCACAAACGTGACGTGGTCCTCGGGAAACTACTCTGTGGACTTGGTGTCCATGAACACGTCCAAGGAAGCAGTGGACAAGTTGGAGGTGCAGAAGGAGCTTGCCACCGCTTGGGCTGAGCTGCAGCCTGAATCAAACCGCCACGTTGTCCATGACATTGAAACCAGTGTGAAGATCGTTAAAGATCTCGGGGAAGACGTCGATGTCTTCGTCTGCGGCTCATTGCACTTGGTTGGCGGCTTCCTCGTGGTACTGGATGGCAAAACCAGCTGACTCAAATGCCATTTGACCAGCCATTTTTGCTAGATATCCGCGGATCAATACAATGTCCTACTGTTTTATCCGTGTAATTGCCCAATTTGGAAATCCCTAAAGTGCATCAGCTTAGCCGCCCTGTCAAACTTTGGTGGCAAAATTATCGTTGTTGACACTAACGAGCATCGAACACGAGCATCGAACTGAAAGACGTGTAAACCGCTGTCGAAATGACGCTGCCTGTCGTACTGGGGAATGTGAGCCGAATGAGCTGTCCAAGACGAAGAACAAGAAGCCACTAACGACACTCAGACTTCCAGAAGAGACGCGCTTGTCGAGATTGAGCAGCGCTATCAACGCGTTTGGAGCGATGAGAAGTTGTTTGAGGCTGATGCTCCAATGCCTAAGAGCGATGACGAAACTGCCAAAGAGGCGCGTGAGCACACTCCAAAGTTCATGGTAACAATGGCGTATCCATACATGAACGGCGTCCTTCATGCAGGCCACAGTTTCACTCTTTCAAAAGTGGAATTTGCCGTAGGGTTCGAGAAGATGAGAGGCAAGAGAACCTTGTTTCCCCTTGGTTTCCATTGCACGGGGATGCCCATCAGAGCGTGTGCTGATAAGCTTGCCCGTGAGGCCAAATTATTTGGCAAAGACTACTCCGATGTCCCCGATGATAATGAGTCTGAACTATTGGAACAACAGAGAGAAAAAATGCGCAGTGAAGATGGATCTGTCAAGTTTAAAGGAAAGAAGACCAAGGCCACTGCAAAGCAAGGTAGGGTGAAGTACCAGTTTGAGATCATGTTGCAATTGGGAATCGAAAGGAAGGATCTCTACAAATTTGCAAACCCAGCACATTGGCTTAAATACTTTCCTCCACTTTGTCAGCGTGATTGTGAATCATTTGGTGCTCGGATTGATTGGCGTCGCTCCATGATAACCACCGATATGAACCCCTACTATGACCAATTTATCAGATGGCAAGTCCAGCGGTTGAAGGATGTTGGTCGAATCAAGTTTGGTGAAAGGTACACCATTTACTCAGTAAAGGATGGACAGCCCTGTATGGATCACGATAGACAATCAGGCGAAGGTGTCACCCCACAAGAGTACGTCGGTGTCAAGATTGAGGTCATTGAATTTTCAGACCCTTCTGTGGTGAAGAAACTCGATATTTCGAAGAAAGTTTACCTGATTGCAGCTACACTGCGTGCTGAAACCATGTATGGTCAAACTTGCTGCTTCGTCTCCCCTGATATCCTGTATGGAATCTTTGATAATGGTGATTCATACTATATCACCACAAAGAGAGCATATAAAAACATGTCTTTCCAGAAACTGACACTTGGACGTGGTGTTTATAAACATGTTGCCGTTGTCCAAGGTTCACAGTTAATTGGATCCAAGATCCATTGTCCTTTGTCTTACTATGAAACACTTTGGGTCTTGCCAATGGATACAATCTTGAGTGTTAAGGGTACTGGGATTGTGGCTTGTGTTCCATCAGACTCACCTGATGATTTCATCACTTGTCAAGAGTTGAAACAGAAACCTGAACGGTATGGCGTTCTTTCTGAATGGGTTTTGAATCCTGTCTCAATCATCAATACGAAGTTGTACGGAGATCAATGTGCTCCACAGATTTGTCAGGAGTTCAAGATCAAGTCCCCAAGGGAAACTGACAAACTTGCAAAGGCCAAAGAATGTGCTTATAAGGAGGGTTACAACAATGGTACGATGCTCGTTGGTGAATACGTTGGACAGAGGGTTGAAATTGCTAAACCAAAAGTGAGGCAAGACCTGATCAATAATGGTTTGGCATTCATCTATTCAGAACCAGAGAGCCCAGTCATATCTCGCTCAGGAGACATATGCGTCGTGTCGTTGGAAGACCAATGGTATGTTGACTACGGTGAAGCTGAATGGAAGTCACAGGCACTAGAAGCCCTTGCAGCAATGAAAAATATGAACCAGACAACAGTGAATGCTTTTGAGAGTGTGCTTGAATGGCTAAAAAATTGGGCTGTCTGCCGTACGTATGGCTTGGGAACAAGACTACCTTGGGATGAAAAATATTTGGTCGAGTCTCTCTCAGATTCGACGATCTATCAGGCATATTACACCATTTGTCATTTGCTTCACAGTGACGTCTATGGTTCTGAGTTGGGTGAGTTGGGAATCACTGCCGAACAGATGACACCTGATGTTTTCGACTATGTTTTCCTCCACAGGGATGAAATTGTGACTGATATCCCATTGAAATACTTGAATAGGATGAGACGAGAATTTGAGTACTTCTATCCCTTGGATATGTCTATCTCTGGAAAAGATCTAATTCCAAATCACTTGACATTCTTCATCTATACACATACTGCAATCTTCCCTAAGGAGTTCTGGCCAAGAGGGATACGTGCTAATGGTCATTTATTGCTGAACAACAACAAGATGTCGAAATCCACGGGTAATTTTCTCACTTTACAAGATGTCATCAATAAATTTGGTGCCGACGCCTCAAGGATCGCTTTGGCTGATGCTGGTGATACCGTTGACGATGCAAACTTTGAAGAGTCCACAGCCAACTCGGCAGTTTTGAGATTACACACGTTAAAAGAGTGGTGCGAAGAAGTGAAGTCGGGGAACATCCCGATGAGGTTGACCAATGAACAGGATGATTCATGGTTTGATTCTTCGATCTGCGAAGAGACGATGGATCCAAATGGGTACAGTCTCCTGGATCGCTGTTTTGACAATGAGATGAACGTTTTGATCCATGAGACCTATGAGCACTATTCCAATACGAACTATAAGATGGCATTGAGATCAGGATTCTTTGATTTCCAAGCTCTGAGAGATTTCTACAGAGATATCATCGATGTGATGCATGAGGATTTGGTCATGAAGTACATTGAATTACAGGCGTTGTTACTCACTCCGATTGCGCCCCATATTGCGGACTTCATCTGGAGGGAGATATTGCAACATGAAACCTCTATCCAGGAAGAATCATTCCCTCTGATCAATAGAGATCGTGATATCAACACAACGATGTCTATAAGACTGGGATACATCCGTTCGTTGCTACGCCAAATTCGAGAAGTTGAATGTTCAAAGTTGAGGAAACGTAAGAATGGAACGGGCGAGATAGATGGTCAGAAACCTGTAAAGATGACAGTGTTTATCGCCTTGGATTTCCCTGAATGGAAGGTGAAGTATATGAAAACTGCTAAGATGTTATATGAGGAAGGCAGGTTGAGTGAGTTGGACAACGTGAAGAGACTTGTTAGTGGTGATTTACAAAGAGCAATGCCATACATCATGCACCTCCAACAAAGATTGGAGACAGAGTCACCTTACGTTGTGTTTAACCATGAGATTGAATACGAGGAGGAGAGAATGATTGAAGAAATCATGGATAAAGTGCTGAATGCACCGCAGTTTGTCGAAGTTGATAGATTGGAGATTATTCATTTTAGACATGCAGATGGATATGTGAAGATGAAAGAGGGGGAGATGAAGCCAATCCAGAAACCTATTGAGAAGACCATTCCCGGTGAGCCTACTGTTATGATGGATAACTGCTGATTATGATGACGATGCTAATGATGAAAATGGAACAAAAAGAAGACATGCAAAAATAAGAATATAGCTAATGAATGATGCAATGTGACGCTGGTAAGAGCATGTTAATCGACCTCGTAACCTCTCTCACGAAGCTGTTTGGCCGTCCAAATCCAGTTGTAACTGATGTTGTCCATGTCGTTGACCACCCGTCCAGGGGTTCTCTGTTTCCCACCTGTGCTGAAATAGCTCCCATTTGGGCCAGGCTCATCACTGAGCGCCACGAAGAGAGTCGCATATGATCCCTCCTCGTTCGTGCAGCCGAATAAGTAGCCAAACACCTGGAAGAACAACCAGAATGCGATTCCAATGAAGGGGATTCTCGTCCAGTAGGAGAAGAAGTTGGTGTTCATCACAAAGCCTGGGTGCACTGAGAAGCACCGCAGGTTGTTCTTCATCGATAACAGCTTCATGTACTGCATCCCCGATGATTTGGCCATCGCATAACGGAGCCATGTAAACACAATATTCGGGTTGTGGTGGAAGGTCCAGTCCCTGTTGAATTCAAAGAGCTCCATATAATGAGCAATCGAGGACACGTAAATGACCCTTGAATCGGCAGTGAGAGCTGGCAGCAGTCCCTGTGTGAGAAGGAAATGGGAGACATAGTTCGTCTGGAACTGAACCTCGAATCCATCGTCCGTAATGGCATGTGGAACGGCGCCTATGCCTGCGTTGAGTATGAGGAGGTCAATGCGGAGTTCCCATTGCTTGAGTGTTATTGTGGCAGCTTTGACGCTCTTCAAATCAAGCAGGTCCACCCTGAGTGACTTCAGCTCGCCGAGCGGGTCGCCCCGGCACCTCTTGTGGGCCTCTTCCTCGACGTCTTTCAACGCTCTCTTGATCTTATTGCTATTGCGGCCCAGTACGTAAATCGTGTATCCGTGGAGGTACAGATGCAGCACGGTGAACCAGCCAATGCCGGAGTTTCCGCCTGTAATCACAGCGACCTTGCGCGTCTCCGAGGGATCATTGTATGGCAGTGACTGCGGCGTCTTCATTGCAGCTTCGAGTGCCCTGTTGAAAAGTGGTCAATGCTCTCTCTTTCTCCCCTTCTTCCTATGAGAGAATGTGTCAAAAAATTGATCTACCGAGGATGTTTTCCAAGTATCAAACAAAAAAAAAAAAAAAATTTCACTCATCGGCATACGGCACATTAATTTTATTTTATTATATACGAGCTGCACTCTCAAATAAAGATCGTACGATTTATAACCAAGAGAGTCGAGCGAAGAAGAGGAAAATGGAAGAAGAGGCACCAACGAGAATCGGCAGAGATGACCCCTTTGTCTTTGGCCAGCGCCACCTGACGGACGAGAACGACGTGTGGGCGCACAACGCATGGGACAACGTTGAGTGGGGCGAGGAACAAGTCGCTGAAGCACAGGAGAAGATCTCCAAGCAGTACGACCACCCGGTCGACGACTTCGATAAGAACAAGTACAACTCGAACCCGGCCAAGTACTGGGACCTGTTCTACAGAAACAACAAAGAGAACTTCTTCAAGGACAGGAAATGGCTGCAGATTGAGTTCCCACAGCTGTACGAGGCCATCAAGGAGGATGCTGGCCCACAGACCATCCTGGAGATCGGGTGTGGTGCTGGAAACACGATGTTTCCTCTCATCAGAGAGAACAAGAACCCGCTGCTCAGAGTGGTGGGGTGCGACTACTCGGCCAAGGCTGTGGAATTGGTTCGTGAGTCCAAGGACTTTGATCCCAGCTGCGCAGATGCGCAAGTATGGGACCTCGCGAATGCGGAGGGCTCCATCCCAGTGCCAGAGCACTCCGTAGACATTGCAGTGATGATCTTTGTGTTCAGTGCTTTGTCGCCGGAGCAGTGGGAGCAGGCTTTGGAGAACTTGACAAAGCTGATGAAGCCTGGGGGTGTTATTCTCTTCAGAGACTATGGTCGTTACGATCTAGCACAGGTGCGTGTCAAGAAGGGCAGATTGCTCGACGACAACTTCTACATCAGAGGTGACGGCACAAGGGTTTATTTCTTCACAGAGGAGGAGCTCAGAGAGATATTTACACGCAAGTTTACAGAGTCCAGAATTGGCACAGATAGAAGACTCATCGTGAATAGAAAGAGGCAGTTGAAGATGTATAGAATCTGGCTTCAGGCAGTGTTCACGGTGCCTTCTTGAAGCACACAGCATATATGGAGGAATCCATCAATATACACACATTCATGGAACAGTTGCCGTATTGGAGATTCCATGGGAGGTGAAGGAATCCCGTGTATAACCACAGAGACCTTATCGTAAAGTTCTGGCACCACTTCTCTTATCACATCTCCCAGAGTTTGCCCGTTGAATTCCACCACTCTGTCCAATCTGCTATCGTTCAAGTACACGCGTAATGGTAGTCTCTTGTACCCCAGCTTCAACTTATCGTACACCCTTCTCCATATCACAAAGTCATGGAGTTTAACACCTTCCCAGAGCATGGATGAATCCTGTTTCGATAACCCCATGACCTGCTTCGCATTACCATTGTGGATGTACGATGATTCCTTCAGCTGGTTCAACCAGTACTGTTCCATGTCCATCTTGGGAAGGATGTAGTCAGGATTGGGATCGCTATGACCCTCTAGCCTCCATGGTGTACGACCGGGTATCAAGTCATACAGCACGCCAATTGGCTTGTTCCACGCTAGTGCCACATCTTCCACACTCAGCCATTGGAGTTCAACACCAAGCACACTAGACATCTGTGCGTAATACAAGGGGAAGTAGGAGTTTCTCGGTACTCTGATCTGTTTCGCTCATGTGTCAGTGGCCAGTCGTCTACAAGGGAATTAATTGCACTTACATAGCACTCGACACCACCTATGGTGACCACGCAGTTGATGGAGCCCTCCCACACTCTGATCGCGATGTCGCCCATGTTTCTCTGCAAGTGTTGTGCCTTAGCCTCAGCTAATTGGAGGAAACGCCATTCAATAATGTGTCACTATAAGATTGGCTGAATTGATTCTGGGAAGACGCTATAAGTTCGCGATAATTGCCCCTTTGGGATAAATATCAAAACATCCAAACACCGATGGATAAAGTCTTCAAATGGGAGGATTAATTGTGCAGTTCGTTCTTCTCGTCTGGCGAGTGAAATAAGCCGATGGGTGACGTCCACAAGACTCTATGGGAGGATGAACAAGATGGATTCCCACTGGAGAAATCCATGACTGTGACAATGTTCATGTTATCTCCTGTCGAGACCAGAGATGAACTCAAGAGACAATTACAACGGTGCTATGATGAGCTTATGAAACAGCTGGAGCCATGGATACGCCACTATGCATGGGACTATGAAGCTCTAGAGTTGTCGATGTGTGAACACGCCGGTGTGGACTATGTGTATGGCTCTCTGAAGCTAGGTGAGATGATGCAGGATGAATGGCTCGTGACCTCATTGTTGTACAAGATGACGACTCTGTACGATGATCTGTTCATCCAAGTCTACGACTCAGAAGGTGACTTCCTCCTGATTGAATCATGGGAACATCTCCCCGAATGGATCAGTCCGGATGTGGCTAGGAATCGTGTGTGGTTGTCTCAGGGCCGTTTGCTGATCATCCCGGAGGTTTATTATATGGATAGATCGCTGACTTTGAAAGAGTCATTGACATTTTTGGAAAGAGCCAGTTATAGGTGTTTGCCAATGCCGGATATTGATGCTGTTATTAGAAAGAGGTGTGATGAATATCCCGAGAGAGCATTGCAAGGTCAGGTAACGGTTGAAGTTGAGGTGGAAAGAGGTATGGTAGGTCATTTGATTAAGAGAAATTTCATCAACGAGTGTGTGTGGGAGAAGATCAAGCAGATGAGTATGATGAATACTGAATATCGTGCTGTTCCCCTTATCAACCCACAGAATGTGAAGGTACAGATGAAAGTCGAGACTTTGTTACTATTAAAGGCTCTCTTGGAGAAAGAGAATTCCGACTACGATCTGTCTTTACATGGTGGAATGTTCCTCAACCTTGCCATCAAAGAGTATCTCTCGAAGTATGAGGACTTATCAGACGAGGATATTTCTGATGAAGCCATTGAACACTTTAACACTCGTGGAGATGAACTACAACTCGCCTTGAAAGAACAAGGAATAATCGCAGAGATCATTGAACCAGTGGTGGAATTTGATCTGCCAGAGCAAACAACCAACGAAGAGGACGTCATGATGGAGAAATTGCAATCATTCTTCAAGGATACGGAGGCCGATGTCGATGGAGTTGTCAATGGTTCCATGGGGGGAGATGGGGAGTGTGAAAGTGGGAGTGAGGATGAGGACGCTACGGCGAGGGATTTTTTGGAAAATGCTGGTGCGGGTATTGATGAGGATGATTTCTTTGAATTCTTTGCAAAGGAGGCCCTAAAATTGAAGGATGGAGATCTGGACAAGTTTAGAAACTTGAATCTGGATGGAAATGACTCACTAGACGATGATGAGGTGGATAATGAGGAAGAAGAAGAAGAAGGAGAAGAATATGATTTCAATGACCCACAGCTAACACCTGAAGAATTACAAGACTCACTACAAAACTTGATCAAATCTTTGAAGGAAGGAATGGATGGACCAACTTCAACCCTATTGCAGAACTTACACTGATCGCATATCTATAGACGGCCATATCACAATGTGGATCAGTACACCGTCTCTCTTTGTATGATGAGAATGCGACTAGTGACATCCATACACCGCACTAAAAATAGTGGTTGCAGCCCCGTTGAACAACCACTGTTCTCTTCAATTGTTTGATTCAACATTCAACCGGTACAACGTACTGACAAACCAGTAAGAGATCAAGGCGCTGAAAGATGTTGTATTCATGGAGTAGCAGCCTTGCAAGACGCACTCGTTCCCAAGGACAGACATTTGAACAATGCAGCAATGGAGAAGTCCACCAATCTTCCACTCGAAATACAACTCGAGATTGTGTCACATATATCTCCAGATGATTTGATCAAGCTGATTAGGATCCTTAACACAAATGATCCTTCCAATTCTCTTTCCAGTGCTGTCGATGTCATTGAACGACCTGGTGATCTAAAGAGGCGTTCTTGTGAGCCCATTAAGGTGATCCTTATCACGAATTTGTTCTGCTCAATCCGCCAATATCACCAACTTGTCAGAAGTCGCTGAGCTTTGTGCTAATATATGGAGATAAACAACGCTCAACGCCGTTAGAATGGCTACCAATACTTCTCACTGATGAGCTTATTGAAGAACTGTGTGTTTAAAGGCGAGGGAATTGTGACATTGTGAATTGGTGCTGCAAGTCAAACTGCACAGAGACCAAATACTTGAACACGCCATTCGCTGTATGGATGTTGGATTCCAAGGGAATTTCGGTCAATATCAGTCGCTCTGATTAATGTCAGTTCTAATGTCAGTACACGTCATCCACAGACGGCTCAGGACATGGCAGTTACTCTTCTCTCAATACAATAAGAAGTGTAACGCTTCTTGGTTTATACGATCCATCGCTCATCTTTATTTGTAAGTTCTCTAGAACGATTGAACGGTTGGTGTTTGGTATTCGAGAGCTAAGATATAGAGAGCTAAGATATAGAGAGAAGTCGCAAAGCACTCCACGATGATGCGAAGCACATCAAGGAAGTTTTGGTTTCATCAGGAGTTACAACTTAACTCTAAGTGAATAAGAATCATCATCACTGGTTACAGTTTATTAGTTACTTCTGGGAAATCAGGGCACTGATTTCACAGATGGTGGATATATAAACTACGGTACACCGAGGTATGACGAGCAGGTCGACGGACAATTGACTTCAATTGACGCCTCCAATATACAACTTGAAGCCTTAAAGCTGACTCCTGACTCCTCAGTATTCTCAATGTACGAAGCTCGAACACTAGTTAAGATACTCTTGAGCAAAATTCCCCGGTCTATGACCTTCACTAAATAATTGTCTTCACTTCAATAGCTAGAGTAAGAAAATTGGATAACTACTCACATACAAACAAGCACACACACACACACACACACACACACAAATATACACAGCCATGAGACCAACACTTCTCCTGCGCCAGGCCAAGACACAGCAGAAGCCCGTGCTACTCATCGTGAGCTCCATTGGGAACCCTGAGCCTCAGTATTCACACACCCGTCACAACATGGGTCATGAAGTGCTGAATGCACTGGTGCCACGGACGCTCTTCAGGGATAAATCTCCCTGGAGTGGGTGTTCCATCGCAGTTCACCACGATGTGATGTATCTGAAGACGCTGGACTACATGAATCTCTCTGGCAAGGCACTTGCACCTGCGTGGAGGGCCATTCAAGCACAGTTTGGTAGCAAGAGAGACGTACGGTTCCTGGTGCTATACGATGAGATGGACAAGGCCGTGGGGAAATATCAGCTGAGGCATGGCAAGGTAAGCAGCAGGGGCCACAACGGGCTGAAGAACATTGTGGAATGTCATGGCAATGACTACTACAGGCTGGGTGTGGGCATTGGTAGGCCAGACAGCAAGCACTCGCAGCACGTTGCTGATTACGTGCTGAGCAGGATCCCACAGAGGGACTGGGAAGTCGTTGAGAGGAGCGTGATTCCCTCTGTGGCAGAGGTCATTGAAGGGTTGAAGGTGTAGCCTCTTGTGGTTACACTACTGGGTGTGTGAGCATAGAACGCTGTATATATAATAACTCATAAAGGAACATAGAACACTGTCACATATGTATATATTACAACTCAGCTCAGCTGTCGTATGTACAGCACATTATTACAACGGATGAAGAGGTCGTTGCCCAGCTTTGTGGCGACGCCTTCAACGATCTCCTCAGGGTCCGACAGCGAGATGTTGAAGTAGTTATCGCTTGCCTGGAGCTTGCCCTTGTAGGAGGTGTTGTTGAACTTAAGCTTGACGAGCACCTCTGTGCCCACTAGCTCTGTGACGAAGGGCTTTGGGTTGATGATGTTGAGTGACATGTGTGCTAGTGCCTGTGTATGCGACAGTAACAGCCTGTGAGAGTAGTGATAAGTAATGACAAGTAATATGGAAGGAATAATTGAATATTTCGTGAAAACTTCGCTCAGTAGCAGAAAACATCAAATATCAACTATCAAATATCAAATATCAAATATCAACATCCTCAACACACACAGAAGAGATGGAGTTCCGCCTGGAATTGACGGTCGACAGACCGCACGTGCATCAAGCACTGAAAGGTGAGTGTGCTAGTGCTGGTGCCTCCTTTTATACGCTTTCGGGACGGCCAAACTGACAAGTGCGCAGCACTCATCTCCACGATCCTGTTCTACAGGACGTTTGGCTCTGTGATGCCTGAGACGAGGGAGTTCCTCGAGACGCCCTATGTACGTGTACTACTGCTGCTTCGATATGTCTGTTGTACATAATACTGACTTGTTTTTCTACACCAGCCCGCTTGTATTCCTGCGATTGACGATGAGCTGGAGGCTCAAATACACACTGTGCTCGGAAAGCTGGACGCTGAGGGCGACCACTCGACGAGTTCCACGCCGTTCGGCTCGCCTGCAACCGTGGCGAATCCGTATGCGAACATCTCCTTCGACGATGACACGAGTGGTGGCACTCTCAGGACGCTGAAAGGTGAACAACAACAACAACAACAACAACAACAGCAACAGCCCCGATGCGCAGAGATCAGTGTCAAGTTCTACGAGCCGAAGAAGTTGAAGAAGCCCTCGTGGTTCGGCAAGACGGAGGAAGAAGTTTACTGGGAGACGTGGCTGGTGCACATCACCGTGTTGCAAGGTGTGCAGAGTGAGGAGTGGTTCAGCCGGCTGAACCAGCAGTTTGAAGCGCTGGTGCAGCGCATCAGCGACTGCGCCAACGACAACAAGGAACACATCCCCATTATCACGAGCGCGGAGATGATGCCCTTTGGATACACGATACAGCTTGTGGGCTCACAGGGATGGCACGGGTTCATCAAGAAGATCCTGACAGACTCTTAGGGGTTAACCTCTCAATATACGGCTGTGTACTGTGTATTCATAAAGCCAGACGTACAAACTACAGCTTGGCCAGCAGGTCGTTGCCCTCGACAAGTATGCACCGGCCACCGGCTATGACCTCCAGCTGCTTGTCCCTGGCCAGCTGGATGCACTCGTCGTCGTAGCTGCCAGGCTGGAACCAAACCGCTTTGACACCGGCAACGTTGCCCTCCAGCGCACGCTTCGTCACCGCTGGCGGAGTCACCACGCTGACGCTGAGTCCATCGTGATGCCCATCTTGATCACCATCGGTCGCACGCTGGACAGCATCAGCCAGGGTGGCAGCCGTGGGCACCGACAACACCTCAGCCGCTGTCGGATTCACCGGGATCACGGGCAGCGCAGCGTCGATGTACCACTGTGTGATCCTGGAACCGAACTTGGATGCGTTGGTGGATGCTCCAAGCACCGCGTACGCTCTCTTTGGTGCGAAGAACATTGTCTATTGTTCTTCTGCCTGTTCTACTGCTTTTGTGTGTGATGTTGATGTTTGTATAACAATTTGTGGGGGGGAACAATCAAATCCAAAACCAACTGACCCGGTGCTTATCTAAACCTTGGCCTTCTTCGCTGGAGGCTCACCATCGGCGTCGCCATCACCATCGCTCATCGAAACGTTGGCATCCGAGTCAAACTCCTCTGCAACGTCGTCGTCATCGCTGCTTCCACCGTCAAAGTCCTCGTCAGGCGACTCGTCATCGTCCGCACTGCCCATGTTCACGTCAGAATCGTCAGAATCATCCTCCCCGGCCAATGCGGCTTGGATTCGGTTGTTCTGCTCCTCCTCCTCGTTCTTCACCCTCACTTGCTTCTGTCTGAGGAAGGCTGTCACTCCCGTGGCCTCGTCCTTGCCCAAGTTGGAGAACAGATGGGCGGTGCCAATCTTCAGATGAACCTCCATGTCAAACGTCCTATGCACGTGCAAATCACTCGTACGTGAGATGGAAACATGGTCAACGTCCGCAAATGGGATGTACACCGTGGGTTTCGTCGTGAACATGAAACATCTTTCCAAAAGGTAGAGATACCCCTCGTTGGCCTTTAGAGAACATGGCAAGCCGGCCTTACCTTGTGATGATATGAATGATCCTGGGATTTGGATACGACGATCGGTGAATCCTCTGAGAACATGCGAAAGAATCATGTGTGATTGTTCGTTATAACTCTTGTTCAACTTACCTTCATACTTCAGCTTGAACTCGTCATCCTCAACGTTGATATCCAACTCCATCATCTCATTCTTGTCAAATTGTAACACGAGGAAGGGATAAGGCGTTTGACCTTGTCTCAAAGGTGGGTTCACCTGGATGATCATCAAATGGTGTAAGTCATCTGGCTTTGGCAATGAAAAGATCCTCTCAATCTGCTTGTATTGGATCTTGTGGTCATAGGTCTTACCTCTCAATCTTAACGATGTTGGATAGAAATCCAAATCGAAACGACCACGAGGAGTGAGGAACAAGATGTCCGTGAATGAGGCAATGGCATCGCCGGAGAAATGACCGATATCTGCCTTATCCTTCAGCTGTTCATAAAAGGCAGATGCCTTACTCTGCTCCTCTTTTTCTTTACCTTCCTCGGCAGACCCCTGAGCATCATCATCATCATTCTCCACAACACCTGGAATGTAGAATCTCATCTCCACAACCTCATCACCCGCAATGTCGTTGTTCTGCTCGGTCGAAGTCATATCAACAGCCACCTCGTTCTTACCAGCCAAGTTGGAATTGTTGATGATGGAGTATGGTAACTCGAACGCGGGTTTACCCTGCACTTGGAACACCACCTCGTTCCTCGTCATGTCCAACTCTCCCCAATTCCAACCCCTAAGGGAATGTTCTCTGTGGTCTATTTGGATGTTGTAATACCTTTGGAACTCATTCTTCAACTGATTCAAGTCCTCTGTGTCAAAGCCATCCAGCCTCACCACACCGTTGTTCTTCGTTTGGATACGCAGCTCATACCCACGCGACCCACGCGACCAGATGGCACTGCTTAGATCCTCCACACCGAGCAGGAAGGGCTTCATCGTCGCAGAGCCTCCAGTGGCAGCGGCCTTCCAGCCAACACCGGTGTCCGCCAGACGGAAGCGGCCATGTGCACGAGACGAGTTCAGGTAGATGCGTTCAAAGTCGAGACCTGCCATTGTTCTGTCCACTGTGCTAGGTTGTTATGTGCCAAGTATTCAATCTCAATCTCAATCTCAATGTTGTACACGCTGATAATTAAAAAAAAAGCGCGTTCTTCTGCCGGCCGGGTAACAAGTAAAGTCCCCCGGTTTGTGCTGCTCTTACCGTACGCTTCCTCTTTCGGTAATATCCGGCCATTTCACGCGAATATTTCCTCTTTGGGCACTGCAAGTAGCTTCCCCCCCCCCTTTTCTAATTAACGCGCGGCAGAGAAACGAAAACAACGCTCAAACAATTAAGTGTTTGCCGACACAGAGAGAGACAGAAGTAGAGATAGATAGAGAGAGACTGACGCAAGGAACTATGTCCAACAACATCACCGCGCAGGACGTGCTGCACACTTCCGTGGAGATCTTTGGGCGATACCTGGCACACGGCGTGGCGTACATGGAGCGCGTTCCCGGCGGGCCAATGGTGATCCGCTACATCAAGTCATCGCATAAGGACGACCCCATCAGAACGCTTCTCGAGTTGGCGCTGCTGGTGTTTGCCATCCGGTACTTCACCACCTCGAGATCGTCGGTGAAGAAGAAGGGCTTTGTCAAGTTGAGTCCCGCAGAGATTGACGATCTGGTTGACGATTGGGAGCCGGAACCGCTCGTCATACCTGTGGACGAACGTGAGCAGTGGCAATTGGATGCCATCCCAGTGAGCAAGAGCGCCATTGTCTCGCATGTGCATATCGAGGGCTTTGATAAACCTCTTGTGAACGCCGCATCTCTCAACTTTTTAGACCTGGGACAGAATGAGTTGATCAAAGAGGAGGTCAAGAAGGTGATTAGAAACAGTGGTGTCGGTGCATGTGGTCCTCCAAACTTTTACGGAAACCAGGACGTCCACATGCAACTAGAGTCGGATCTCGCGGACTTCTTTGGCGCTGAAGGATGCGTGCTCTATGGCCAGGACTTCACCACCGCGGGCTCTGTGCTCCCATCCTTCTTGAAAAGAGGTGACTACGTCATTGCCGATTCCAACTGTAACTTGGCCATCCAGAAAGCACTCCAGCTGTCCAGATCCAACGTGTATTGGTTCAAGCATAACGACATGGATGACTTGGAGCGAACCATGAAAGAATTGAGAGATCAACACTTCAAGTACGAATCTCCAATATCTAGAAAGTTCATCATCACCGAAGGGTTGTTCTGCAACGTGGGAGACTTCCCGGATCTGCAAAGGATTGTTGACTTGAAAGAGGAGTACAAGTTCCGTGTCTTCATTGACGAATCCCTTTCATTTGGTGTGATGGGTGCCACTGGCCGAGGTCTCGCCGAACATTTCAACATCCCACGTTCTAAAATCGACATTTCCATTGGGTCGATGGCCAATGCCTTTGGTTCTAGTGGAGCCTTCTGCATCGGTGACAAGGTGATGTCGTACCATCAAAGAATCGGGTCGTTGGCGTACTGTTTCAGTGCCTCGTTGCCTCCATACACCGCAAGGGCCACCTCGATGGCTTTGAAGACTATCGACTCTGATATCAAGAATGGCGAGAGCGTTTTGCTGAAGAAGCTGCACACGAATGCCTCCGTTCTGTTCAAGAGCTTCCAGAACGACAAGAAGTTGCAGCCGTTGATGAAGATCACCTCTGTGGAGCAATCCGCCATTCTGCACTTGCAGCTGCACCCTGACATTAGACAACGTCTCGGGTTGCCCTTGTCATACACGGGCTCAGGGTCCGAGATGGAGCTGCGCAACAAGAAGGGGCTGAGCGACAAGTTCATCGAGACGTTGAACAACGAGCAGCTGTTGTTGCAACACGTTGTGGACGAGTGCATGCACCTGGGCGTGGTTGTGATGAGACCTGCGTACTCATGGGCACAAGAGATTTCTCCCTTGGTGCCGCACCTGCGTGTGAGTGTCAACTGCGGTCTCAGCGAGAAGGAGGTGAAGGACGTGCACAAGTCTGTCTCGCGCGTGGTGCAGTCGCTGGTGCAGGGGATCACTCAAGCGGAGTTCGAAGGGCTTTCTAATTAATTAATAACTGTAATATTCTCTGTATGCCCTGTGAACGTTGTATCGTTGTAACATTCATCCATATATTCATCCATCCATTCATTTCATCCATTCATTCATCCATATATTCATCCATCCATTCATTTCATCCATTCAGGGCTGAGCTTTTGCATATGCGCGGGCTCAGCAAGAAAAACATTGATTTGATCGTTTGTTCGTATATACAACAACAACAACAATAACAACAACAAGAGTTATACAACCAGTACACGCCAGTGGATCAGACACAGTCAAGACATGGCCATCTTTAGAAAGAAATCAGCGGCGTCGCAGGGCTCAGGAGGCTCGGGTGGAAAGGCCCAGGACGTTCACATCACCAAGGAGGACGAGAGACACTACAAGGTGCGCACGGGCTCTGTGCACGACCCGATCCTAGAAGCCATGAATGAGGCCCAACCTTTTGAGAACTCCGTGCAGGAGAATGAGACCGACCAGCGTAGGTCGTACAACCAGATGGCCCAGCAGCAGGGCATGTTTGACGTGTTTGGCCGTCAGATAAACAAACCAGACATCTCCAACCCAACAAGAGCAAGGGACGAGAGACCGTTGGATACGATCAGGGCGTTCGAATACGCCATTACGGGTGACCAGACTTATAAGGACCGCCTGGAGACGCAGAACCTCGGCTTCAGGGTGAGACCGGACTTCCCGCAGTTTGGATCGAATCCGTACGGTCAGAGTGGTGGTGAGCAGTATGGGGACGGGTCTTATAACAACGGACACGTCCATAGCTTTGCCGGTGACGAGCAGGGCGTGTACGAGGCTCCAGAGCGCAAAGAGGAGCCGAAGAAGAAGAAGCGTGGCCTGTTTGGTAAGAAGAAGTGACCACAGACCAATGCGTTTGAGGGGGGGGTGTTTGATGTTTGGACTTTTGTATGTTAGGATTGATTGGACTGCTACCATCAATTGCTGTGTTACCAGAGATGGCTGTTGGGATCGGATACTGGGTTATTATAGTTATACTAGGGCATGAATATGTATATGAAATATGAATATGAGATTGGGGCTGCACTTTGTAGTTGGTTGTTGTATTTGGCTGTTGTTGTATGTGTGTCTAACGCCTTGACAGGTTTCTTTCACCACCTTTCTATTTATATCACAACAACGAACAAGGACACTAAAGAAAAGAGATCACACACACACACACACACAAAATGACCATGGGGCTCATAGAAAGGCTCACGTTGGCCTTTGGCCAATCGCAACACCCACAACTCACACGGTGTCTCCTTGAACAGTTCACGCATGCTCTCGAAGGATCAGAGATCTCGATGCTCCCCGTGTGTGCTATCAACACAACTGGTACTGGTACTTCTTCTAGTGGTAAACACCTGTGTATCGAACTTGGCGGGTCGACGCTACGTGTTGGACTCGTTGACTTTGACAATGGCGCTGATTCCCGGCTCGTACAAGAGAGTTGGTTACTCGATGAGCGATCCAAGGTGCTCGATGCGATGTGGTTCGACGAGCTTGTGACGAGATGTGAGACAAGCATCGGTGTCAAGACGGCATCCGTGTGCATCATCTGGAGTTTCCCCGTCGATCCTGAGCATAGGATCATCACCATGGGGAAAGGGTGGTCTCTAGACCCCAAGATTGCGCACTTGACGCTTGATCAGCTCGTTGTTGATGCGTTTGCATCGCGTGGGTACGATGTCAGTGTAAGACGAGTGGTGAATGACGGCACCGCGGTCGCCATCACGGGGGCTGCATACGACTCACAGGTGTCCCTAATCCTAGGGACAGGCGTAAACGTGTGTCTATTGCGACAGGGCATGTTGTACAACGTTGAATTGGGGTTCTTTGGGTCCTTGGAAACCGCTACGGAGTACGATTTGATGATGGACGCCAGGTTTGCCACTATGAAGGGGGCATATGTCCTAAACGAGACGCCATTGTTCCAACCGTTCGAAGTGTTGACGAGTGGCCGATACCTGGGTGAATTATTACGGATCATTTGGATCCAGGAACTATGTCAATTAGAGTGTCCATTTGCAACATTGGAGCTCACGGGTGAAGAGTTTTGTAAGAAATTGTATGGAGAAGAAGGTGTGTTGAAGGACATAGCGATGCTGATATTACAACGGTCGGCGTACTATGTGAGGAGTGCATTACTGGCATCAATTGAGTGGTGTCAGGGGAGCAACGTGGTGTGCTACACGGGCTCATTCCTCCACCATTGTGCTGAGTACCAACAGCTCATCACAAGGGACACAGACATCGAACTGCAGTACATCGAGGACTCGATGATTGGTGGTGCGATAGGGTTGTGAAAAAGTGGGTATATATACAGGGTGTTGTTCTGTTTTGCGCAGAATGTGCTAGTTGTTGTGTGTATTGTCGTCAAAAAGTTCTATCATCAAAGTTCAGCTCAGTTCAAGTTCTTCGCTTCAACGATCGCAGGAGTCTCGACAGGGGTCTTCTTCTTCTCACCGTTGAGGATGTAGTCCAACAGCTGTGAAGGGGAGTCGCCCAGAGCGAGTCTGTACTGTGAGATTCTGGTCAGTTGGTAGCCCGCGGTGAGCGCGAGGAAGAAGTTGACGCTGGCAAGCAAGTAGTTCTTCGGCTTGATGACAAAGGACCAACGGGTCCAGATGACACCGGTGGCCAACAGCGACAAGCTCTGTGTGCCCGACACCTTCTCCACGGGACGGAAGGAGTCGTTGAGGCCTGCGACGACGAGTCCCCACTTGAGCACTGGTGCCTGCGTATGTGTTAGCCCATATAAATTTAATTTAACACATCATATCGTACCATCCATCACATCACCAGACAGACGGTACATATATATATAGATATATAAAGAAAAGAAAAATTAAACTCACCCAGAAGTGCACCGTGCGAGGGCCCGTCTCCGAGTTCATGAAGCGTCTGAAAGCTGAGGATCCTGCACTGGCCATTGTGTGTGTGTGTAGCTGTTTGCGTTGCAAAGTGTATGGCGGGTTTCAAAAGGGCTTTCAGCGGTCCGCTTTTTGCTTTTCTTGTTTTCGTTTCGTTCACTTGGCCTTCTCCTACCGCTTTGTATAGTGTGAAATTATGAGAGTCAAGTGCGGGGGGGGTTTTTTTTGTCGTTGTTGTTCGTGGGGGTTTTTTGTTGTTGTGTTGGAAACTAAATTTTTTGTAGGGCAATGTTTGTGTTTGTTTGTGTTTGTGTTTGTGGGGGGTTTTGTTTTATTTGTATTATGATGGCTGCTGTATATAATAGCATAGTTGTGATATAGTTGTGATGTGATGTGATGTGATGTGATTGATATGATTGATATGAGATTATTATATTATGGTACACTAACTACCTTACAAACACCGCTTCACAGCACTGATCTTCTTGTTCATGGCGTCCAGGTCGTCCACCAGGTACCGCTTGAGCTCGTTGTCACGCTTGCCCCACGCCTCGTACTCCTGGGTCAGCTGCTTGATCTCGGGCTTGAGCAGCTGTTCGTTCTTGAAGCTCAGCGCTCCGCGCCTCTGCCGCTCCAGCATCAGCAGTCGCATCACCTGCTGCTTGCTCAGGCTCATCGCCAGCTGCTCCTCGCCGCCCAGCTCAATCCGCCTCAGCTGTCCCAACGACTTCTCCAGCGACTGCACCTCCACCGTCTTCATCCGCTGCTCGTACAGCACCTTGTTATGCGTGGCAATGGGCGTGAAGGACCGCCCGCTCAGCGCCACTAGCTCGTCCAGCTTGCGCTTGTAGACCGCCTGGAACTCCCGCTGCAGCTGCTGTAGCTTGGCCGTCTGCTCCGCCAGCGGCACCTGCGTGGCTCGAATCTGCTCCACCGCCCGCGTGTACGCTTCTCGGGCGCCATCGCCCTCAGGATCCACGCTATAAAACTCGATCAACGAGTCCACAGTCTTCAACGCTAACGCATAGTCCGTCTCCAGCAGCTCCTTCTGCTCCACCAACAGCGACGCAGACGTGTCCTGGCTCTGGATGCTCAGCGGCTCCGGCGTCTCCTGTGTGCTCATCTCTTGTGGTGGGTGAGCAGGTAGGCAGGTAGGCAGAATCCGTCGGGGTTCTTTCTCCTTACTCTTTTGTTGTGATGTTATGTTTTCTCACCTTTTTAGACTTTTCCTTCACCCATCGTTCCAATTATTGAGATCAGGAACAAGGGCACAAAAGAACACACAAGAAATGAACATCCCGCACTCGTTGCTACGTGATGAGCTCCGCTGCTCAGCGCGGATGCTCTCACAGATGAACATCACCGCGGCGGCAAAGTGGTCCGCTGAGGCGCTTAATGGACTGTCTCCATCACCTTCCACAACAACAACATCAACAACACCAACGACAAAACAAACAACAACTTCAAATACACAGTGGCTGCTATTCAACGCCATTGACCAGCAGGAAAAGGACCTCATGATCCTCGCACAGTCGTACTTCGACTGCAAGGAGTTTGACAGATGCTCCTTTGTCCTGAAACACGCCTCGTCACCATTTGCAGTGTTTATCAGGCTGTATGCCCTGTATCTCAGCGGTGATAAGAGAAAAGAGGAGGATAGTGAAGGTGTCCTGGGAAATAACGACTCCACTGTGTGTAATGCAAATGTACCCATCATCTTGAAGGAATTGATGACGATCATGCAGCAACAGGAGATGAATGAAAACCCCTTCTTATTGTACTTGCATGGTATCCTTCTGTTGAGACAAAAATCTGCCAAGTTGGGTATACAGGCCCTAGTGAAAAGTATCAAGATATATCCTTTCAACTGGAGCGTTTGGTCAGAGTTGGTTCTGTCAATGACGAGTTTAGAAGAGGCATTGTCTATATTACAAGACTTAACATCCTCTTTGGGGAATGATTATTGTTCATCAATCATGTTACGAATCGCTAAAGTGGTGATAAACCAGGAGTTCTTCCAACAATTTGATGAATTACACAAGGAAATTGCATCCTTAATCCAACTATTCCCCAACTTTGCCTTCTTACAAACACAAAGTGCATTGGTTTCATATCACGCCTTGGAGTACCAACAAGCTGAAACCACATTCGATTCGATCCTCACTTCAGATCCATACTGCCTGGATAATATGGACACATATTCCAACATCCTATACGTAATGGAAAAACGTTCAAAGTTATCATACCTAGCTCAATTGTCATCACAGGTGGATAAATTCCGTCCAGAGACATGTTGTATCATTGCTAACTATTACTCTTTGAAGTTCGAACATGAGAAGGCAATCATGTACTATCGTCGTGCTCTGACTCTGAACAAAGAATGCCTAAGTGCATGGACTCTAATGGGTCATGAGTTTGTCGAATGTAAAAACTCACACGCGGCAATTGAGAGTTATAGACGTGCTGTGGATACAAACCCAAAGGATTTTAAAGCGTGGTATGGATTGGGTCAGGCTTACGAAGTCCTCGATATGCATATGTATTCGCTATACTATTATCAGAGAGCATCCATGTTGAAACCGAACGATAAGAGAATCTGGATCGCGTTGGGAGAATGCTTCCTCAAACTGACCAAATTGAAAGAATCGATAAAGTGTTACAACAGGGCTTTGAACTTGTCAGAATTTGTCGACCTGGGGATCTTGTTGAAATTGGCACAGTTGTTTGAAACTGAAGGTGATTTTGAAAAAGTCTATGAACACATGACATTGATCTTTAACGAACATGAATCGAAGAGTGATGAAGTTGTGAAGGCAAGACTATGGTTGGCAAAATATGAACTCAAAATGCGTAATTATCATGATGCATACGCATATGCTGTGGATCTAACGTTTGGTACAAGTCAGGAAATCGAAGATGCAAGAGCTATCGCAAGAGAGGCAAGGAATAGAATGAAGTCATGATGATCTTATACAAAAACGTCGGTTCCAAAAAACAAAGACATATTATTCTATTAATGATCTAACGAAATACCCAAAAGTTCAACCTCAATGATCACATGATGTAGAAGGCACCGTTCAACTCAAACTTGAATGGAGTAGTGGACTCTGTGCCCAAGGACTTGGCGCTAGATCTCTCTGGGAACCCCTCGAGGGACTCAGCATAAGTGGCAACGGAATGAGCAATCAACTGGGTGTTGACCAAAAAGGCGTCCCAGTTCAAGTTGGTCAAGTCATCACACAGCTCATGGTAACATTGGTCCAAGACTTCACCATTCTTTGAGTTGAGACCTTCGGCACCAGCGGCGATACCACCAGCTGGAATATCATTCTCAATGAAACCAACATAGTCAGAACGACCGTCGAATGGGATCAATACCCATGGCAAGCCCTTAGAATCATAATAGTCGATGTACAATTGTTTCAACTCTTCTGAACCGGCAGGGTTAACCTCGTTAGAGCCGTTGTAAACTTGGTACTCAAAGTTTGGAGATGCCATCATGTCGTAATCCATAAACAATCTGATCTTGGAGTTCTCCTCTGCTGTCAAGTTGTAAGCATAGTAGTTTGATCCCAACAATCCTTCCTCTTCAGCGGCCCACCAAGCGAATCTAACAGCGTTGTTCACTTGGAAGTTGGTCAACTGTTTGGCAACGTTCAACAAAGAAATGGTACCGGAACCGTCATCGTTCAAACCTGGGCCAGCCTCAACAGAGTCAGAATGGGCACCAAGGGCGACAACGTTCTCATGGTCACCATGGATGGTCTCAGCAATGATGTTCTTGGTCTTGATCATGCCAACATAAGCGGCGATGAACATGTTGATCTTCAATGGAGCACCGGCGGCCTTCTGGGCAATGAGTGACTTAGCCACAGATGCTGGAATTCCAAGGGTACCAACAGTAGTGTTTGTTGGTTCACCAAGGGTACCAGACATGATCTCCTCGGATTCTGGGTCATAGATAATGGCAGCTGCTGCACCATACTTACCTGCCAAACTGGACTTATTTCCGAATGGACATTCACCTCTCTTGATCAAGGCAACCTGGCTCATGGTGGTGAGGTTCAAGCCAGCATAGTCCTCGTCGTTACAACCCAAGTTGTCAACGACAAACAAGTCAGCGAAGTAGACGTGAGCGGCAGGAGTCAATTGGAATGGCTTCACACTATCAATCTTCATCATGTTCACGGAGAGGGAGTAGTTGAACACCTTGCCGTCCAATGCTTCGAACTCCTGTGTGGTGTAGTTGTAGTAGTTGGACATGGCCTTCAATTGTGTCTCAATCCAGGACAATGTCTTCCAATGGCCAGCAGACCCAATCACCCTTGTTGGGTGGCCATATCCCTTGACGGAGGCATTGGCAATATCGTAAAGCTCGATAGCACTGGCGTTAAGCGCGTCATGGGTGATCAATGCCTGCAATTCTTCCGAGTTCACCATTGGGAGAGCATCGTAAGAATCGTTCTTCTTGGAGAAGTGAGACATCTGGGCCAGATGGGCCAGCTGACTGGTGAGGTCCAGTTCAACGCGGGCCTCTGGGAACAGAACTTGTTGGATAACATCTGGCAACAGGAAGGCGCTCGCAGAAGCGGCGCAAAGGAGTGATAATCTCATCTCTAGCACTCAATGGTCTGTGTGTTCCATCCAATGACTCAGACAGCCTGTGCTTTCACAAGGAAATATGCAACCGTTTTATACCAGCCACAAAGATAGCTGGAGAAGCCCGAGGGCCGCGCTGCCGCTTTGGGAAATCCCGGTGTGGGTCGGACCGGCCGGCGGCCCAAAGCGAGCTGAGCCGACGGTATAGCCGTTGCTATGGTTATTTTGGGTTTCTTTTTCGTGCGTTCATTTGTGGCTGCTTAAGGCATTGTATACAGAACTAGTTTCTAGAAACTGCAATGGCAATCGCCGAGCTCATATGCGTAGTATGACGTTATACGTATACGGTTCATTCGGTTTATGCGGTCATTTTTTCGTTCATTCATTCAGTCATCCAGCTTGTTAAGCACCTCTCTGATCGACTGTTTCAACTCATCGTCCCCCGTGAGCCTTTCCACCTCCTCATCGAACAACTCGTGTAGATCCATCAACTCCAAGGTCTGGTCCACCAGGGCATTACTCTGCCGGAAGATCACACCTTCGATCAACGCCGCCAGTTGACCCCTATTCTTGAGCAAGAGTTCTGGCTTCCCAGTGACGATCCTTTTGACCATGTCCTGCACCTCTGCTAGTAACTTGGTGTATGCTTCTGTGCCCTTGAACTGAAGTAACAGGTCTCCTCTTTTAGCATCGAAATGACCCTTGCGCTTGTACTCCACGACAAGTGGCTTGCTTGACTGTGTCATCTCTGCGCTGGCCTGTATGTGCCCCGTGCTTACCGTTGCACTTGTACTATTTATTGGTCTATGAGGTTTGGCCCTTGCTCGCTTTGTCATTCTGATAGGAATGATAACATAATCCTGTGGTGTTTGGATGTTTGATTGCCACGTTACAGGGCTTCCTCACCATAGTAAACATCTTTGCGAAGCCACCACTTCACTGGTGGGGTGACACTGATGAAGAACAGGACACGCAAGAGGACTATCTCTCCGCATTTGCAGCTGATCCACAAGGAGTTGTTTGATCAGGTGGACAGGGCATTGAGTGCGCCAGCTGGACAGGATCCACTATCTATTGGGCTGAACAGGTTGTACAAGTCAGTCGAGTTCCTCTGTCGGGATAAGCAACAGTCATTATTAGCCGGTGAGTTGTATCAACGTGTTGAGGTATGTGTTGATGGTCTCTGTGGCAAAATTTCAGACATCAGAACGTTCTTAGATGCGTATGATCTGTTGGATCACAGGTTGATGCTGATACAACGCATGTTTCTATATCTGGACAGAACATATCTGTTGAACCATCCGGTGAAGAAGACAGTGAGAGAACAGGCATTACTTTACCTCCACGATATACTGCATGATGAAAATAAGTGGGATTCCTTGTTCAGTGAGTTCCTACAACTGTTGAACTCGATAAGGACAAATACCACTGATGATACCCAAGCCTTGCGGTTCTTCAAAGCATTTCATGGTCTGAACAGACACAATGGGTTGGAAAGGATTATCATTGAGTCATCCACTGTGTATTACCAACAAGCACATACTCATGTGAGGCAATCTGTTGAACTTGATCGTCAATTCGAGGTCAATTACAGGGCATTCATCAGAGAACATGATTTCTGGACAAAATGCTTGATGAATGACAACTTCATCGGCGTTATCGATACACTCGTCCTTGATAATCTAGTACGATACAACCAAATTGATGAGCTTCCTGAAGTTGTCACTTCAATGTTTCAAACCAACAAGATTGATCTCCTGATGATACTGTGTCCCTTGGTCAATACAACTGTTTTCACAAACGGTTTGAACGACTACACGATGGAACACATCTCAAAAATCATCAAGGGGAGCAAACAGGATCTCCTCCAATGCTTGATAAAGGCAAGATCATCACTTGTGTCTTTGGTGAAGCAATCATTTCCATCACTACCGGAGAGTTACAGAGTCACTGATTCATTTCAGAGGGCCCTGTTGGGTTCTTCCACGGTTTCAAGAATCGTCAAGTCTATTGATACATATTGGAAGACAGAAAATTGTGATTCTGACATCTCACAGGATGACTTGGTAATGATTTTTACCTCCATCAGGGATAAGGAACATTTCATCAACTTGTATCAAAGAGACTTATCCAAAAGATTGATCCAACAAACTTCAAAGGATTTAAACAAGGAGGAGGAAACCCTCCAATCATTTACAAATGTCGTTGATTCTGAATTGATCCAACCTCTGATCACTATGATCAAAGATTTACCCCTCTCCAATCAGCTCCAAGAGACGTTTGCGTCAATAACATCTTCAAGCATTGAGTTCAAGCCAATGGTGTTGACCGCCTCCGCATGGCCCTCCGTGAAGGGCAAGACTAATGTTCCAGACGATCTTCAGTCCCTTATGACTTCTTTCGAAGAATTTTACTTGAAGGACAAAGAACATCAGAAGTTACAGTGGTACCCTACGATGAGTTTTATGGTCCTCGATTTCTCCGATAAGGAGTTACACGTGAGTCAGTTCCAGGGAATAATTCTGTTGTTGTTCAACGACCGTAACTCCTTATCATATGAACAACTGAAACAACTCACCGGGATGAATTCAGAGAATCTGAGCAGTGCGCTATACTCGTTGACCAAAGGACGGTATAAGCTACTCAAGCTCACAAACGGGACGTATTCTGTCAATGAATCCTTCTCGGAGAGGAAGCGGGTATTAAAGATTAAGCAAATCTCTATGAAGTTGAAAGACGGTGTGCTTCAAGAAGCAGAGGATGATGACGACGTCGTCACGGTTGACAATAGTGATTCGATAAGGGCCTTTATTGTGAAGATGATGAAGGACAAGAAGGAGTGTGAGCACGATGTGGTGCTGAATAACGTGTTGGAGAGGTTCATCGTGCAAAGAGAAGATGTGAAGAAACACATTGATTTCCTGATTGATAGGGAGTACTTGGGAAGATGGAACGGTATGGCTGGTTATCGGTATATTCCTTGATGAAGTTTCAATACATTAATGAGGACAGGAAATGTTTTCTGTAGTTAAACAAAGGCAATAGAATGTTCATTCAGCTTCAAAAATATCATTTGCATGAATGATCAACTCCTCAACCAATTTGCCCTGGAATGTCATGTCAGCAGCATTCAACTCACCCTTTGGGAACAACGTTGGTCCCCAAATGATTCCCAAGTTACGTTGACTCATCAGATTGATATCCTGCTTGGATGATACTTTAGAAAGGTGTAAAATCAGTGATCTCAGTGTCCAATAAGAGCCATCTGGCAGGTCATAAACGATCTGATGGATTTTTTTCAGTCTGACATCCGGTTCAACAATCTTAACATATTCGAGGAATTTAGGAGCGGCATCGTTTGTCAGGAGTCCCTCTGGCAATGAACTGAAGAAGTTCTTCAACAGAGACGCGACGGCATATATGTCACTATCAGTGACTGAGTTTGGATTTGGCAGGATCAACTTGATGTTTGAAGGATCCTTATCGATCATATCCTTTAGAGAATTCACCGTGGCGGCATTGCCGCTCGTTCTATAGATACCCTCTAGGTCCAACCCATGCTTATCAACGACGTAGATACACTGTCTGACAATGGATGGCACCATTTCTCCTTCGAAATCGATCAGTTCAGCGATTGGTGTGCCAAAAGTACGGAACCCTGATTGTGTTCCAGGTGGCAATGGAACGTTATCCGTGTTGATCACGCTTTGTGGTCTTGGTCCTGTCATTATGGAGCCCTGATCCAGCGATTTGGTCTCCGATGGTGTGATCATTGGTGAAGAGACGTTCAGATTGTTATTACTCCCAGACTTGTGTGTGAAGGGTGAATCAACTCTTTGTCTTGGGAGAACGTTCGATTTGATCGGTCTAGCACCACCCAATGTGACCATTGATGGGTGTTGTCTGTATTCGACCGGGATGAGTGCCTTACTCGATGTGTGTTGGACGTTGCTTATAAGGTATTGGTACAGGTCACGCTCGTTATCGATGGAAGATGCGATGGTCTTCATCGGTTGGTTGTTCGAACCTTTCATAGGCGTGATGCTCAATGCGGTCTGCAATATCACGTCCTCTGTTTGCGTTGCATACTTCTGCAACTGGACACACATGGCAATGTCAATCTCAATGATCAGATCCTTGAGCTGTTTACCCGTGTTCGGTCTAAACGTGTTGAGGAACACGTTTCTCAGGCCCGTGGAGGTGGACACCCGTTGTCTATAATCTGAATCAGCTGCCTCGATCTTTCTGTTGAGGATTTCCTCTTGTTCAGTGGTGGTTTTGGATCCCTTCAGTGTGAATGTCTTCTTTGAAGGGTCCGTTGTTCTCAATCTTTCGAGTTCAAGACAGAGTTGGTCGTATTTGGATTTGGCCTTGTCCGCAGATGAGATGGAGTCCATCACCTCTTTCTCCTTGCGCTTGAAATTGTCCTTAATGGCCTTTCTCTGTCTGGTGAACGTTGATGCCATTGAGGATAGTTCATCGTGCATGGTGAACATCTGCTTGCTGTGAGCACCGGTGTTTGAGGCGATTCTCTCCTCAATCTTGACAATTTTATCCAAGTTGAACACAAAGGAGTCAGCTTTCAGGTTATTGGAGCCACTCTTGAGGATTTCGCTGGTGCTTCTGGTGATCTTCTTGAGGTGTTCCTCGCGCTCCTGCTCGAGTAAGGCCCTCTTGCGGACGTACTTGCAGAACTCGTCACATGTGTTGATGCTCTTCTTCAGACGCGTCAGCAGCACCTCAATGGCATGGTCGCTGTTCATGGCCTTCAACACCTTGGCGTCCTCCAATAGTGCCGGCGAGGATGCTGGAACAATGGCAGCCGCTGGGTTGTCCGACGTTGTTGTCGTTGCCGTTGTCGCTGTTGTTGGCGTTGGCGTCCCAGTGGAAGCCGTTGATATTGAGGCTGTGGTCGTAGCCTTTGTTGGCGTGGCGGCCGTCGCTGTCTGCGGTGCCTGTGTCTCCAGTTCGCTGTTCACCGACGCTGACTGTACTACTGTCTGTTCCTCCATCTGTGTCTGTGTCTGTGTCTGTGTGTCTGTGTGTGCTGATACTCTGCTAATTAGTACAAAGGGAACACTGAGACACAGCGGCTATTTATTTGTACGAATTCCGATGTGGAACGTTGACTTCCCGAAACGGAAGTCGGGTGCGCGCACCACAATTGTTGCGCTAACAATTCATATACAATTACTGGTCGTCGTCCTCCAGGTTCACGTGATTGCCGTTGTACGTCACACGGTCTTCGCTCTGTGCTGTGTTAAACGTGCGCACATTGGCGTTCAGTCCAGAGTTGATCCTGGACAGCGGTGGTTGTGCAGGCTGTTGTTGTTGTTGTTGTTGTTGTTGTTGTTGTTGGTCGTTCCCAAGAGACAGCGACAACGACGACGGATGGGACAAGTGCGATAGATCGAGCCGCACATCTGGCAAGGGAGAATGCGCTGGCGAGACGTAGCGCGACGACTGTGCTGTGGAGCTTGCGGCAGCATCCATCACAGGCTCATTCGCTGTGGCTGGCGTTGTCGCTGACGTTGCTGCTGTCCTGGCCTCTCTGCCCCAGAAGGACGCGATGCCGCCCATCACACGGCCAATTAGCCCGGAAGACGACGTGCCCGTGCCGTAGGCGTTGGTGTACGAGGCATAGCTCTTGAGGATGAGCGCAGACCGCGGCGCAAGCTCCAACGAGCGCAGTGGCTGCTGCTCGTCCACAACGTCAAACGTCGTCCGCGGAATCGTTCTGTGGAAGCAGTAGGGCTCGTCACCGTCGGTGCGGTGCGCGTCCAGCCACTGTCTCACGCTGTTGAGCGTGTCGCTGGCGCTGAACGCGTGCTGCACCGACTGCCCGTTCAGCAGCCGGATCGATAACGCACACTCGTTCTCGGCACCTTTATGGCGTATGTTGTCCCTCAGCGTCAGCGTCTCCGTCGCCGTCTCCACTTCGCCCTTCGACTCGCGGCGCCCCTTCAGCTCACGAACCCTGCTCTTGCGCTCGTTCTCGTCCGCCTTCAGCAGACTGCGGATACGCTCGCGATCCTCTCGCTCCTGTTGTATCTTCCTCAGCTGTTCCTGGTGGTACTTCTGTGCCGTTTCCTGTGCAGCTTGTTCCTTGAGCGACAGCGACTTCCGTTTCTGCGGTCCCTCCGTCTTCTTCGTCTGTGGTGTAGGTGTAGTTGTTGTCGTAGGTGTAGCTGTAGGTGTAGCTGTAGGTGTCTGTACAGGTGCGCTCTCTGCACCCAGCACCCTCGTTATCCGCTGCTCAAACTCATCCTTGTCAACGCCCCTGATCACATCGACAACCTCGTTCAAGCGACAGCAGAACACGCACGGCGCATCCACAGCGCCAAACACCTGCTCGAACAGCGCACACTCCGGCGTGTCCTTCAACAGCTGCAACGCCACTGCCCGGTGCGCAATCGTCGCTAACAATGTGTCATCCTCCAAAACACCCGCCAGCCAGGCTGAATCCTCGCCATTCTGCACATAAACAACAAGCGCCTTGTTCTCCTGCACGGATCGTGCTACACACTCGTTCACAGAGTTGCCAAACACGCCGTTAAACTTCATTCCCGTGCTTCTTGTTCTCCTGTTCCCGTTCTTAGCGGGTTGCACCAGAACACCTTGTTTTTTTGATTTTCGTGGGGATTTCTTTAAATGGCAACAAGCGGTGCCCAATGACAGACGCAGCGAGGTGCGTCATTGTTTCCCATTCTGTTCCCTCCAACTTGCATTCGGGTGCTTTCCTGCTCTTTTCCGCTTGTCTTGCACTTCTTTACTGGTAGTGTGCTTTCGATTCACCCATTCTCGTTATGAGCGTGTTGTGTTACTAATATCGATGGTAATCTCAATTAAGCTGAGCTATAAAGCTGTGAGGGGAACGTTTTATGGTCGAATCAAGCGAACGGAGCATGAAATTAACGTTGTAATGCTCAATCATGGCCAGCTTCTTACCAATCTCCTTCACATCAATCTTCGGATCATTGTACGCTTCAAAAAATAATCAGTAAATGCGTCGAGATCCACGGCGAGCGGCGGAACCAGTCCTTTCAACTCAGCACCCATGAAGAAGGCCAGATGGGAACCAGGGACCATAACTTCTGCCACCAACGTGGTTGCGTTCAAACAGCTCAAGAGAGGTGTTCTGAATTCTGAAAATGTCCTTATGATGCGACTTGGTAGCATACATATCACCACTTAACTTTTGGATCTTGTGCTTTCGGTCGGACTCAGGAATAACTATGACAAATTCACTCTCGGGTTCAAGCCTCAAGTTGATCGAGTTTGAACCATTGAAGAGAATTCCTGTTCTGGTCCTTGCCAACATCGCAGTGAGTACTTTGGGAACCTTTTCCTCCCAGTCTCAGTAGTCGACGAGTCCATGAAGAAGTAATCCATAATGTCACCTGAATCTGAGGATGACCAGAACTCATCAGCCTTCACATCAATGGGCCCTAGATTGAAGCTGCGACTCTCCTTTGACAGTTGGAGGTCGACCATTAGGTCTGGACGCATGAAGGTGATAGCCAACAATGAGAGGAAATTCTCCATCTTGGTCTTTGTTTGCAACCGTTATATACTCAGCAGGAGATGGCTTCATATATACCTTTCGCCCAGTGTCGACGGCTGCTTCTTTCATTACCTTCAACTTCAAGGGTATTACTTTCCCTAGGTGGAGGATCTGCTCGTCAAAACAAATGAGCTCTCTCCCTTTCTTGGTCTGACAAAGCACGTTGTGACTTCTTACAAGATATAAATAATAATAAGAACCGTAATTAAGACCGAAATGAGCTTTGGAAGGTCCTTCTCCAGGGACTCCAAGAGGCCTATACAGATCAGGAATGATGAATCAAGAAAGGACTTAAGCTTATCCACTATGAATGCCTCAACTATACTGTTGATGCTTTTTTGTACTGTTTTGAGCAGCTTTCGAATTGATCTTGGCGAGCAGAGACCGGATAGTAAACCGAGTTCCCGAAACATTTGACAAAACAAGAAATCGTCAAGTCCCATCAGAGACTTTTCCTCCAAAGAGCTGGAAAGAGTTGCTAGTGTACTCAAATAGGCCAGATTTGTATAACTGGTCTGTGAGTTGTTGTTTCCGCCGGTTATACGTGTCTTTTCCCTATCAAGGACGTTTGGCTGACTGCTGAATATCATGTCGCTCAATATGTTTCCTTGGGACTTTGCGGCGTTCTTCTTCTGCATATCACTGTCCTCCTGTGCAGCTAGGTTAGGGACGTCAAACTTCAGGGCCAATTTAACAATCATCATTGCTGCAATGATGTAGCGCTTGACCCTGTCACTTGAGAGCTTAAGCTTCAATGCTGTATTCATTGCTTCAAGGCTCTTCATGAAAGCTCTACTATCACCTGTGATGTGAACACCAAGCTTCATCAAGGACTCGATACACGATGTAATCGTATCTTTATAATTTTCCTGATAGAAGAGAACATCCAGGTTATATCCTGAAACCATGATGTGAGGCTCCAACAGGAACTTCTTGAGCGCCTCATTGTCGGTTTCCCTTGTTTCATTCTTCTCATTCTTCTCCAGCTATTCCGCAAACAACTTGGGCCGGTTAAGTAAACTAATGAGTTCCAGGAGTTGGAATGCTGACTGTTCGGTGATTTCCATCCGTAATTCGCTCATAATTGGTTATGTTGTGTTAGTTTGTCTAAGCATTGAACAGCTTGAAACAGTCGTTTGGCATAATTTTGACACATTTTTGCTGCACCTTTGCCAAGGGACAACCAATTAACATGAAATTTTACGAAGACCGCAGTGCTACAGAGAGAGGAAACTGGAAGAAAGTAGACTGCATTAGTCAGGTCAGCATCCAGGGTATCCGATACAATCACTGTATAGGCCATAGCTAAAACACAATGTAAAACACTGTTTTCCGTGAGCATCCAAGGTCGATGGTCGGACCGCAAGCACAATGCTGTGAGAACTTTGAGCTTCCATTAAAAAGACAGGACAACATCCTAAAGTCACACCCAATACAATCGTGATACAGGTAAAAACAAAGGTAAGACGACCATCTTCTGCAAACTGAGAGACTTCAGGGAGATTATCGGTTGAAAGTGGTACTCTAGAGAGAAACGCTGTTACGATGGACAGTCCATGAGGCGGTGAACTATTTGTCTATATTCCGTCTAGATAAACAGCTTCTCTGCTCAGCACGGTGATCTTCTTGAAGAAGCGGCGCCACTCCAGCGGATCACCCTTGGTCTTTACAAAGTCCACCGTCTTCAACTTTGCACTCCGCGTGCACGACACTCTGATACTGCCCCTGAGGTACATCTTGCGCCTGTCCACGGTCACGACACTGATCTGCACAGGATGTCTGCGTAGTTCCTCGTCGGTGATGTTGTCGTAGTGGAACCCAGAGGTGGAGATCCCGCTTCTGTTGAGCGACTGCAGTAGAAGTGGTAGAAGCGTCTCCACTGGGAACACAGAGAAGAACCTCGTCAGTCTGTCAACGTTGATCAGTTTAACGGACTCCTGGAACTTACTCTTGTCAGCGGAGAACTGCAGGATCGCAGGGTCCTTCGATATGACTTGGAATATGCTCTCCTTCTCAGTGGATGATGAGTCCTGTCTCATTGCCCTCTCGTACTCTGTAAGCTCCTGTTGTGTAGATGGTATCATCTGGGGCGATTCATCGTCAAGCATAGCAGCAATATCCGCCACTGGTTGCGACGCCGTGAACTGCACTGCACTGTACTGGTCATTGGAACTGACATAGTGCTGGTCGTCACCCAGACCGATGTGGAGGTTTTCCAGAAGTTTCGACGTGAGCAGCGACAGGTCCTTACACATGCCATCCGGCGTGGACAACGCATTATCTTGGTTAACCCATGGATGCGCCCTGATCTTATCCATGGTACTTCTGATATTGATGTTCGATTTCAAGATCATTCTCAATAACGATAGCACCATAGGGCCAAACTTGTTCCAGGGTGAATGGAACACTTTACCATCCTGCTCCAGAAACTTTCTAAACAGAGAATCACTCATAGTGGGTTCATCCCAGGGGGTTCCGCCACTCAACATTACAAACAGCACCACTCCACAAGACCAAATGTCGGCCTGTGCAGGGTCGTATCCGCCTTTGACGATCTCTGGGGCCATGTAAGGTGGTGATCCACATGGCGTATTACACAGGCGTCGTGATCCGTTTCTCTTCTTGAAAACAGCTGCAAGGCCAAAGTCAGCCAGCTTCAGATTGCCATCCTTATCCAGTAGGATATTCTCCGGTTTGATGTCACGATGTGCAACGCCCCTTTGGTGACAAAAATCCACAGCGTTAATCATCTGTCTGAAGTAGAAATGCGCAACCTGTTCATCAACGCCTTTATCGGGTTCAATCTTGTCGAATAGGTCTCCTCCTGTCGCCAGCTCCATAGCGATGAATAACCAGTTGGAATCTGAGCCAAAATGCAACAATGAAATGACGTTGGGGTGTCCTGAACAAGTCTTGTGGAGCAACACCTCCCGTCCAACGGCCTCGTCTGAAAGCCCATGTCGATGGCAGATCTTGCGATGAATGAACTTGATCGCAAACACATGCTGTTTCACCTGGGCAACCTTGACTCTGTGCATGTTGTTTGTCAGTTCTGGGTTCTGGGTCTAAGTATCATTCTGCAGCATCATACGTACATGGCAAACGAACCCTGTCCGATTGTGTTGCCGTATTTGGCTCCATTGATCTGCGGCAATGGATCCAGCTGTGAGAGTCTGAAGTTGAACGACATCGTGGTGTATGTTCTCTCAGTCTTCTTCTCCTCACCTGGGTGGAATAATAACAGATCAAATTTCAATGTTCTGATACTCTGGTGTTTACTTTTGGCTCCATTTGGTTATTTTAGGTTATGTGAGAATGGTTTGCTTGCAAGTGCCGTTTTAGGAAGTCAACAGTTAAGACAATTGTGTCTACTGTGCCTCATCTCTTTGAAGTGCTTCAAATGACGGTGTTCAAGGGCTTCTGAAACGGTGTTGAGGGCAGATGGAGCATAAATCTTGGACATTTGACACGCCCAATTTGCCTCCACGCGAGCCTCACTTCCCAAAGAGGAAACCTGTGCCACCGGCACGCACTTTGACACTTTCCCGAAGCTCATCTGCATCAAATGTGACATCAATCGAACCTTCAGATGAACACGAGTCTCCATTGTCCTCGTTCAGAGACTCGAATCCCAATCTGAAACCTCTATTATCACACCAGGAGAATGAACTCCCCGAGGAAAGACCCCTAAGTCTCGATAGCACTACCATAAGACGACCTCTCTCAGTGAGGAGATACCACACATCAAAGCCCATCACACCCATGACACCACCATACCAGAAACAACCTTTTTGGAAGTATCATATCCTGGAACTTGGTTCTGACTTATACCTGTCTACAAATCCAACACCGGGTCATTTATTATGTCGGAATGCTCCCAGTTTGCACGTTCAATTACAATACCCAGGCACCAATCCCAATGGGGTAAATGGTTTCAGAATGATCTTTAGAGATGACATTGATAATTCTGTGTTTATGACTATCACAAGCAGAGATGGTGAGTTCCTCGTTGATGGTATCAAGAAGTATATCTTTGACAATGGTGAGATTGTGTCGGATGAACAAGTCATTGCACAGCATATGATGATGAAGAAGATCAATATGAAACCGATTCTAGCGGAAAACTACACGCCTGTGAAGTACAGAGACTCCACATCGTCATGGACACTAGGATCAGTGATCAAGTACAAGACAAACAGCACTAGACTTAAGGATAAGCGATTCATATATTTCCAAGCATCTGACAACTCAGCGCATACAATGGCATTATTCAGACCACACGAATCACGACTGAAGAAAAGACTAATATCCACGATTAGCAGGGCCAAGAATGCCACTCCAACGACTTATCATGAACCGAATGAATACATTGTGGATCACCAGAGTTATTATACCGCTGGTGATGGCGTCTCAATCGCCAACCCAAATGACGATTGCCCTAATAAGGACAAATTGGGCTGGATCACCATGTTTGAAGATGATGCGTTTCGCGAGATTGGAACTTGGGACGTTGTTCTGGGTCTGACACTGGCGTTAGGATTGGCAAGAACGGTGGAGGAGAAACTGAGTGTCTAAGTGTGTAATGCAACTTTCTCCTTCTGTTCTTCCGTGTCCTTTTGTGAAGTTGGTTCATGAGATGGTGCGATCTCCAAGTCCTGTAATTTCTTTGTGACTGAATCCTCCTTGTTTGATTCCTCTGCGAGTATCTGAGCAAACTCCTCCTCGATTTCATCATCGTTAACCTCTGGATTCAATCTGAGCAACTGCTCGGATATCTTATCCGCCTCATACTTGTCATCCTCCAATTCATCGATGATGGACTCAACACGGTCAATACCACCAAATTGTGCACTGAGTCCCTTGAGCACCGCAGAGCCCTTTTCAAGTGCACTTAGTAATTGGACGTTGGACGATGATTCATCAATCTTGTAGAGAACTGACTCTAATTGTGTCAATGCGTTTAACTGTTTGCTCAAGGACTGCTCTGCGATCTTCTTCGATCTCAAAAGGTTAAGAGAAAGCTCCTTGTTACTCTTATTCTTCAAGGATTGTTTCAACTTTTCCGATGCAGAGTCAATCTTGGATTGCAATTGTGTATTCTTCTGCTCAAGCGACTTCACAGTAGTTTTGATCTGGCAGATACCAACGTCCTCATCGGTGATCTCCTCCTGGCCAAACTTGATAATCTCATCACGCATTTGAATCTTGTTCACGTCTCTATGGAGATATGTCAAGAGCACTTCAAAGTCCAGTTCTGTGAGTGAAAACAACACACCGTCCACTTTCAACTTCAGATCCTCCAGGAATGTTCTAAACTGTTCTCTGCTGAACACGAGCTCGTGTTTCTGTCTCTTTGTCCTTAGCACAGACTTGTCAAGCTGTTCAGTGTATCTCTCCAGCATCACCTTCGACACCATTCTGTCCTTCTTGAGCCCACCGGAGCTGCTTCTTGTCGTGTAGCTCGTGTCCCACACGAGTCTGTTGAACGCCCAGCTGAGTACAGGTCTCACCCAATTGCTCTTGTAGATGCCGTCAGACCCCGTCCACGCAGCCCAGGGGATCAGCTCGCCGCTCTTCACCATCGCATCCAACGCAACGTCCACACATAGCGGCTTCCCCTGCTGCGCGATCACGAGCTCATCCAGCAGTGCCGCCGTGTCGAGCACGAAGCGGTGTGGTAGCTGAGCAGTGGTGAAGCAGCTGTTAAATAGCGACTTCCACGCGATGAGGTTGGCCTCGTAGCCATCAGGGTTTAGTTGCTCGAGCTTGCGGAAGTCGGAGTACAACGACGGCAGGCGCGTCTGAGTGAAGAGCCTGTGCTCTGTGGCTGCGTTTCTCAGCATGTTTCCAGGTGGCGATGGTGTTGTTGTTGTTTTCTTGTTCATTTGTTTTCATTGTGTTTACACTATTTCTTTGTTTGCCACTTTGACGACCAGCAAAGAGAGAAAGAAAGAGAGAAAGAAAGAGAGCACTCTCAAGAACGCACTCACTTGATGTCTCTTTCGCAAGCCAGTGAGCACCTTGAACGAATTGCACAGGGCGGCCCGCTCGACAGCCAGCTTCTGGAGCTCACAACGGACAACTTCACGCTGGACGGCTCTGGCGAGACGCTTGAGACCATTGCCAGGGCCGCCAAAGCGGCTGTTGTGGTGCTCCACGTCGCTGTGGGCGTTGACTTCACAGCGGTGTTTGCCCTCCTGGACGCGCTGCTGGACGCTGTGCCCTTCGACACCCTCATGGAGCTGTTCCCGCTGGATCAGATCGCCTCGGCGCTTCAGTCGCAGGTGCCACAGGTGCAGTCGTTGGGGCTGAAGGCCGCTTCAAGAGCTGAGCCTGTGGACATCATTGCCAACACGGAGATCGTGCCGCTGTGTGTGCAACTGATGGCCAATAACACCACCACCGTCGGTGTGATGTCCCATTTCGACAGCGCGATGAAAGTGCTGATGAAAGGCGAGTTGATCAGACGCAGAGTGTTGAGCAGCGAGGTGTTGACCACGTTACGCGGTATGTCTAGCGACTGTCTGCTTGCAGTGCGTCGGTATGACTTTGTCCTACTTCTGCTGCCCTACGTGGGGGCTTTTGGTCTACCTGAAGAATTGTACCAACTGACCGAATGGCACAATGATGAAGTGTGGGTTTTGGCAACGTTGCAGTTCTACGAGAAGGTCGTCGCCATGGATAAAGATTGGCTTATTGAGGGCGTCGTGCCCTCTCTATATTTCATCTTGCAGTCGTACGATAAGGGTGAGATGCTCTTCACCCAGTCGTTCTTCGATGCCCTTTTTGCCAAAGTGTCACTGGTGGCACCGGTATTGTTCAAAGACATGGATGAACAGTTCATTAAGATCACCGTGACGGATACGATGCTTTTGGCCCTCGTCAATCCGGACTACTTCACCCGTTCACGTCCAGATATCATCAAATCCTTACCACCATTATCCGAATCCACCACAGGGATTTATTGCAACTTTATGAGAACAAACATCAGCTTTGAATGTATCAAGGACCGTTTGAAGTCAACAAGCTTGACTTCTATGTCATACTTGGAGTTTATCAACTTTGTTGAGTTCATGGTGCACTCTGAACACTCAACAAAGTATCTCTTGAGTGAATTACCAAGTGTCATGAACAGATTACTCCATCCAAAGACCCATATCATAGAGACTGATACTTTCCAACTACGTGTTGCTTGTTTGGAACGATTGTTACAATACGGTGATGTCCTTGGTGTCTGGAAACAAGGCGTGAGGCTGGAATATGAAAAGGCCACGAAGGGCAGAAAGATAATGCCAGGCGTAGAGATTATGGATACCACTATGTGATGTGTTGCCTGTGATTAAATGATAAAGATTCTACTACCTTCTTGGTCTGCGTTGTTAATGCGTCAGTTGAAACCGCCATGCTGCAGACAAAAACTCTCAAAAATGGCTGCCAACTCATTCCAAGTGGAAAACTACAAAAAAGCATGAAAGTTTTGGACACTCATGACTCTTGTAGTTTCTCACCTGTGTTTCATCAATCATATTTCCAAAATGAAGTATACCTCTTCTCAGACTTCAACCAGAGAGCCTTCGTTCACTCCGACAAAAAGTGCCATCAGCATTGATGCAATATAAGCAGTAGTGGACTACCGTCAAATCACTTATGATCTACAACTTTCGAATGTCAATGAAACATTCTCATCCAACTTCTTTGTGTTGCGTCCCTTTGACCATATACCCCATACGAACTGTCTGGGCGGTGAAAGAATTCTTGAATGCAGCTCAGATAGAACTTTACACGAGAAGTTGGTCAGTTTGGGCAAATCTATTCTTCTTTTCAACACATCAAGGGAGAATGTGACCAGAATGTGCAATGTTAGTTATTATTCTTCAAAGGACTCATTCCAAAGCTTAAGAAGATTCCTCATCTTTGTCACTGGTGAACAAGTTGACATTGATTTGAGGCATGAATTGAAGAGTATGTTGGATGTGCTTGAGTTCCCGTATAAAGACAGATCAGATGCACCACGTTGTGGTATCACAACTGATGGTGGAAGCATGTTTGTGGCGTGGGGAAAGCTGGAGATCCAAAGTACACCTGACATGGATCTGACAAAGATGATACCTCTATTGTTGAAGAAAGTGCCAAAGCTTCAAAGAGTCACGAGGGCTGAATTACACAGATACAACTATGCGGGGGAAAACTATGTGGAATGCTTCCGTGTGTTGAAGCCAGTGACTGCTGATTTGAAGGGGATTGGTGCCTCAATGGTTAAGGGTGAGTTGATCTCTAGTGAATTGTCTGGGGTCTTTTGAGTCCTCTCAATCTCAGTCCATTCTATCGGAAGGCGTTGCGGACCATGGTTCAACCATCTCGGGCATGCAAGAGTACGTCAATTGCACTTTATGATATATACACTGCGAGTACTGCTACAAGCTTTCTAGTATATTAAGAAACCCATAGATAAAAAAAAACACCCAGAATTCATTCATGTGTAAATGTTTACTTTTGTTGAATAAGTTGACAGCACCAGAGAGTTCAACTCTTTAGCATTTCTCACAGGCACAGTTGTCTCGAGGACAGGCACAAGAGTCAGCGGCGCAGTTGCATTTGGTCTTGCATGCGCAGGGCTTCTTGGTCTGAGAACACTCGCAGGAGGTCTTGTCGGATTGCTTGTCGCACTCGCACTTGGAACCGCACTGGCATGCGGTGACTTTGGTGGTTTCAGAACAGCAGCCCATTGTTGATAGTTTGTTAACTGCTTGTTTGTATTGGTAGCGTTGATTGTTGCTGGATGAAGTTGGAGAAAGCAGCAATCAACATATCTGGGTGATGCTCCGGTTTAAATAGTAAATCACCAGATAATTTTCACACAAGCGAAAAAAACTCTCAGCAGATCATGCGCTAGAGCGAAAAGTCAGCACAACTAACGCGTTAACGCGTACAGGAGAAGCAGAAATGACGCCAAGCTGGCGCAGTTGCGCGCGCCAATTACGCTGGAACTTGGACAACGTGAGTGCGGTTTGCAGTTTGCGGAGTTTTCGCCAGACTTTCGCGGGAGGGGAAAAGAGGGGCAGCCCCGCGAGTCGCGACAATAGAGGCGGTGCCGTTTTCGCCCGTTTTCTGCCGCTCGGCCTTTAGCGGAGGAGGGATCTAACTTTTCAAAGCTTAAAGTGACACAAAACCGATGAAGAGGCAGAACACAGGTGTAAAGTGTTATTTCAAGTGCTTCAGATATGGGGGGGCGGGCGTGGACTCACAGCGGAATTAGGAATGGACCTCTCAAACATCGACGACAAGTTCCAGTGCATTGTGCACGAGTTGAGAAATGACACCGACTGGGTCAACCTCAAAAGGACCATCCTTAGGGCCCCACAGATCATCAAGCAGAAATTGGGCACAGGGGACCAACATCCAGATGATGAGCAGTTTGGTGCCTTGTACAGCAAATTCATCCATGTGGAACAACAGTTGAGGGCCTTGGAGATCGAGGTCACCAAGCACGCGTTTGTGGTGAAGCTTTTCATGCAGCATTGCATTGGCATCTCAGAGTCGTTCGGTAAAGTGTTTGACCCAAACATGGAAACCATCTCACCACAAGCCACCGCCATTGAGAAGTTCGGTATGTCCTTCTCTCTCTCGCAGAAATTGAGTGCCATCAAGCTGAAGACGCAGCCGAACGCTGAGTTGGTCTTGAACAATGTTAAGGAACCAGTGACTAAATTGTTGAGCATCAGCAAGAACATCAAGAGAAACATCAAAGAACGTGAGTTTGCCCTTTTGAACATGAACAAGTACACAGACCATCTTGCAACCTTGAAGAGCAAGGACACTGTCACTTTGACGCTCAAGCAGGAGCAGAACTTGGTGAGGTATGAGAAGAACATGGAGCTTTCGAGAATCACATATGAGAGAATCAACGACTTGTTCAAGCGTGAGTTACCAAAATTCTTTGAGCTTGTATCCGACTTCATCAAACCACTCCATATTGTCCTTTACTACCTCCAACTCACCATCCACTACCAGTTGTTGAGCTTGAACGAGATACCAGATGAGAAGCTCAAATTGCGTTCCAAAGAGACCAAGATGGATCCAATGGTGTTCAGTAATCACATCTCTGAGCAGTACCGGAAAGTGCATGAACCCACCGTGGAGGAGATGAACAATCTCACCATCATCCGAAGTACCTTGGAGAACTCACTACTCAAGATGTCAAAGCTTTCTAACAGTGCGGATTCGGAAGCTGAGGTACCAGAATCCGTGAGGACGGCCTTCAACTATTGTTTCCTGAAATTCTCCTACAAGGCTGAACAGGATGGTGACTTGACATTTGAGAAGGGCGATAAGGTCAAAATCTTGGATCAGAGATTCAACAGTGATTGGTGGAAGGGTGAGTTGAATGGTGAAGTTGGTATCTTTCCAAAGAACTACGTGACAATGTAAGTCTTGCTTCTATAATACAGAATATTTCTCATTTCTTCCTAAACAAGTCCTTAATTATGCAAACACATCCTCCTGGTCAGCCTCCAAGGAATCACTACCTTCCAATTCGTTGAAAGAGATGAAATGGTTAGGACGGTGAAGCTCATTGTAGAAGTCCATTGGGATGTCAATTTTCAAGTCGTACTCCAAATCAGCGCTGAATCTGGTACCCATGAAGGTGTAATTCCAAATATCACTAGTTGGAACAAGGAAATTACCCAATATGTTACTGGACAAGATCATCTGAGCACTCTGTCCATACTCAACGTCAAATCCTTCCGGTGCCAAGTCCATGTTCTTATTCTTCTTACCCCATTGATAACCTTCCTTGGTCAAAGTATGTGCACTTAAACTCACAGAACCGGTGGTTAATGTCACGGCAAAGTCAACAAGAGACGAATCATCGTTAGAAAACAATCTAGCATGTGTGGTGACATCGGTCGCTGGCATGTAATTGAATTCTTGGGTCTGTGTATGTATCCAACCAAGTAGCTGTAATCCTTCGGTCCATTCAGATTCACAAAGCTTTCCCAACTGCACAGTGGTCAAAGTGCCCATCTGTGGTGGGACCACGATGGTCTTCACCTCCTTGATCAGATCATTATCAGCTGGTGATGACCCAAAGACATAACCACCAATCTGCGTTCTCGTGTCACTGATTTGGATAAACTTCTTCATCAAGTTGTTTGGTATAATGTAAGTGGTCTTCTCCTCAACAAAATCATCAGAGTTGACATACACGTTCTTTGTACGCATGTGTAGCAATGATGCAGATATGGCCAGCTTTCTCCATTCGGTCTTGGACGTGAAGGTCTTTTGTTCATAGGTAGATGAAACATGTGCAATGATCTCTTCACCATGGGCATTACGGGTCTTAACCTTCATTGCCGTCAGTGCATCATCATTCTGACCTTCGATCTCAGCAATTTCTTGTCTCTCAGCAGATGGTGCCTTGATATCCTGACCAAGAATGAGATCCCTAATTTCACTCTGCGTCAAAGAGGCAACATTGATGTTGTGCTTCTTTCCATAATCAGCAAGGATCAAATCACGCAATTGAGTCTCAACTTGAACCCATTGATCATCGGAGAAGGATGGCCAAATGTGATGTTCCTGTGTAACAACGGAGTTGTCCGGTTGTAGCAACAACTTCGTACGCTCCGGATTCACATTCAATGCACGTAACAACAAGATCAAACGGGAAAATGCTGTGTATGAAGAGATGGACTTCAACCAATCGTCATATACGTTGAACAAAACCATCTGTGGTTCAGTGGCTTTCAAAACCAGGTCATGCAACTTGTCAATCTTCAAAGCAGCAGCAAAAGGCAAACGCAATTCAGAAGAACGGATAGAAATGTTTGGATAATCCAGCATGTGAACCTCCAATGGGTCCAGCATAGCACGTCTAGTAACAATCAATTGCTTTGGATGTTCCTCCTTTGGTAATGAACGCATCAGTGCAGCAACCTCCTCAGCGGTCTTCCATTTAGCCAGTTGACCAAGACGCTTCTGACCAGCCCATACGGATGTGTGGATGATTTTCAAGAACAACTGACCAGTCTTTGGATTCAAAATGAAAATCGAACCATTTATAGGCTTTGTGGTCATGTTACCCTCAACGGTTCTATGGACTGTAACACGGTAAACATTGGTGTCATCAACAAAGAACTGAATGTCGTTACTGAAAAGCTCGGCATAGTTATTGGAGTTCAATAAGGCCTGTTGTGGCTGAGCCTGATACAGCTGAAGACCCTTACGGATACGCTCCCGTAAGACATACAAAGATGGATTGGCCTTCATGATCGTCTTCATGGCACTCTGCATCAAGGGCTTGAAACCTGGGAACCATGTACCATATGCGTCATACATGTTGTAAGCCAGATCAATACCAACAAGAACACCAGTTGGAGAAGGATACAAGTCATCATTCGTGTAATCCAAGAACTTGGAACGAACATAACGAGAAATGTCATGAGAATCATAATCACCATAACGCAATTGAACATCAATCCAATACTTTTCACTTGTAATGTGATCCATCTGGTCGTGACTGTCGTGTAACAACGATGGCTTACAAGAGTTCCACTTGTATGTGCCGTTCAAAGTGATATCTGCAGTGGAGGAGTTCATCTTGTAGGACTTTCTTGGATGGATCGACTCCTTTTGAACGCTCTCAATCTGTAACACGTCCATCTCACCGTCCAAAACTTGACACAAATCAAACACAATATGTTCATGAATCTTCTGCCACAAATGGGCACGGAAGATCTGGATCAAGGAAATCTTGAGCGTTGGAATCTTACCATGAAGGAAAATACCCGTCAAGTCCAATTGAACCAAGAAACCAACATAGACATTGGCACGGTTGATAGTTGGAGACCACCAAAGGGTGAAACGACGGTTAGGAATTTGACTCAAACCAGATCTCTGAGCATTTGTCAGCTTCTTCATCTTCAAAGAGTCTTCAAATCCACTACCCTTCTCCCAGAACAAACCTTCCCAAGAGTCGAAACCAGTACCCTTAAATAGCGTGTGCTCCAAGATCGTCTCAATACCACCAAGAGCCTGAATGACATCGGTACGATAGGCATTCATATTCCACAACTTACCATCGTGATGAGTGTTCGTCCACCAGAACTGATTTGGACGGTTCAAAGAGTACATCTTAAATTCCTTACGAATTCTGTGACCCTTATCATAGGCCAATGTGTGACGATCCTTTTGGAACAGAGTACTGATTCTTGGAATACCCTTGTCCCATGAGCCCTCCAGTTCCTCAAATGCCAAACGACGATTCTGCTGCATGGCTTCTTGACGCTTGATTGCATAATCAGCCCAAACTCTTTGAGACTCTAAGAATTCATCTTCCCAAGAAGTGATGTATCTGAAAACAGTTGGAATCATCTTATCCTCAGCCAAAGTCATACCAGAACGGAAATGAGTGACACCAGTGTCGGTCTGTTTAGACCAAGAAAGATCAGAAGCTGGAATCAAAATGTGAGACGCACTAAACATACCCAAACCACCAAGTTCAGTAGGTGTGTAAAACACTGCAGGTGGGAAACGAGTTGGCATCTTGGAGTTGAGACCAGCTTTGATACGGTTTTGAATCTTAGTCTCACACTTGACAAGCACATCCAATAACGACTCAGTAGACACAACAGCTTCTCTGTAGTACGTAACCAGACCCAGCAACGCAGTATTCCATCTAGCAGCAACCTTAGCAAAAGCAACTGATCCAGAAGACATGAGAACTTGACGAATTCTGTCATGGAACTTTTCCACGTCCTGCTCAGTGACCTGTAGGAAAGCCTTGGCGGTACGTTGTTTTGTTGGACGTTCCTTGATGCCATAGACGTTGTTATAAGTCAAGTCCCAAACGCCTTCAGCAGATGAAGTCACCTCTTCCCTTCTCGAGTTAGGCAAGATTCTCACTTCGAATCCACACATGGAGAATAACAAGTTTGGATTGTCCTTGGAGTACACTGACGACAGGGCATCTTCCCATTGGATATTAGCAAAGGCTCTTGGGACACGACCCTGCATTTCCCAAAACGCTGCTCTTCCGAAGTTCACATCATGACGCATCAATCTCATACGAGAATCTTTTGGCCAGCAACGACGGTTATTGTATCCGATGATGTTCTCAAAGTTTGGATCTGGATTCTCTGACAGGAATGCCTCTATGAGATCCTGGCTTTCCTCTTCGTCAAATCTGAAGAAGATATGGATTCGATCAATGTATCGAGAATACAATCTGATGGGATAGGACTCCTCCTGTTCCAGAGACTTGAAGTGGAGGAACTCGTTTGGCGATTCTGGAGGACCAGCAATCTGGTTTGCTCTGTCAAGACCAAGCAACATCAAATCGAATACCAAACCATAGTACTGGAAAACAAAAGAAGAAAATTGCAAACCTCTGATAAGACCGTACTTGTTGATGTGGCTCATATCCTTATATGTCAGACTGACATTGTTCTTTGCAGTGATGTAATCAGCCATGTTGGAATCCATAACCAATCTTAGCAAACGATTCAACAAAGTGAAGTCAACCTTCTCTGCAATCTTGTTCAAATTCATCTCGAGCATGACATTACATTGTCCTTCGGAAGTTTCCCACACTTGATCAAGGTTGTTGATACCTTGAGCCCATTTGTACACCAACATTGGAGGAATTTCAGCATCACTTGGTTTGACCCAGTTAGGAAAAAGACCTCTCTTATCTGACTCATACCATAAATACTGATCCAAGTATGCATCTGTGATCTTCTCCAGTGGATCGATATCGTATACTGGAGTCAATTGGTGATATTGGTCCATCATTTCCAGACCAACCTCCTTGAAGACACGTTGTGTCAACATGAACTTCTTAACACGGTTCAAACACTCATGCGGGTTGTCATAAGCCTGCTCAATCAAGGCAAGCTCCTCACGCTGTTGAGCGTTCAACCTTCCTTGAGTGTTGTACTGTTCTTTCAAATTCTCCAGTGCAAGAACCAAAAGTTTTGTATCATGCTTGTACGTCAAAGGGGGGAATGGGATAGGAGCAAAGTTTCTCATCTCAAACCAGTTCACCATACTCTTGAAGATTTTGGTAGCCTGATCGGTGGTAATTGATGGACCATCCTTTTCAATGTTTTGTTGACGCTCTTGTTCATTCTTGATCCACAATCTGGTAAGTCTTCCCAAATTTTTTCTTGCAACAGTCTTCTCCACACTAGCACCACGCTTAATACGTTCTCTGTTGTGGTGAGCACTTGAAACCCATCCATCTGCTTTAGCCTTGATATAACGTTCAATGATGTTGACAATTGGCTCTGGAAGACCTGGCACCTTCCAAGGAATGTTTGCCTTCCAGCATCTCCAAGCTTCCGTCAAATGTTGCAAGATCGTCTTAGTCTTGTTTTGTTTGATACCTTCTGGAATCATATCCAAGATATCGTTCATGACGGCAGCTCTAAGTTCCAAGTCATAGTAAGCGTCGGTTCTTTGTTTGGTCACTGTCTTGGCTATCTCATTCGAACGACCTTCGAAAGTACGAGATAACAAGTTGGCCAGCCATCTCTCCAGCAATGGGATGATACCTCTCATAAAGAAGATCCAAACTCTCCAAGCTGGTTGCCAGAAGCCACACCCTGGACCTTTACCAATCACAGAGTTGAACTTGTTGTACACAACGTGTTTCAAGTCCTTACAAGCACGGATCTGGTGCATCACTTTGTACTTGTAACGGTAGATACCAGTGAGTTGGCCCAAATGGTTCAGGATGTAGTATATACCGTCGGCCAATTGGAATGCATCAACGTTACCCAAACGATATTGAACCTGTGCATCGACAAGCAACTTGATAACCTTCATGATCTCTCTCATGAGATGGAAGGCATTACCAAATCTGGATTTCTTTCTCTCCTTCGTTGTCAAGGTCTTTGTTGGTTTCAAGTTGAAGTTGTAATCAAGATGCAAATATGTCAAACCCTTTCTATGGATCAACAAATTGAGGACGTTATGACCTTGACGACAAACTTGAAGACCAGCCTCAACCCAATCTATGGTGGTGGTTTGGAAGTATTTAGTATTCTTCAAACTCTTCAGCAGATGAATCTTTTTGTGGTTGGAAGTGGCAGTCTGGTGTAGTTCATTAGCGACATGGCTCTTCAACAACTTTTGGTATGATACTCTGGTCTTCACCGGAGCATCTCTTGAAGGTCTCTGTAGGTACCAACTCTTGATCAGTGCAACGTCCTGGGCTCTGACTGTCTTTCCGGAACGACGGTTGAATGGGAATGGTGCCCACCAGAGCTCAATGGCATCAGCGGTGTCATCCATCTCCAGTTCTTCATCTTGCAAGAATGGCTTGGTGTTCTTTGGAAGTTGGAACCCATCAGCATCCTCACCTTCATCATCAAACAGCTCAGAATACGAATCTGATTTGGTGTTTTCCAAAGTTCTGGGAGAAATTGGATTCAGCAATGGATCAAAGTAGAAAGCTGGCAAATCATCATCCTCTCTCTTGATGAAACAGTTTATTGGGTCGGCATACCATGCGATCTGAACTGATCTTGGAAGTGAGTTATATAGTTGTGGGTAAGCGACCTTGTACTCTGTTCTGATTGGGATTCTGAAGATAATTCTGTCAATGGAGTTGAATTCGTTGAAATCCTCCTCTTCAATGTCTTTGAATAATGGTTCGAACTTCGGACCACCTGGTAGGGCATTATTCAATGCCTTTGCAGTGAAGAAAGATTTCTTGTCGAAGAGATAGAAATAGTTCTTGTTCGTAATCTCAGAGATCAATGGAGTGGACAACTTGTATAAGTTGGCCATGATGGGTAGTGTAAGGTTCCATTTTCTGTAAGATTCACCATTCACGAATCCAACTTCATCCACCAGCGGTTTAGGATCATAGAACCAATTGATGACGTTCTCGTCATCAACTTCATCCAGCTCCATCTGAACTGGTTCCAATGGTTCAACATCTTGCAAGTTCTCCATCCAATTCAATGGAGGCTCCTCATCGTCAAATGGAGGGAATCTCATTCTTTTGAAATGTTTTCTGTCTCTTTTCTCCCTTCTCATTGCGATCCAGGTTGTGGACCACTGTGCAGTGTAGACTGGCTCGACGACTCTGGGTATCTCATTGACAAAAGTGATGGCGCCAGTGATGTGATATAGCACCTTGACTTCTTTGACATCTTCCCAAGGCTGTGGCATGTTCTCCAACAGTTTCAAGGCTGCGTGTGGTATAAACTTCAAAGATCCCAAATATGATCTCTTGTCCGCGGAGAATTTACGAGAAGACATGTCAGCGTGGTCATTGATGATCTTTCTCAAATGCTCAGGAGGCATATCCACCTTCTGTGAATGCACGAATCCGCCAACTTTGGATCGTATCTCCGTGTAACGCTTCTTCTGTAGTTGTAACCACTTACGCTTCTTCATCTCGAGCTCCTCCTTGTTGAATCTCCCTGTTGGTAACGATGATGGAGGTGGTGGCGGAGGTGAACCACCGGGTGGAGGCGGTGGAGGTGGCGGCTGGAACCCAGTTGGTGGTCCTGGCGGCGGTGGTGGAAGACTTCCATTAGTTGGTGGAGGGGGAGGAGGTGTTGGTTGCCATCCTGGCGGTGGTGGCAAGTTGCTCATACCTCTATTGTTCTTCCTCTTTCAGGTCTTCTGTGGCTTCAGATCTTGGACTGAAGAGCAATTTCACAGGGCGGTAAGAACAGATATGTGCCAGTCAAGAGCAATCCCTTCGATGTAGCCGTACAAAGAGCGAAAACAACAGCAAGAACCGTCCAGAGATCTCTGAATTGTGTTTAAACGGAGCGCGTTGTTTTTGGCTTCTGGCTAACGAGAGGCCCATACAAAAAATCGTTTCCATACAAAATTTCATCACCCGAACACCAGCGGATTATGATTCTTCCCAAAGAGGCAATTTTCCGCTCAGGGGTGAGGTTTATAAGTTATGGGTCGCGTTACGTGTGGAACTTTCTCTCTAATCTCTTTGTTTTTTTACCACGGGAGCTGCCAATTGCTCGAGCTATGTCCACACAGTCCGGTATCACCGCGTCCCCGAAGCTCCTGAGCTCCTTCAGAGAGTTTCTTGAAGGAAGTGAGCCAATTCTCACCGCTGAGATTGTCAACGAGTCCGTCCAACTGGGTGATATTGTCCCTGGCTCCTCTCTCTCGAGTGCATTTGACAACTTGAGAGGCCTACTGCACGACTCCAAGGCCCAGTACGTTATTGTAAAGCACGGTACTGATGGTAATGTCTGCACTTTCATCTCATACGTGCCCGACTATGCTGCTGTGAAGGACAAGATGCTCTATGCATCTTCCAAAAACATGCTGATAAGGCAATTGGGTCCTGAGCTGTTCCCACATATCTTATTCCTGAACTCATTGGAAGATGTGACGTATGACCATTGGAAGTATTCGGTTTCAGATGGGTCCCACGGCGAGGTTATGAGTGCTGAAGAGAAGGAATTGCAGGAGATTAACGAGCGCGAGTTTGACACAAAGATCCAATCAACGCTTAAGAAACCACTGTTTGCTCCAGCAAACTCTTTGAACTTCAAGATCCATGACAATGCTGCAGATGTGACCGTGGAAGAGGGTCAGCTGTACTCTTTCAACATTGACCTCAACACTGAAGAGGTCTTTCTGTCCAACAGTGCGCCAGTTAAGTCTGCCAAGGAGCTGCCATCTTTGATAGCCAGTGACTATCCACAGTATACCATTGCCAGGCTCAATGGCAAGACATTCTTCATCTTCTCGTGTCCATCAGGATCCAAGGTGAAGGAACGCATGATCTATGCCTCCAATAAGAACAGTCTGATCAACCATTTCAAGAGGACCTGTGGCATTGACAAGTCCTTAGAAGCTGGTGATGCTGGTGAATTGGAGCTCTCTGAGTTTGAGGCCCGCTCGGAAGATCCAGCTGAGACCCCAAGTGCCCTCAAGTTCAGCAGACCACCTCGTGCAGGTCGTCGTAGATGAGTAACTACATGTTTCACATATCATAACAAATATCACGTCTATCATAAATTCGTAACCTTACTCTATCCTCTTCCCACACCTAACCCATTCGTTTCTATATCTCGATGTATCATTCCATTAACTACCTCTCTATCCAGACGATGACGATGCACAAGATTGCGGTGAAGTTGGCTGTCTTGGTGTGGGTTGTTCCATGGGGAGGAGCAGCTCATGCTTGTAGTTTGACTTCATCTCGTTGACAAGCTTCCCCACCAGGGAATGTTCTCTTTGGCGTGGCATAGCTGTTTCTTGCGCAACGGGTACTTGCAATGGTCTTCTTCTCCGTGATGGGAGCTTTTGCTTCCGTACACCTTCCCCCGATGTACCTTGGGCCACTAGTAACACTTCATTATCTTCTCTTCTGGCCCGTTCAAACTGCGCCCATGCGTTCTGCTCATCCACCGAGCCTTCACAGCGCTCCACCACATGCTCCTCCATCGCTGGTATGTTGGCATCTCTGCCATTGTCGGTGAGGATGTTGTACACCCTGTTGGTTCTCTCGCTGAGCCTGTTTCTTCTGAACCTGCTGGTCCTCTCTCTCTCCTGGCTCTGTTCACAAGAGCACATTGGGCAGATCAGCCGTGTGGCATCCATGAGTCCCAGACACTGGCCATGGAACGTGGACGAGCAATCACGACAGCTCAAAACGTGGCCACTGGCCCTGTCGCATAGCACACAGACGTTGTACCTGCCCACCAGCTGTTCAATGCGCCTTTGCACCCTGTCTCTCTGAGCCTCGTCGTCATCCCCCTGCATCGCCACGTTCTCCTCAAAGAACTCCACAACTGGTGGCACGGCAACACTTACGGCTGCCTCGCTCATCACCAGCTCTCCCCTGTGTGTCACGGTCTCGAGGACGGCGTAGTCCGCACGGCACGTAGGACATTGATTCGAGTGATTGCGCCAGAGGGCCAGGCAGTGGGCGTGGTACCGGTGGGCACACGGCTGTAGTCTCGTGAGCTGTGTGTGTTCGGCAACAAGGGTCTCCAGGCAGATCGTACACTCCTCCATGGCTCCAATCGTCCATCGTATGGCCCCTTCTGTTACCTTTTTGGTCTTGAAGAGAAATGTCATAAAGCGGGATTGCCTATTGTTAACGAAATTTCATATGACAAACACATTTGTACTTAATACCAGCAACAACATCAAGAAAAGAGAGAGAACAAACACAACAAGATGTCACGCCACCAGTTCGACCTCGTCATGTGTCTCAAGCAGCCCGGCACACGTATCGGCAAGCTGTGCGACAAGTGTGACGGCCGCTGTCCCTCGTGCGATTCGCTCGTGAGGCCCTCTGCAAAGGCGAGGATCTGTGAAGAGTGTTCGTTTGGACAGGGAGCTGAGAAGTGCGTGATCTGTGGCAACACGGGCGTCAGCGACGCGTACTACTGCCACAGCTGCGTGGTGCTCGAGAAGGACCGCGATGGGTGTCCCAAGATTGTCAACATCGGCTCCAGCAGGATGGACGTGTTCTATGAGAAGAAGAGGCAGAAACAACTGGGCCAGACCCGTGCACTTGACGAATGAATGAAGGAATGATCTACAGGACTCTCTATCGTATCTCATAAAGTATTATTCGTTTCACAGAATCACCCTATTCATGCCCTCAATGATGAAGGAGTCCTCCAGGAGAGACTGGTCCTCCTGGTCATCGTCGCACGAGTTGTTGTACTCCTGCTCATAGAGCAGCATGTTGATGTACACCTCGTTCCTCTCCACCTCGTACCATAGCCAGTCCACTCGGATCTCGAGCGCACGGTGGTATGCGATGAGCGACTCCCTCGTACGTGACACGAACGGTGTCAGTGTCTGTATATGCTTTTGTAATCTTAACGATTCGTCAATCTCTTTTTTTGAAATGGGGATGTTTGCCACTAGCTTTGTCACTTTATCCTCCAGTCTCATGTTTCTAATCGGGAGCACCTCATGATCCATTGCGATGTAATCCCTAATGTGACACGAATCCATTGCTGCAATGTAGTTTATCGCCACGATCCAAGACGACATCTCTTCAAAAGTCGAGACGCTGAACAGTTCCTTCTTGTTCGTACTGAAGATGTTAAAGATGAATCCCTCTTCGCTTGGAGACTGGCATGCAAATAACCCATTGATCGCCAACTTGGAACACTGTTTCAGCAAAGCATCTGAATCGATGCTGATAATCATGGGCTCATCCAAAGGTTGTCCAGAAAGAACCTTTTCACGGTCCACAGAGGTCATGAATCCCAGATTCTCAAATATAAAGAATCCACACAAGGTCAAGATACCAAAGCATCGTTTCCATGATGATTTCCCACTGCCACCGATGGTGAAGAACTTGTTTTGCAACGTTTGTTCCTCTCGAAATAGCTCTGCAATCTTGATCACTTTCACAAGTTGTTTGGAAACGCAAGCATCGTTGTCATCCAGTGGTGGCACATACGTCTCCGTCTTCCCCGTAAGCCATTGACAAGACTTGTTAAAACGGATGTAGGTGCCGTTTCTGTTGATCAATGCATCTCTCGATGATCGTAACATTTCTTTTGAGAACGAAGGACGTGATCTTTCGACAAAGGGGTTTGTTTCATCAATGGTATCAAGCGATAGTTTCAACGAGTCCAGCTGATCTGTGACGATGAGTAGATATGGATCAATCTGGGATTGGAAGAACTGCGAAGTTGTTGAAGAGATGGAAGCCGATCTTGCAGCTTGCGACACGGTGACAACGTTCAACGTGTCCAAATTGGTGGATGACGAGGAGGTGAACATCCTCTTCGGTAGCATGTAAAGCGGTGGAGACTGCGGCTGGGTTAATTGTGCCCTTTGAATGAATTTTGAATGGGTGATGTTATCGTAAAGGTACTCCAGTAGTTCTCTGCTTATGAAGGAGTTATCCGTCAGAGAGCCATCACAGACTCGGGAATTCTTCACAAACTCATCCTTTGTCATTTTATGCTTGTTATGCGCGTTGAAGTGGTCTGTTTGCAGCAGCATCAGCGAGAAGGTGAGGAAGTAGACCTGGTCAGCACGATCCCAAAGGTCCTTGTTGCACGAGTAGAACCTGGCGCTGAAGGCACAAAGAACACGGTCCACCTGCTGGGTTTCCTTGGGAAGCTCGCTTTCAAAGAGAAACCTCCTGAGTGCCACGTCGAGTGATTGGCCACAGAAGTCGAATCTCTGCATGAATACAGCGAGGCAGCGCTGCATCGTGGCATTGTCCTTCGAGGACAGGTGAACAACAGCCTCTGCCGCATCCATCTCCACCAGTCTGGCGACGTAGGACTCTGGCGTATCGTCGTCACCCATAACAACCTCCACTTTCATGTACTCGGGCGAGGGTTCTGCCGTGGTTGCCGTTGTGGACGTGTGTTCCTGTCGCTTGCTGAGCATCATCCCACCAAGGGCCTTGACGAGTGAGCCGCTTCTCTTCCTGTATAGGTCTCCCTCTATGGACCCCAGTGTGTGTGAACGCTCACGCGCCAGCCCTTCTGTGGGTGTTCCTGTGGGTGTTCCACTAGGCGTGCCGGTGTCCAGTACCACGCTGTCCGCCGACCCTGCCTCTCTTTCCAGTTGTAGGCTGTGCCGTTGGGGCTGGTCCGACGAGTGTGCCCTGCGGTGCTTGCGGAACAGCGTGCCCGGCCTCAGCTTCCGCTCCAGCCTCCTGAGCGTCGTCAGCTGCTCGTCCTCGCTCATCGTGGCCCTCTCTGCCTGTCTCACAAGAGCAACTACCGCAACAAGCTCTCCAAGAGCCCCGGCCCCTTTCGTGTAGGGCGCGTTGTGTCTTTCGCGCGTTTTTTCGCGGTCTTCGTTTCTGGGCTGTGCGCTTTTAGACTTGGAGACCGATGAAAGCTGTGGTGGTGATTATAATAATTTGTGGTGAACCAGACTGCTTTGGCTGATGGACAGACAGACAGACGGCACTGGTCTAGTAACTGCTGTAAAAGACTAAACCGCGGGCTATAATTTGGGCTCTGGCCGTTGGAACATGGGCTTAATTAACGACGCTGGGCTCAACGGCCCCGTTACCGTTTGCAGCAGCATTTGACGAACAGTAGCAAATTTGAAACTATCAATAACTATTGGGCCATGGTATGGGTGAAGAGCAGACTACAATGGTGTGATAAACAGGAAAACTAATGTAGTGAATGTAATGATATGCAGATATTAACAGAGATGATGCAAAGGCCAATGGCCATGAATGTGTATGTGTATGTGTATGTGTATGTGTATGTGTGTGTGTGTGTGTGGAAGGCCGCACTGGCTCCCAATGCAAATGCTGTGTGGCGTAAAGAGATGTCGTAAAAGTCTTGTTGTGAAGCACTAATGTGTGTTGTTGTTGTGTGCTTTAAGCAGAGACGTAATGAGTCTCAGTGACAACATGTGTAGCGGTCTGTGTGACAGTCTGGACAACATCGACAGTGTGGTAGTTGGTGACATAGATCTCCAATGGACCGGCTGCGGAAGCAGCAACAGCAGCAAATGCGAGGGCAAGGATGTTTGTGAACTTCATTGTGATTAAAATGTGTGTATGTGTGGTGCTCTAAAAGAAGAGATGCAAGAAGACTTTGATAGTGATTAAGATACGAAAGAGACTACAATTATAACGAGAACATAGCAGTGGGGGGTCCTCCCTTTATATATTTCACAGCTGCACAAGCTGCCCCTGCGCAGGCTCTAGAGCCCAATTCATTTTGATCCATCTAACCACTTTTTTACGCGACCGTTAGAAAAAAGGAACTCTTGCCCGCATAAGCGGTTCACATGCATGCGAGTTTCTTCCAGAAGGCGGTCAATATTACACTGCCTGCATGTTTAAGAGCTCAGGCGTGCATGAAAATGCAGAACGATTCCAGAGAATGCTGCACAGACATGGTCAAATCCCAGGATCGTGGATTGGGGCCGCCCTAATGTAAAGAGAGGCGGGTCGTCTGGCTAGTAGTTGGGTCACATCTCAACACGCCTGAAGCCGAGACCTGTGTGGGGAAAAAATATGGGGCCATCTAGGGTTATGGGATCAGAGCAATATTCCCTCAGGAGTTTTAAGTTACGAACGACTACGGACGCCACGCATTAGCTCTGTTGAGATTAACCTTCGTCGCTCGTGAAACACAACCCCCGCCTAGATCATCACTATCTTATGCTTATAGTCACAACGCCTACTTGGTCCACAATAATTCAGCCAAATGTTTGGCCAATAATAGTTCAGCCAAGACACCAGTCACTAAACATTTCTTTTATAAACTATGGTCTGGTCTATGTCTCGGGGGCTGCGGAAGTAGTTAATCTTGCATGGCGCATCCGATTGTTCGAAACTCGAAAACCTAAAATTCCCGAGCAAATTCTGCGGGCGGCGCCTTGCATGAAAACATAGACATGGTCAAAGTGAAGGCGGTTTATTAGGCTCAATGGGCTATGGGCCTATGGCACATGGCGGATAATAGAATCGCGCTCCAGATGATATTTCAGAGACGAATGACAGAAAAATCCACCCGCACACTGAACTGTTCCTATGCTGCCATAGGTAGTCGTCGCGTCTATACCCAGCGACGCTAACACTTCCCGGTGTATCTTCCAATAAATCTGATTTAGGGCAATGGTCAACTATTTCACAGTATTCAACAATCATATGTTGCTAGCTGCATTAGGAAAAACTGCCCACTTTTCGGTTAGCTGCGCCTTTTCGGCGACTACGATCTCCCGAGACGCCTTGACGTTATCTTATGCATCACCCACAGGAGATACAGGCGACCAAAACCAGCATCAACAAACGGCTACTCTCGAAGTAGTCACCCTAAATATGGACAACTTGTACTAGCTCCGCTCATGTTTTGAGACACAGCTGAAAGAGGCAAAGTACTAAGTACCATGACGGCACTGAAGGAAGCGGTTCTCACCCCTCGGTCCTGTATTCCACTGCTGGCGATAGAGAGATTGTCAAAAGAATGAAACACTGCATGCCACCTATTTAAAACAGTATCATCTATTTAGGACCGTCCGATTTGCGTAATAGATTTGGAATTTGGTACGCACCCACCGCAGATACAAGACTTCGTGTTATTCTCCCGTTGATCCACACGAGTCCACCATCATTTATTGATCACAAAGGGGGACAAAGTCGAGGATTTTCCCTGTTGGGCCCATGCGTGACATTGAAGTGAACGTTACAACTCGCATATCAAAATTAATCCAATCATGATCCGTCCAGCGCATCAGGAATCAGGATACTCCTAAACTGCTAGTCAGAGTGGCCAGCAGTTCTGCGAGCAGAGCGGGTCCATTGAAGCTTGAACATCGCCTTGACTTGCCCTGTACATGATAAACAAGTGGGCTTATGACTGCGATTCAGCCAGTTAATTCAGTGTTGATATCAACAGAGATCGCCGGTCAGGCAACGTTGATCGCAGATCTACCATCTCTATACTCTATTGTATGACGTCCAATAGTAGATCGGGACCATATACATATATATATATATCACTGGAGGACCAAACAATATAGTTTCAAATGGTGTGGAATTTGACATTAAACCAAATGATAAACAAAAACTATGAGCCAGAGCCCTGTCAGTTGGCGCCTAGTGTTTCGTGATGTCACATTTACTACCTTTGAAGCCTGCAAAATGAGAGGTACTAATCCGTACTTCTGAGATATCCTGGCTATTTCTCAGCTAGAGCCTCTTTCTTGAAGTTCTCATGCTCAATAGTATCAACGAGGTCGTTATGGAACTGGATGGTGAACTCGACCATACTAGTATCATGCACCACATTAGTAGCATTAATCTTCCCTACCAAAGGCCGCATTTTGATGTACTCAACTTTGAGTGCCGATGTTTCATGTGGTACTGCACAGTATCGTCACTGGGCCTTGGCATCACCAAGCATTGTATGTGAAAGCGCCACACTCATCATGGTCCACGGACCACCACTTATGGACCACGACTTGAGATGTCTGAAACAGCAAAGCTACTGACCAACTGTACACAAAGTCTACCTCATTAGAAGATGGGCATAAGACCATATTTCCGAAGGAAGATCAGCACTTTATGATTAATTAACGTTTACGTTCATGACCTTCAATAGGACATGCTGAAAGTTTGTTGGGCCCCGGAGTCGAGACTTTCCGGACATCCAAACCATATTTCACCCTGTACTTAGATGTGCAAGGTGTAGCTAGCTCCATGTAGTACCTAGTGTTTACCCTCCGCACCTGAATCGCGCATGTAAAAACACAAAAAAAATTGATCAAGCGACAACCCAATAATAATACAGCGCCAGTGGACGTGAACGGCATCTAAGTTGATCGCCCCATTTGAGCCTTGGCACTGGAACTTCATGAGTCTTGAACGGCCTGATCCGTGAACCGTGAAAACTTGATCTTATTAGCGTGATCCAGATTCCACACTCCACACCCGCCAACAACCCGGGATCATTTGTTATGAACGAAATTAAGCATCAGCCTTTAAGCGCTACCTAATCCGTGACAAAGATATCCGCTGTTCAAAACATGTGAGTTACTGAGCCCGGAACATGTCCACTTCCTCGGGGTTCGGGAGTCGACTGTCGGATGACGCGGGCGACCTATATAAGGAATGTTGCATCTCTGCATATCTGTGTGTGTATGCATGAACTTCGATTGGAGGTGCATTATGCGTATGCATGACTAAACTGCCTTAATACGCGAATCGAAATCTCAACAGTCGAGCGGCGCCCCATGGGCAACGGGCCGTGTGGAGACCTCAGACACCTAATAAAATTGTAGCAAAGCTAGGTCAGACCCATGGTCAGAACTGGTAGTAGTCAGATTTGGTGCACTAGCCATTTCAAGAGGTGAAGTTGTCGTATAGCCATGTTATGATCAGACGGTGATAAGATACAGGACGAACGCATTGTAAGTGCAGCACTGTACATGGCAATCGGTGTCTCGACGTTTTTGTGTAAAGCTTCTGGAAAGCATGCAGAACCGCCTCATTGTGCCTGCTTAGGAAAACACCTCACCGGAGTCGGTGCTTGTGTCTGCGCCTTTAATTTTTGGAGATTCTACAAAATTCTCCGTCTCCTCCAAGTGCAGGCCCACGCAGGCTGAACCGTGAACGCATTCTAGAACAACTCGTTGACTGTTGGTAACGTGGTTAGAGATTTGAGCACAACAGAAACTGGACAAGTGCGCATGCGTCCGAGTTTTTTCGAAGTGGGGCTCCCCACTTCTTGCACTGTATTGGCGTTTCTTATGCTCAGCGCTCTCAGCCTCGCGAGTCACAGGTAATGGGCGTTCATAGTTTATAATTTGTGAGGCTGCAAGCCAAGCGCCTCAGGCTGGGCTGTAATTTGTCCGTGAAAAACAAAGACAAATATAGAATCAGATCCAGCCTACGCGGACTTAAACACACCCCAAGAACTTTCTGACGGCGGCATATAGATTGGAGGCCCGGTCCATCATCCCTGTGTTCTTTCGGTTGCCAGCCGCATAACTCACCCTGAGTTGGTATATGGTGTTTCACAATGACCACCAGTTGACAAACTAAAAGAGGTACTAGATCGCGATTCATGGGGCACGCCCAATATTATGTAAGATCAAGCACAGGCTGAATTCGAGGTGCAGAGAAATTCGGCACGGCGCACCGGCTTTTGAACGTCAGCCCATCGACCATGACTCCCCCCCCCCCCCCAGCTTGTCACATGAATTTTTGATTAAGAAATGCGCACGTTAACTGTGAGAATCTGAGATCTTAAACATGGGCTGATTCTATCTGCAAACGCGTCAGTATGGAGATGAGAGCATGTACGATGTTAACTGGGGCTAAACTAAAACTATAGACAACTCTAAACCTTGAACGTTCAGACCCCAAACTTGGATGTAAAATGGCATTATTGCGGAGAGCTGTAGGGTAGCACGTGCTCACCATACACTGCGATACTCAGCTGGTCTTGCTCTACAAACGCAAGATTGGGCTCAGACAGAGTTGGTATCGGAGGACAAAACTATTATCGAGCTAATGCTCTGCTTGCGTTCAGCCGCGTTGACCTCTGATGGCGGATTTAATAGATTTCGTGACCCGATCTAACTCGCGGTACATGGAAAATTCAAATATAGTGATTTGGAGACCGAAAATGGTGCATAATACGTGTTCTAAGCATCCTTAGTCACACACCTATCCATTTATGTTATCAGATTGGCCATTCAGTTTTGTTCAGTATTATTTATTTTCAGCTTGCCTCTCTCTCATCAAAATTCTTGAACAAATAACAAAAGCTAAACTCCAACGAAAGTGCCTCAAAATACAACTACAAAATAAACTTAAAATACCTTGAAGATGAAGTATGAAGTTGAAAGTATTGTCTTAACATTTCCACTCTCACAAATTTATAATGAGCTACTTAATGCTACCAGTTTCCAGTATCTCTCTCGCAGTATTGGTGTCCAGATGTATCCATACAAGCACTTTTGACACATAGCTGTTTATGACGAGTTCCAAAGACTCACCGTACTCACGATCAGCTTCGTTGTCAAAGTGATTCGGCCCACTGGTGAAATAGTAGTTAAATGTCAATAGTTGCAGACCATAATAGTCAGCCTAGCCTAGTCTTGTACACCATGTCCCTTGATAGAAGACCCCCAGTTATCCCGGAATCTAAGTATTTCCAACGGCTTCATCTTTACACAGGATTGTCTAAAGAGCATGAACACAATCCTATGTTCAAAGGTATCTCCCTTTGGCTTTGGATACACGTATGGGACCAATGGGTCTGTAGCGTTGTCCAAGTCGAAGTCCACGCGGAAGAATTCTGCCGGGATGGGATGATTTTCACTCATTTCTTTAAAGGCAATCTAAATGTCTGACGCATTAGTTCTGAGCTTCACCCAGACTGCTCTTGTGCTCTGTGATGTTGGTAATATATCGGTAATGACAAGTGAATAATATTGCTTGAGGAAGTGATCAGAGAAGGGGAAAAAGGATTCAAACACGACTTTTGGTTCCTCAAGCGTGTACAATGGACAGATGTAGTTTCCCTGCTCCACGCTGAACTTCTCATCGAAAGGGAAATGGATGTTCAACTTCCTCACTGGTAAGAAGTGATAGAGGTACCGAGTGAGAATCTGACTTTCTTCAAGTATCTTGGAGAGCTCTTCACTGTCTGATCTGAAGATGGGAGGTACCCTGTAAGTCACTTTCCTCTCGTGGATAAACAGCTCCTTACGCAGACTGTTGTGTGCTAGCGGAAGTCACAGTTACTAACATTGAGATTACGTTTGGGAACTTCATCTGTGTGATGGATGGCTTGATAGTCTTTTTTACCACCACCGGTTGAGGATGGTATTGAAATTAGCCGCCCAGCTGAACTCAGCTGCTAGGAGTTGGAGATCACATGTATATAATAACAACCAGAAGCAAGCGCACGGGGAGACGGAATATATCAAGTGGCTGATCAAGGTGACACATTCAAATTAACTAGTTGTGCGAACTATAATTCATTCCGCGGTGGCACAATTCCACACAATTGTTCGCAAGAGGTATACCTGACCATATAAAATGAAGAAATTCAGCGTCTGAGGTTTGAGGTTTCATATGATATATCCAGGAAGCACATCTACACGCTTCTCTTCATGATAATGATCATCATGATAAGGAGCGCAAATCAATCTAGCTCATCTGTACTGCAAATATATGTCGAATTATAATTATAACATGACATATGATGACAACGACGTATATATATGAATAATTATATTAATATATTATATACTTAATATATATAATAATTATAAATTAGGCCTGATCATGATGCAACGTCGTCGACCAGTACTGATTAATTTATATATATATATATAGTAATTACGAAGTTACGACACGTCCGTAATTACGAAGTTACGACACCGCTTATATCGAGAGTTGAAAAAAAAATATGCGAAGTGATTTCGCCCAGGATCGAACTGGGGACGTTCTGCGTGTTAAGCAGATGCCATGACCAACTAGACCACGAAACCATTTCTGGAAGCTAAAAAATGCCGTGTTTAATATACTGAGCTACGTATTACCTCTTTGGGAAGAAGAAGGCGGTAGGAGTCACAAGATATTCTCAAAACTTTCTCTCGATGAGCTAGCAGGTTAACATGAAAGGGTTTAAGGCTGCCGTTTAATACAGAAATTACCAAGCTGAAACCAGAACATGAGCATAGTAGCAAAAAAGGAACAGAACACGAAGCCTACAGCTGGTAGAAGAAGAAGAAAAACGAGAAGGACGGAGGATTTCTCTGATTCTTCATCAGATTCATCTTCATCAGATTCATCAGATGAGGAAGATAATAAAGCTGACGACAACAAGGAAAATGTGACTGCCGTGGATGTTGACCAGGATGGAGATGTTGTGCTCAATGAGACAGATATATTCATTGACCCAGAACAAGGTGAACAGGAGGAGGATTTCACAAAGGTGAAGCAAAAACTTAAGACTGTGAAGTTGACCAAGACAGCTTTGAACAGTGGATCCAAGAACATTGACATAAACCAAGTTGAGAGCATACTACAGCAGAACCACAAGACATTGGAGAATGATTATCTAGGGTTGATGTTTGAGAGTTATGGTGACGATATCAACACTTTGAGAACCGCACCAGACTTCAACGAGAGAAGTTTGACTATCTTGGCCAATGCCTTGAAGAATGGTAGCAACATCTTTGATGAGGATACTCTGAAAGCCGTCGTGAATAACAAGTGAGTTTGGTATAAATGCATGTACATTACAGATGACTGAGTGTTGTGTTGTAGCTTGGAATGCCTTTGTAGCACAAGGTGAGTGATCTACAAATTCATATTCAAACAAGAAGAAAATTGATTTAAAACACAATTCTAATGTACAACGAGGTACCGCGGTGTGTGGTATGAGTATAATGCAACAACGAACAGAAACGAGGGGATTAGTGGTGATGAGAGGATGCTGTGAGATGGAGGAGGAAGCTTCAGAGGTCAACAAAGAATGCAAATGACAGACGAGAGAAATTGACCGCATGATCTAGTCAATCAATCTCACAAGGATCCAGGCGGAACCAGCGGCAATACCACCGACAAGCGTCATTTGTATACCTTCATGCACCTTTTTCCAGGTTGAACATTGACGACCTAGAGAGATTTGTGCCTTAATGAAACCAAACCAAAACAAGGTGAAAGCCATGAGCAAGATGGATATGAATAGGCCACTATCGACCTGGGCAACAAAGAAGTAGGGAATTAATGGAACAAACCCACCAAGGAAGTAGGCGGAGCCAATGGTCAATGCAGAAATAACCTCTCTATTCTCACCTGGAGCCTCCAGTCCCTTTCCATATCTGACGAGGAAATCCACCATGAGCGCAGGGTTTCTCTTCATGTCCTTGATGAAGGACAAGATCGTCTCGTCTGAAAACTCTGGGTTGATCTCCAAGAGGATATCCTCCAGCTCATGATTCACCTCAGTCAGGTTGTTGTAAAACTTCTGCTTCTCTGACTTCACCTCGGACTTGTAGTAGTCAGACTCGGATTTGGCTGCGAGATAGCCACCGAGGCCCATGGAGATGGCACCAGAGATCAACTCTGCAAAACCACCCGTGATGACCAGTTTGGTATCACCGAGGGACGAGAGACCAGCAGTGAGGGCAAAAGGCACGGTCAACCCATCTGAAAGACCAATGACAATGTCGGACATGACTCTTGGGTCGAATTTGCCAAAGAATCCTTCCTCGTCTGTGTCATCATGGGTGTTGCTGAACTTTGAACCAACCTCGACTTGTTGCTCCGGGTCAATTAGCGTGGCAGAGCCGTTATCGAGGGACTGGTAGCCGCCATTGCTGTTGTTTTGGTCAATGAGGGGCTGTTTCTGTACGCCCTTAATGAGGGCGGTGACTCCCTGCTTGATGGCGACGATGGACATGTGCGCAGTGTGTGTGTGTGTGTGTGTGTGTGTGTGTGTGTGTGTGTGTTTTGGACTAGGGCCGTGTTTGTGCTTGCTGTCTAAGTGTGCCCTGTGGGTCAAATAGGCCGTGTGATTTGCGGGTGAGAGAACTTGTGCAATCGAGGTGTGCCTAAGTGTGTGTGCGCTGAGTGTGTGAGAATGGAATAGTGTAGAAAGCCAACCCTGTGCAGTGTGCAGTTAGTGAGTGGAATATCCAACGTTAATGGGAAAACAAATGTTTTGCAAGCACTGCCGTGGACTGTGAACCCTCCCTCCCTTTTGACGTATGGAAGGGGTGCTTTATGTCAGCACCTGCATACCTGCATGGTGCTTTTGTAAGTGGCGGTGGTCAGCACAAAAGCATTCGCTGTGATTGGCTGAGAAGTGCTGTTAAATAATAACAAAACGGTGGCGGCGGAATCGGCATCAGAGCGGGGAAATGAGCGTGGTCCCAACCGTTTTATTTATCACGTGTAAGATCATGTGACACATTGTGAGATGTTCGGGTGTTGTGGTGTTCGGGTGAAGGCCTTGTGGAGATCACTGGTTCAATGATTATGTCTCTCACTGTTTATTTGTTTGTTGTCTCTCGTTGTCTTTTGTCTTTTGTCTGTTGTCTGTTATCTGTTGTCTTGGCTCTAGACTATCACAGTCGACAAGCACACAGTCCACAAATGAACGACATAGAAAAGAACACTACGGTGGACACACACAGGAGGAGCAAGGCGCTGCTGATGGTGCTCATGCTGCTCGAGTCCACCGCCATAGTGGTGCTGATCCGCAACCGAGAAATCATCGATGACCTCCACCAGTTGCTCAACTCTGTGCTGCTGGGAACACTCACAGCCGCGTTGGCACAGTCAGTGCTGCAGTTATACAGACATGTCAACTACGCTCGCTTGCTAAAGTTTTGTGTTTGGGGTGCCGTTAATGGAGTGTTATCTTCGCTCTGGATCGATACCCTGGTGAACAACTTTGAACCGGCCGTCACAAGGATCATTGTCGACCAGTTGGTTGGTACACCCTTTTTCCAGGCGACTTTCCTCATCTATCATTCACTCTGGGAAAACGGTGACATGTCACACGCATTCAAAACAACGTTCGTAAGGATGTTGAGCACATCATATCTCGTATGGCCGCTTTGTTCCATTGTCTCGTTCACTTTCATCCCATTCCATCTCATCTTCCCTTTCAGCTGTTTCGTGAACGTCATTTGGACCTTGGTGCTGGGTGTTTTGACTTGATGAGAATGATCAACTTCAGTCTTACCACCAAGGAAAACAGATGAGAACATGCATTACTTCTCTGAAAGCATGGTACCTCTTCTCATCCAATTGACCCTAGCATTGCTTTTCAAAGTCCTTTCAAGATTATTGAATCGTTTTCAACCATCAATTACTCCATACAGTTCTTGCAAAGCCGATCATACCCAAGCAGCGGGAACCGTTGCTCTTGAAGAAGATTACCCAATGGATCATGATTTTATAGTCAAAGATTAATGAAGAATAGAGCATGAGACACCAACCAACACTAACCAGTTGTATAGCTATATCGCTAGTTAAGGGAGCGGATCAGGATACATCCACGCTGATGACGTCGTCCACATGATGATCATGAATATCATGTTGTCGAATATATGATCGATCGCAGTTTGTTGATCACGTGATATTAATTAATACGACGTCAAATTAAAAAGAAAAAATGAAAAGTGGTCCCTAGCAGGATCGAACTGCTGATCTTGGCGTTATTAGCACCACGCCTTAACCAACTGGGCCAAGGGACCGATTTCTTGAGCGTAATGTTTGTTAAACAACTGCGAAAGCTAATATCAAAAGCGAAGATTCAATTCTAGTGATGGAGCCTTGTTTGAAATGCCTTAAAGCCCTCCCTATTGATGGAAGATTGTACTCTGAGGCACGAAGGAGCAAGTAAGGAAGAACTCCGAGTCTCGTGTTGCATGATGGCAGCTGGATGCAAATCAAAACTACAAAAAAGTGTTGTTAGACAGGGTATTGGAGGTCATCAATAGACTTCGACAAACTTATAAACATCTCCATCGATTGTAATATCATCAGGACGTTGCAGATGGTGTGCATGTTGATCCAAACCATATATTTCCTTCTTGATGAACCATGCAACGTCCGAATGTCTTTCAAAACTCTCCACAGGAACAACCCCAATGCATGTGCGAATGATCTCCTCTGTGATGATATCTGGAACGAATCTCCCCAATTTGTTTAAGGACTTAACAAGCATGTCAACGAGCGAATTGTAACATTTGCCGTTGATACCAGGAAGCACAACTCTTTTCATGTCATTGGTCTGTTTCTGAGCGGTGATGAGCAATTGGTTCTTCTTTAGACTACTCCAGAGATCCAAGAACCTCGAAGAGGCAAAACTTCCAGAATATTCAACAATCTGTGAAACAACCTCAGAGGCTTGAATGACAACCTTGGGATCACTTGAGTTGCAAGTGGATGCCATGATTGGCCAGATATTGGCAACTATGGGTAATAAATTGTCTGGAGCAGTGGCAAAGACCGGCATCACTTTGCTAAAAGTCCTCAAGATTTGAATCTTCAGCTTCGTCGATGGATGTGTTAGAAGTCTTTCACCGTAGTATGCGATTTGCTGGAGCAGTTTGTATGCATCCTCTGGCACAGGCGATGGCCATTCTTTCTTCACCTCAGGAATCGTTGGTTCCTCATCCTCATCGTCACTATCCACCGGTCTTGCATCAATTTCATCTTCAACGTCATCTTCCAATGGCTTTAAGTCTTGTAAGTGAGCAATATCTCTATTGTTCTTATCCAACAGTGCAAGTACCTGTTTCATGTTCGTCATTCCCCACGGTGCATATGTTGACGAGGACTCATGTAATTCAAGTTTCTTAAACCCATAATCACTTAGATACTTCTTCCTAATCTCATCTGTGATGATCTCAAACAGCACAAAGAATCCAATACAGATATCATCGTACCCATGGTAGTGATCCAACAGGTTAAAAATGATCTCCATCACATCTCTAAAAGTTTCGATGATCATAAATCCTGCAATTTTAGTACATACGGCCAATATGGCAGTCGTTCTCGTTGTCATTGCGTTACTCAACCTGATGGAGATGGTGTCAACCAGATAATCAGCATTGTCCAAGATCATGTCATATAAAGAGCCTGAATATAATTGATCTGCGATGATCATGCTGGTGTTGATGGCATGGTGTCTCACAATCTCGGATGGTGAAGCCATCGATTCAATCACTGGGTATAGATAATCGATCAACTCCTGTCTGAATTCCTCTCTAAGCAAGTGCTGAATCATACCAATAGTATCCAAAGCGATACTGTTGGCTTGTATCACAACTTCTGAAGAATCCATCTCTGAAGTTTCATCAAGTAACGACTTTGAGTACTCTAGGACTGAATACACGAACTCTGGTCTTTGAACCAATTGTAAGTCATCATCTTCGTCGTCATCAAAGGAAAGAAAATCGTTGGCAATCAGTTGTGTTTCAACTTTGGCAACGTATCCCTGCATCAAGTTGTTTGCGATCCAAAGCGCCACTGATCGTTCATTCAGCGATCGTTGTCCATCATCCATCAAGGTATCTTCAATTACCTCTGAAGGGTCTGATAGTTGTCCCAAAGACTGGAATAAAGATGCAAATTGTAATTGGACTTCAGAGGTCATCACTTTATCAAACACGGTCAGAGATCTCGCATCAACATTGACATTTGAAGCGTCCTGAGCGATGAGCATGAGATCAGAGACGTCTGAAGATGGTGAAGAAATTGCAGTCACTTTCGATTTGGATTGTGATTTCCTCAAGGCTTCAGAGAGTTCAAGGATACATGAATCAACCAGCTTGGACACAACAACTTGGTGCTTTGCCCTTTGTGCTGTGAATTTGATTGCATTGATAGCATTGATGATCTTATCATCATCTGTTGATTGAATGACAGAGCTCAATGAGTCCACGTACTTGTCCAGCTCTGCAGAGACCACAGTCTCTAATAATTCGCTCTTCTGAGAGTCTCTTGGGGTTGGAAGATCAACATGAATGACGCTATGGGATAAATGTGCCAGTATTTCCACACATATTGGGACCGAGCTGTTGAGTGATAAGAGACAGTTCTTAAGAATACCCTGCGACAGCGACTCCAGCGCCAGTTTAACCTCCATCTTATCATGCTTGTACACCTTTTTCACATTGGACATTGCCAATTTCACTTGAGCGGAAGTTCCCTTGAGCCAAGAGTTCGTTCTATGCAATTTCTTGAACCCATCTTCCGCTATCGTGATCTGCGACAGTTGATGTTCTTCAAACACTTCTTGTACAGTTTGTATCTCCTTATAGTCAACTTGTAGATCCTCATCGTTGTACACCAAGATCAGCAGTTTCTCCAATACGTTCAATGCCTTGACCAGAACTGTGTAATGGACCTTTCCAGAAGGTGAAGCGATGATCTTGGTCAGTGTGGACACGCTTCCAGGGAGGATATACGAAAGGATCTCACCGTCATTAATGAGTAGGAAGTAGAGCGTGTCCAAAGCGCCCAAAGCCTGTGATTGCAACTCAATAGATTGACCACTGAGTGCATATTCCAACAGCACAGTTACCGAATGTCCCAATGCAGGCAATGTTTCAACATTACTGAAGAAATCATATATCCTGGACTCCTTCTGCACAGCGAGGGCATTGAAGAAGCTATTCAATGTCTGTGCACCAGCTTGTTTCAACTCATCTGATTTCGCACTGATCTCAGAGGTATCCCTAGGATTGGGTGATCCACCTGAAAGAAACGTTATCAACGGGAACAGCTGTTTGGCAAGGACGTATGGGAGTGATGAGGGAGTGGACCAGCAGTGTTTAACGATCAAAGAGAGGATACGTAATAAGTACATTGTAGGCGTGTCACCTAGCTTTGGATGTTTGAGGAGGTATGACAACGGGAGAAAAACGTAGTCTGCCAGCGTTGAGGATAGAACGGTGTCATCCTGAACTGAGTCTTTGAAGTGCTCGTACACATCACGTAGTACATCCGCGACCTTTGAGGAGTTTGGATCAAACACACCGGCAGGTGCCAAAGCCACCTGAGAGAGAGCGACGCAATACGGGCGGATCTTGATGGTTGTTAGTTGAGAGCTCAGCTGGAGAAGAGGAATGGAGAACGTACGCTCTCAAAGACACGCCTGTCATCGTCAGCCATAGTGTGCGTGCAATCGAAGGAGTAATCGCTTAAAGAGACATATGAACCAGAGTGGCCCATAACTGTGCAATGGGTTTGGAGATGAAGATATGCTGCGCTTACCAGAAGTCTTGTGCTTGTGTGCTTTCTATGATGCTGTTGTGCTGATGGAATGGACGTGCTGTTCGGTTATTCTTCCCAGACCACTCTGGGAAGCATTGCTGGAGTCTATCGAGAGCGATTTACAAGGCAAAGGACAACACGGCGTTCACTGTGCTTCATTGTTCGAGGCTTGAGAGCCTTGTTCATGGCAGGCAACAGCTCATCATTCAGAGAAATTCTTCCCGTAGCCCGTATTCGCCCTAACAACTTCTTTTGCCAACCAGACCCCATGGAAAATAACATAATGAACGACATGGTAACCAATATACAACCGCTTCTATTACCCTAAATGCTGCTGTATATTTATGGCCTCGCCATAGTTAACCGGATGCGGACCAAGGTTTACTCACACTTTTGCTCACACAAGTGTAAATATCAGCACTTGATAATAAGCCAACGCAAAAGTGAAAAATTTTCCGGTTTCTTCAACTTTTCATCCAGTTCCGTTTGATCAACAACGACAAATTTGTGAGTAGACCCCATGTGTTTTACGTACTGATCTTGGAGCTGCAGGTTTTGTCTGTTGTTGTTGTCTTTCTTATGGAGTGGGAATCGAGGAATCCGTGGAATTGACCAGTAATGAATAACCAACGTCGGTGGATGTGGTTGCTTTACGTCTCTCCAGGACTTGACACCCCCCTCCAGTCAATGTGCTTTGCCGTCTTGTTCTTGCGACTTTGATGTGCATTGTTACCTCTTGACTGGCTCATGACTCCCCAGGGCTCTGCTCTGTGGACACTCATGTGGCTCTAGACTTGTGCCGTTTATGGTGCTGTTATACTAACGCAGTTGCACAGACTATAATGACTAGAACATCTGTTTTGGCTGACGCCTTGAACGCTATCAACAACGCTGAGAAGACTGGTAAGAGACAGGTCGTCATCAGACCATCTTCCAAGGTCATCATTAAGTTCTTGCAGGTTATCCAGAAGCACGGTATGTTTTCTCTTACCTAACCTCCAACACCCAAACAGACAGACAACACAGAACTTCACCGGGCTTATAACTGGATGGATTGTTGTTTTCTTCAGTCACTCTCTGTCTTTTAAGTGTCCGGAAGAGCAAAAAGGAGATGCTTCTTACACGATGCTGAGGGAACCTCTGTGTTCAAAACCATATCCTCTTTATTCGTTTACTTCTCCATGACATCTTCTTACCTTTATATATCTCTCGTGTTGTCTGTTTGTTGGAGCCCACTTCTATATGACCGGTTTACTAACATTTTTGAAGGTTACATTGGCGAGTTCGAGTACATTGATGACCACAGATCCGGTAAGATTGTTGTTCAGTTGAACGGTCGTCTTAACAAGGTTGGTGTCATCTCTCCAAGATTCAACGTCAGAATCAGCGACATTGAGAAGTGGACCGACAACTTGTTGCCAGCTAGACAGTTTGGTTACGTTATCTTGACCACTTCTGCTGGTATCATGGACCACGAGGAGGCCAGAAGAAAACACGTCTCTGGTAAGATCTTGGGTTTCGTTTACTGAGCGACTTTCCTGATAAAAGTATTTGTATTTGTAATAGGTTACGGTAATGGGTTTTATATCACTTTGTAGCATCTTAAGCTCGTTTCCATTGGTGAAACGGCTCAATTGGTGGACTCTCCCATAGTTAATAGTGGCACGTTCAAGAAATGGCAGAAACAAACTTGGGGACAATCAGGACTAATAAAAGATGAACTGTCTTAACGTGAAGCAGTTGAAGACGCTTAAAGTACCCACCGAAACCATCAGAATGTTCTCCTCACTGCTCAAGAAGGGCCGCAAGGGAGTGTTCTCCACAAGGAAACGGGACGAGTTACTTGCAAGGACCGCAGATTACCCAATGAGCTCCCTCCTCGGGCTTCCGATGGAGCTGCTCTTCAAAGTGATACAGAACTTGGACTTGAAAGAGTGGTTGGCGCTCGCTGTGACGTGTCGCTACCTGCAAGAGGTTGTTGATAAGTTCTTCCTCTATAACAACGTCAAGATCAAGGATATGGACTCATTGAGGCTGTTCAAGAAGGCCATCTCAAGGGATAAGAAACGCAATCTGCTCTCGTTATACGTCCATGAGATTGAATTTCATAGACCTGAGAAGGATTCTTACGACCAGACTTCGATAGCTGGATTCTCCTTCTCCTCCAGACCTGCTAATGAAAGTTACATCTCCCTTCTGCTTGAAGTGATCTCACTTTTGCCCAATTTGACAGATATCTCACTCCATCAGATCTCACCAGGGTTCCATTTTCCAGAATGGACTTCTTCATTGAAGACATATGCCCATGAACACAACTATTACCCAACGGTACGAAAGCTGAAACTGTCCTCTGAAGCTGGCTGGTCCATAGCCCTGAGACCAAATCTCATGTGGCCATTTGGACTCATCCAGGAGTTGGTGCTGTGTGATATGGTCATCGACTCCTCATCATTGGCCAAACCAGCTCTTCTCACAGTTGCCAATGAAGAGGGTCCATTGATCATAAAGGACGCACTAAAGAGTGAATCGACAGAGACGTGGTCACCGATTAAGATTCTATCGTTATTCTCATGCTCGATCGCCTCAAACGGATCACGATACTTATCAGGGTACTTCAAAGAGGTTCATACACTAAAACTGACATCGATCAAATCACATTACGATATACTACTGAGCCACTATTTCCCAAACTTGAAGAAACTGTACATTGATCTCAACTCAAAGGCCTTCAGCTTGTATGATTCCTCAGAGGCATCAATGTTCAACACAGAGAATGATAATTCCAATTATGCTTACTTCCAGTCACAATTCGTGCCCAAGTTCTACCTGAACTATGAACAGTTCGCTGATATCATGACCAAGATCCCCAACGTTGATACAATTGCATTCACAAACGTTTCGTTCACAAACGTGAGGCCTGTGAACCCGGAGGACATTGATAACCCAGATCATAATATCGTTAACAACAATGGTTACCGCTTCCTCAAACTGTTGCAGAAGTTTCAGCTCGTTGAGTTCATTCTTTTGAAGAACTACAAACTTCACAAACCTAGAAGCAGACCAGAGTGGGAATCTCTTCTGCACCCTTGCTTCACTTCGACAAATTGTATCAGAGTGAAGGACAAGGATGGCTCGGTGTTATTCTCGAGAAATGAAAGATGCTGTGCTACAAACTGATTGCAATATACTGCCTGAATGCAATGATGCTGATGCTCGATTTCATTCAAATGAAGTTGAAGAATGTTAATGCCAATGTTATGACTGTGATTGACTGTGCTACCTTATTTGATCGAACTTGATGCCACGATGAACCTATTCAGAATGGCGTTAGTACCTTTTCGTTCTGTTCTTGATAAACGGGGAAAGGAAAGAGGATCAGGCTTACTCACTTTCATTGACCATCTCTTGAAGTCTCATAGCTTCATATGCGGTTACTTGGTCAATCACGTTCGTGATCTTGACAAACTTTCTCTCAAATGGAGTATCTGAACTTGTGGTGATGTTATACGTGGTATAAAGATCATCCTCAATGAGCTTGACGAACTTACCCTTCTTTGCATCAACACCATTCTTCAAGAGCATCAGAGAGACTGTGTCATCAACTTCTTTCGAAATGTCCAAATTGTCATACTCCTCATCACACTCTGGGATTGCTTGTGCACCCAATTTGAGACTCTTACCAGAGCTGCTATACAACTCTGCAATGTCACTTCCCGATGGCATATCAACGCTGTTGTATTGTACTTTCAAGAACTCAAAGTCCTTCAACAACTTGACGTTACCCGCTTCGGTGATCTCGACCAATCCATAATTATTTGGCTGTTGTGAGAATTCATACACCAATCCACCACTGAAGACACTAATCATGTCATTGGAGTACATAGTGCCCACCTCTTCAAACACTCTTGGGCTCACAGCGTTACAACCAAACTCTGAGAAGAACACTGGACGAATATAATCTTCATAGTCGTTCACCAAAACGTCGTAACCACTAGTATAGAATGTCTGCTCTCCGCACCACTGGTAGGTGTTTACACCGTAGAAGTCAACGGAGTCATGGAGAGAGTCACCAATAGTTGTGCATTCCAAATACTTGGACAATGATGTTCTGTAGCTCAAGTCATCTGCAGCAGAATAACCAACCGGAATGAATCTTGGAGAGTGTTGAGCGATGTACTTCTTCATGTTAGCGATCAAACCTTTAATGAATGGTGGAGCGTTTCTTGCAGACTTCTTATCATTGATAATCTCATTACCGGCAAAGAATCCCAATGTGTTGTTGTAGCCGGAAAACTGTTCGATGACCTTGAAAACATGTTCAACGTATCCTTCAGTGTAGGTTATCCAAGGCTCGTATCTGTTCAAGTGCTGTCCTTGCAAGGGAGAGTTTACATCCAAGAGAAGGTAGATGCCTGCGGAGGCCAACATGGTCATACAGATGTCATGGTTGAGGTCTGGGTTGATGGAGTAGACACGAATGGTATTGATGTTCAATTCCTGGAACAAGATGATGTCACGGGCACAGGTGTTTGGATCAGAAAGTGGATCAAAGTCTTCTGTTACTGCTGATGATCCTCCAGGTTGATAATCAACACCTTTCAAAAAGAATGGCTCTCTGGTCACTGTATCAACAAAGTAACGACCATGGATGGCGATAGGATGGACAAACGCAGAAACTCGCTGGCCCATGAGCCACAGGCACACCAAGAGAGATAAAGACTTCATCACTGGACTATGCTGTCGATACTACAAAGAAGGAGGGACAATATATGATGTTGATTAAGGAAGTATCGGGTACCTTCAAATTCCTTGCGGCGATGCGATGCATAAAGTGACACAAAATCGAAAAGTAAACAAAGCAGAGTTTGGAACATAGAAATGTTCGGAGCACAAATAACGAGCGTTGCTGGGACTGTGGTATCAGATATTCATCATCAATCAAATACTCAGTAGGTATCATATGAGACGTGACACTGTATATGGGATGACACAGATGTTTACGATTTTAAATAGTACTTAATTACGGGAACACAGAAACACGTTGTCACTTGCCAGCAAGGAAGATCTAGATTGGTAAAACGGAACTACCCTGGATTAAAATCACAGAAAGCCCCTATTTCTGACTGTCTAAGTTGCTGAAAAGTACCGCCCGAGTATGCTGATCGATCACTCTCATACTAATACGTAATGCCATGATTAACATGGATGCAAGTAAGGGGAATACTCGAAAGGGATAGCTCTTGGTCTTAGTGGAACTGGCGCAAACTTATCAACCTCCGTATTTCTAGGTACCATTCCCTGATTATTGATAGGTACATTACCGCTGATGTGTCTCTTGTGCGTGCTATATCATTTGATATTTCAAACATTGAGGTGAAACGAAAGTTTAAATTGTGGATCAGATTTGAAAGCGTCTGGAGACTTCCTTTCAAAGTCTAAATAAGGTGTACGACTCTCAAAGTCTGAATAAGGTGTACGTAGTTTCAAAAGAAAACTGTCAAATTATCACAATCCTGGAATGGAAGAGGACTAGATCAGATATGGGCATTGGGATATTGTTCTCAGAGCTAACGTCGTGAAAGCTCGACCCTTCAAGCTCACAAGGGCGTTTGAATGAAGGCCGAAGAGTACTGGGGTCAAGAAAGCAAAAGCCTTGAGAGAAAGATCGGCAAAACTGGTGCATGATAGAGCAGAGCTGTTCTCTAGATCTTTGAGAATTGGATATAAGCTTGCGATAAGCTAAGGTTCTAACTTCTGAGTGAATTCGGCAACAGACGTTTCTGGAAGCCCCTGAGATCCAACCAAACAGGTGAGGGCGACCCAGAGTCTAGAGAAGATTAGATTAGATCCGTATGGCACATTGGGAGCTGGGGAGGGAGATATCATGATTCTGCATGGGCCCATGGACATTTCGGGAGTGTGATTAGTCGCCTAATGCGACCGCATGCAACATGAGGTTGGATCTTGTACGAGGAATGTTAAGTGATATGGGCTTCATGGTTGGAGGTCAGCGATTCAGCAGTTCAGATATTCAATCTGTAAACCGTAAATGGCCTGTAGAGGAACCGACATGTCATGAATACGACATAACCATCTTGTCTGTGGTTGGCCCTGCAATGCAGTTTCATGTGCGTATAACGGGATCACCAACGCCTGGTATGCGCTATTTTGCTGAACGGTTGCAAGATTAGAAAAAATATTGTTAGGCAGGAGCTGACAGTCGAGATCCCACCCATGGGTTGGTTAACAAGCGGGTGAAGGGCAGCAGGTGTATATACGTATGAAGCTATCACAAAAGTACAGCACAGAGTACTCAGCCATGGACTGGTCTCTGACATCAGCAGTGAACCATTTAAGATCCCCTTGGCTTTAGCTGGCTGGGAGAGGTTATCACTGATCATGAATTAGGTCCCCGCCTTGATAGTATCTCGAGTAATGGTCATCTGGCTCTAGATATCCCAAACTGTTCTTGAGGTTTAAATAGCACTGTTCGTCCCCCTCCTGTCATGCTTGTCTAACCAGTTGACTGGTGGCTGACAAATATGAGATTCACCAATGGAGTCATGGGTATGATGCTCCTTCTGTGCTCGCTCGTCAGAGTGGTGGCTTGCACCCTATACCCGTATCAACCGGTGTTCACAGGTTCTTTCGTTAATGGGCAACCACAATGGGCACTCACTCTGCCACACCCCACAACAATGCCAGTATATGTATCATTCTTAGCCACCACAAGTGGAGCGAACTCCAAGTTGCTAACCCTCCAGTCTGGTGCGATCACCACTGGAAGCTCTGATCTTTCGGCAGATTTCCATATTGTCGTCAAACCAAATTGGATTTCGGGAGCGCACAGTTATAACTTGCCATATGATTTGGACATGGCCTTCTTTGGGTATGCAACGGAGGGCAAGTACTGGAGTATTTTAGTGGAACTGCGTATCGACTTGTTACCTCCCGCGGGGGCCCCACAGGTATTCTACCGGGAGTGCACTGTTTACAACCCCGCTTACCTTTCTTCTTCATCCTCTTCTGTGTCATCATCTGTTGTGTCTTCTTCGTCTGCTGTTCTGTCACCCTCATCCTCCGTTTTCTCATCATTTACCTCTTCTGACGTTTCCTCATCCTCATCTGTTATCTCATCCTCACCATTATCATCATCCTCGTCATCTGAAGTTTTCTCATCTTCATCTGATGTGTCTTCCTCCTCATCCTCCTATTCTGAAGTGTCTTCTTCTTCATCTGTTGTCTCATCTTTAGGATCCTCGTCATCATCTGAAGATTCCTCATTGTCGTCATCTTCGTCATCTGTTGTCTCATCGTCGTCTGTTTTCTCATCCTCAGGATTCTCAACATCCTCGTCATCTGAAGTCTTCTCATCTCCATCTGCCGGAGTGTCATCCTCATCGTCTTCATCTGCTGAACTATCATCCTCAGTTTCCGAAGTTTCCTTATATTCAACCTCTTCATCTACTCAAACGACGTCCTCGTCTGAGGTATCAAGTACAGTCTCATCCCAAAAATCTTCTACGATCTTGTCTTCCTCATCTACGTCTGGTGTGCCATCCAGTGATGTCCCAGTATTAACCGGTGCCATTGTTGCTGGTAATCCAGTTTGGACAATGACCATTCCAGGATCGATTGGTGATGTTGAGTCTATCTCTTTTGAAGCTGCAAGGGGCGGTGTTGATGCTACAGCATTTGAGTATTCATTTGCCAATGCGTTTATTGACCAAACTTCTTCCACGCAAGCCGATATTACTCTCACTCCATCAGAAATTGGCTTGACCTTTATTCCAACAGTTAAAGAGACATTGACATCTGGTAAGATCTTCAGTGCTGTGTTTGGTGGTATTGTGACTACTGGGACGTCTTGGACCGCCAAGGTATACGTGATGATTCTAGTGGCAGATTCTGGTTCTCTTTCGAAGAGACGAGTGATAGAGTTCAACTTGGATTATACAGTTAGTGTTGCAGATTCAAGTTCATCCTCTAAATATTCCACATCCTCTGCTGTGTCAACTTCCTCAACTTCTTCCTCTCTGGGCACATCCACATCCTCAGTTGTGTCAGCTTCATCAACTTCTTCCTCTCTGGGTACATCTACAGGTACTTCATTGATCCAACCAAGCTTTACTTCCACGTTCAGCTACTGGAACTCCACAACCAATGCAGCCAGCTCCAATGTTGAAACTTCTACACCAATCACTTTGGCTTCCACGTCTACTGGCATCATTAATACCAATACTGAGAGCACCACACAGCAATCTACCACTGTTGTCGTTATCACTTCATGTTCCGAGAACAAATGTGCTCCAACATCTGTAACCACAGGTGTGATCGTCGTCACTACGACTAATAATGGTATGGTTTCCTCTTACACCACATTCTGTCCACTATTTTCTGAGACCGTTATCACAGCATCAGCTACCGTGAGACCTACTGGAACTACGAAGATCCCGGGTACTATTGGTACCACTGTGGCTGTTCACACGACCACTGTTTTAATGATCACATCTTGCAACGGTATTGTTTGTGTGAAGGTTCCAGTGACCCAGACTGCTACCCAGTCAGCTGTTGTGGGCACATTTGCCACTGTTGGTACTAGTGACTCTTCTCATACTACTACTACTACTACTGGTGGTGTGCTTGCCACTCCTGAATCCTCGGTGGTCTCTGGTGCTTCCACAAAGGGTATCGCCAAAGCCACGACTGTTCCAGCTATCAGTGGTCAAACTACCATCAGCATTACCCAGCCAACAACCACTCTTTTAATCTCTTCTAGAGCTGCAGTGTCAACTTTCGAAGGTGCAGCCGTGCATATGGCAGCTTCTATTGTTGGTAGTATCATTGCTGTTATTTTCCCCTTCGTCTGATTTCCGCTCTCAACTGTCCCCTATATAATGCTATATACCCGTCAGATACCACAAGGCGACTGATCTAGTACAGTATTTGGATAGCATGTTGCAATCGGGGTCGTTTAATGCATGTTTTTCTAACAGATTGCACAATTAGCATTAACGGAATTCCGTCGCAGGCTTAAAAGCATCAGGTGGGGGCATTAAGTGGGGGTACGAGAAGAGCGACGCGTACGATGATGACAGTTAACAGTGACCTGAGTGGAACTACGGGTGCCTATGAGCCAGAGAGATGATGCTTTATACGTCTCTTTTTTCCCGCGTTCAACATTCAACTCCATGGAAGGCCATTTCGGACCCGCTGTGAAGCTTGTCATGAAGTGCTTTATACAAAGGGACTATGATCCACCGAGTTAGAGACAGTCGTTAATGGTTCTAAGTATCATAGCAGAACATCATGTCATCCCAGTTCTCTCTTAAGGGTAAGGTCATCGTCATAACCGGTGCCACAAAAGGCCTGGGCGAAGGAATGGCGGAAGGTCTTGCAGAGGCAAATGCCGAGATTATCTTGGTTCACAGACCAAGCACTGATCCTTCCGAGGGGGTGAGGAGGTTACAGGAAGCTGGTGCTTATGCAGTGCACACTTTGGCCTTTGATTCTTCTGTCACAGAGGAGATTAACAAGGTGTTGACTAAAGCAATAGAGTTGTCCACCACTGGTGAAGTGAATGCTTTGATCAACAATGCTGGTGTCATTGAATACAACCTGGCAGATGAGTAGACCGATGACCAATGGTCTAGCATGTTCATAGTGAACGTGGACCTTCCATTCAAATTGGCTAGATCTTTCGGTGCCAATTGGATCCAAGGTGGTAAGAGGGGTAAGATCATCAGCACCGGTTCACTTTACTCGTTCGTTGGAGGATACAGCACCATTGGTTACTCAGCTTCAAAGGGTGCCATTCACTCGATTACTCAAGCTCTATCCAATGATTGGGCTGCTAAGGGCATTAACGTGAACTCCATCATTCCAGGCTATGTCGAAACTGGCATGACAGAAGGCTTGAGACAGGATCCGGTTATCAGGAGAAGCTTATTGATAGAATCCAGCAAAGAGATTCGGTACACCAGCAGACTTTAAGGGTGTTTCTGTGCTCTGATGCTTCTGATTATGTGACTTGTAGTTTCATTGCCGTTGATGGTGGTTTCCTGGGCCATTGATTAGTGATAGCCCTAGAAATACATGATATCTGGAATGGATACTGGCGCTGTAGTAAGAGATACATCTGAGAACCATAGTAAAGTGATTTTAATACTCAATAAGAAGTCCAATGGTTATAAACGTGATCTTGCAATGCTAGTCATACCAAACAGACAGAATTCCCAATCAAGAAATCGGTTTCGTGGTCTAGTTGGTCATGGCATCTGCTTAACACGCAGAACGTCCCCAGTTCGATCCTGGGCGAAATCATTTCTTAATTTAATTTTTTTGCTGATGTGAATTTGAGTGATGACGTAAGCAGTCGCAACCTATAATAATTATAATACGGCCATAATTAGGCTAATTATTATTATATACGTACCTTAGATATTGCAGTGCTGTATTGCGGTGTCATATCCATAGCCCACTCCATTGCTCGTCGTCAAGGTCTCATATTCCTTCCCCAAACCCAACTAATTAATTCACGACGCGATCTTCGTTGGGCTCTCCCAAGATTCAAAAACTTACCGCAGCTAGTGGGCATCTCAGCAAAACATCTCACAACACCACTAGGCCCCCCACATAGCGCATTTACCATCACAGGACTGATTTTGTCACGATGCTGAGAAGATTTACTGCACGCTCTACGTTCCGTCTATGTGAAAGGACCATCGCTTCTACACCGGTACATTCGGTCCGCTTGACGATGCCACGGGTAAGTACTTCGAAAGCGTCAATGCCAACGAATAAGAGATTCCAGTCTACGGCGAATGACAACAAGACGGCGCAGATCAAGGTTGACAAACCGGAGTTGATGATCGCATTCACCTGCAAGAAGTGTAAGACTCGTTCAAGCCATGTGATGAGTAAACAAGCTTACACTTCTGGTACGGTGCTGATTACATGTCCAGGATGCCAGAATAGACACTTGATCGCCGATCATTTGAAGGTGAGTTGTGTTCCATATATTGTTTGATATGTCATGCTCGATACTAACATTGTTTAGATCTTCTCAGATGACAGAATCACAATCCAGGATATCCTTAGTGCGAAGGGCGAGTCGGTATCACAATCCACGGACGATTTGGTATTTGATGAGATCCCAGAAAAGTTGAAGAAGTTGATTGGACACCATGCAAAGGATTCTCCGGAGAACACTACACAAGAAATTGTAGAATCTGACGAACAACGGAGTCTTCCAGAGGGTGAGAAGTAGCCAGTGAATTCATGCTACTTGAGATCATCATGCCATACGCATAATGGAGATACAGCAAAGAATAGACTATAGCTACAACCGTCATCTGTATATACACACCAAGTCAATCAAAGTAATCTCCCAATCCCGTATGATTTTCCCATCCTTTTGGTTTCGCTCTCCCTGTAATATCGTAGAACTTGCTCACGCAGGAATAATCTCTAAAGGTCACATCATGAGCAGGGTCACACAAGCACTTATTCTTTAGCCAAACTTCCTGGTCAATAGGACAGTTATGGTTGGGCGAATGGAAGTATCCAATATCAGCGAAATGATGGACCTGTTTCTTTGAGAGGAACAAAGCAGCAGCGATGGAATGCACGGGAGCATCTCCCCAACGTTCATAGAAGAATCCACCTTCAATGTCCAAGAATCTGAAGAACGTCTCGTATGCCTCCGATCTGAATAGGTTCATATCGACAATCTCGAAGTTTGTCCAGAAATGACACATGTTATATGAGGCTCCTTCATCGTTAGATATGAGTGACAATAGGTTGTCCTTGTTGATGAACCGTGGATAAGTCTCGATGAACTGGGAAACGGAATCCCATAGCGTTGGAACGGTATTAGGGAACTCCAGTATACTCAAAGTGAAGCCATAGTGTATATCGTTGTCCTTCATAAAGGCAAATGGATCATAATTGACATTGCATAGAAGTTCAGTATCAGGTTCCACTCTCCAAATGTAATCGTACTGTTTCACCCTGTCCATCTTATAGAAGAACCCTGAGAAGAAACGACACATGAATCGATAGTTCTTAGATTCACCATACATGATCTCACCCCTAGACTTTGCTCTATTCTGTCTTGCCCTCTCCTGATTGATATGATCCGGGAATCCCCACATCTCTGGTTCTAACTGTTCAAAATACACCTTACCAGAGCATAAGCTGGATATCTGTAACTTGAATTCATCAGAGAAGGGTTCATTATTGGCAAAGATCCAATCATATGAGAATTTGGAGTTGAAACGGTCTTCATAAGAACGAACCGTTACAGCCAATGCGTGTAGATCCTGATTTCTGGCCAATGTGAAGAAGGCGGAATTTGTTCTGGTCACATTGATGATCATGGGCACGTATTCCACTTTCACGCCCGTGGAATATGTACCTCCCTGTGATAACTCATCGTTTATCGAGTATTGGTCCTCTTGTAATTGCTTCTTCAAATCCAGTATACGTTGGCTTTCGCTCTTTGAGACGGATCTGTGCACGAGGAGGTAGATCACCACTAACAGGAGCAGAGTGAACCTCAGAAGTCTGCTGAACCTGCCCATTTATAGCCGTGATTCGATGGTCGTTGGAGTAGGTTAACTGGTGCTTTACTGAGTTGTTATTTATGGTCTGCGAACTTCTCGGGATGTGCGATGAGTTTCCGAATCTGGGAGGGAAGGCCACACACACAGGACATTAAGAACTATATATATATATATATATATATGGTCTTGTACATTAATTCTACAGAAGAACACATTGAAAAGGCACAGGAATGTTTATATAGGCTCAGCCGGTGTGCTTATCCCAGCCCTTTGGCTTCTCCAAGCCCATCACGTCGTAGTAACGTCTCGTACAAGAGTAGTCCTTCCAACTGAAGTCATCGTCGGCCTTGCACATACAGTTGTTCTTGGTTCTCACATCGTCGTCGATAGGACACTGGTGGTAAGGACCATGGAAGTATCCCAGCTCTCCGAAATGGTGGAGCTTGTCCTTGGACATGAACAGGGAAGCGGCTATGGAGTGGATTGGCGCATCACCCCAACGCTCGTAGAAGAAACCACCATCCTTGTCCAGGAACTCAAAGTACTTCTGGTAAACGTCGCTTCTCCACAAGTCCATGTTGGCGATCTCGAAGTTGGACCAGAAGTGGCACAGGTTGTACGTGGCAAGGTTGTCATCGTTGGACACAAAGCCCGTGAGGGCATCCTTGTGGAGAGCCTCTGGGTTCTCCTTCAAAAAAGTTCTTGTTCTCTCCCACAGCGTTGGGATGGTGGCCTCGAACTCGTGGATCGTGATCGTGAAGGCATAGTCCTTGCCGTTGTCCACCATGAACTTGAAGACGTCAAAGTTGATGTCGCAGTGGAACTTGATCTCCGGCTCCACTCTCCAGTAGTACTGGTACTGCATCATCAGCGGGTGCTTGAAGAAGAAGCCCGACTCGTAGCGACACATGTGTCTGTACGAGATGGAGTCGCCGTAGATGATATTCTTCATCTTGACACGGGTCTCCGCAGCCTTCTCAACGTCGATCCACTCCGGGAACGACCAGTGTTCCTTCGGGATGATGCCGAACTTGGCCTCACCGCTCACCAGGCGCGTCATCACACGCTTGAACTCCTCGCTGAAGGGCTCGTCGTTGAGGAACACCCAATCATAGCCGAACTTGCCGTTGAAGCGGTCCTCTGCAGCACGCACAGACTTTGCCAGCGACCACAGGTCAGAGTTTCTGGCCAGCGAGACAAAAGTGGCATTGCTGCGCTCATAGCCTGAGACACGACCCGTCAGCGGGTCCTTCACCACGCCGTTGATAACCGCAGACTGCGCTTGTCCAGGGGCTTGTCCAGCGGCTTGTCCAGCGGCGCCCTTCTGCAGAGTTTGTCCGTTGGACGTTGAGGCCGTTGGCTCTGCTGCCGGAGTGGACGTTTTTGACAACGTCTCGTTGACCGCAGGGCCACTTGACGAGGACATGAACGTGATCACCGCCACGAGAGCGATGGCGAACAGCGCGATCCGGATGATCCTGTCACCGAGTCTGGCCATTGTTCGTATTGTTCGTGGTTTGGGAATAACGTGGTGTTGTTAGTGTTCCTTTATGTCTCTTGTAACAAGGGAGAAAAGAGAGAGCGCGCAGCCCCAAAAAAAGCTTCGCGTTCGCTTCTGGGCTCTGGGACTGAGAACTTAGAGGGAACGCGTGCATGAGGGTAAAAAAAGATCAAGCCATGCAAAGTTGGAACGAGCTGCATCTATAGTACGGTGCGGTACGAATGTGCCTGTCGCTGGCTGCACAGTGCACATTCTCTACTGAACCTTCAATCAATAAGTTCTCTCGCATATAGTAGTTTATACGTATGCCTGGTGGTCCCAAGCACCTCATAAGGCCCTGTCCTACATTCCAATGTCTGTAAATCTATCTGATGACGACATTCCGGCCTCTGGTGGAATTCGCGAGTGGCCAGCCAACGTGTAATTGAATTGGGGAATACCTATAGAGTATAGCCGACCTCATAGGACTAAGTATCCTCGATGAAGGATCAATCTCATTTGTCACCTGTGGCATGTGCCAAGTCAAAGTAGTACACTCTAGCAAATCTGTCTGTCATATGCGTTTTCGGTTTTTGTGTCACCAATGAACAACGCATGGCGCGCTGTTGCTGCATCATGCCGGATCGTATGGGCGACTGGGTTGGTGTATATATCATCAGGATTCAGGGATCTAGGTATCTAACACTGCTGCCTCAGCCTGTGGATGTGAAGTGTCGGTAATTTGTCAAGAGCTAACCTACTCGCATCCAGATATATATGTCGTCCAGTATCTATCACAAACACTAACTTCGACCTTTGGTGACAAAGCTAGGAGCTTGAAGTGTTAGCATCGTGTATTGTGTATCGTCATATACTGGTAGCTCCTCTGTCATGGGATGTGTCGGTTGACCTTAGCCGTATGGCGTTCGTCGGTGGTCATACATATAACTTGTAGTCCGGGAGAATCTATTGGCGCGGTGATGTTCAGCAGAGTCAATGGAGACTGTATTCTATTGGAGACGATCAATACCTGAGGGAATCTTCGGAGCGTAATGCACTCTTAGAGTGCCTACTGCCTTCCTTCTTGATGTTAGTATCATGATCAGACCTAACCTGTCTTAAATCCAATGGGTGTGAGAATAGAGATCACTTTGTTCCGGTCACTTTGAAATCCATTGACAAATGAACAGATGATGTGCCAAGTGTATTCAAAGCATCATATTGAGCCAGATCATGATACAAAGTGGGGTCTTGTGGATAATACAAAGTGACGCGTGCAACTGAAGAGATGGATGAGACAAAGCTGGGCTTATGTCCCGCTGGTCTAGAAAAGAAAGAGACAACTGGGGCTCATTGTCCCATTTGCAGCCAAGCTGCATGTATGGACATTATACAAGGGGAGGACTAGACTAGACAGCCTATACGAGTTGATGGACAGGCCGCATGAGACAAATTACACAACAACATATGTAAGGGCCTAGAAGTGAGACAGACGTGCGAGTTGCAACAGCTAGTTTTCACCATGCACACTTTACCAACATGAGTTGACAACTTAATCAATATGCAGGAATCTTGCATGCTCCTAATTACCAACGTCTACCCGCATGTGACATGACCCAGTGCAATGTTCCCACCCCGTGGCTCTGGACTCGAGAGCAACTCTCCCCTCAGATTCGAATGCAAACAATAAGCACAGATAGAGTTCATATCTCCCCCGCTACCATAGTTAAGCCTCACCCCTTTCGTTTTCACAATTGTGAAAACTTTCACAAATTACAGTAACATCAAAATGTCAATGCGTGGGGAAACGGGTACTTAAAGATGGTGAGATCTTGGGAGCATTCATAATGGTTTCGTACCTCTGGCTACACAGGCTACACAAAAGCGATGCAACAACACAAGAACATGTTCGGCATTAGAAAACTCACGGAAAAGGACGCCAAGTTCAAGTGCAAGGACAAGTGCAAGTCCAAATCCAAGTGCAAGTGCAATTGCATTGCAAAGGTGCAAACTGCACCACCAACGGTGATCAGAGTCTCAAACATGGCCCCATTGAGATTGGCAAAGAAGAAGCACTATCTCCAACCAGGTGCTGTGGGCAACACAAGGGTGAACAAGAAGAAGGCCGAAGGTGCCAAGCCACAAGGACGACCATTCAACGACCATCTCAATGCACGCTTCCTGTTCTTCAACACCATTGATGATCTGATTGCCGATGTGATGAGTTATAAGGTTGACCACTTGACCCATATCACCAACTTCGAATCGTTCAAGGATGACGGGATCATGTTGTCGAATGCCCAACAGTTGAAAGTGAAGATGCCAGAATGTGCACAGTTCAACCTACAGAGCGTTGAATTTGAAAGGGAGGAGGAACAGGCCAATGATAGCGTGCATGAAGAGCTATGCTCAGTGTTTAACACAAAAGAGCTGAGCTTTGTGAAGATCATCAGAAACAACAAGGGCCAGCTGGTAAAGTTTGAGATTCTCTCCCAGTTGAACAAGAAGCAGTTGACGGTGAATTACATCAAGAAGTTCATCACCTATCCTCGTTACAAGTCCAAGATGAAGATTTACTTGATCAATGGGTCCTTTGGAAAGGACATTTGGTTCTATAACGACATGAGAATGCTGATCTGGGATCTGGAGAACGGGGATACCTCGGATAAGAAGCTGCTGATTAACAATACCATTCTGGAGTGATGCTCTGAGGACATTAGCAAGAAAGTGGTTGCATACGACTCACATAGGACAAATCATTCCTGGATGAGGACGTGAACATGGCTAATACACGAAGCTAATTATGACACACACATATAGCTCAGTAGTCCAATTCAACCTCTTCAGGCTCATTCTTCTTCGTCCTTTGTATGTAGGTCTGTTTCTTTGGTGGGTTTAACAACTCTTGTCTCAGCTCTTCACACCGTTTGTCAATCTCCTCATCATCCAAATCGTCGTCCTCCAATTCATCCCTCAGTTCACTCACTTTTAACTCAACGTCTCTCTTCTTCTCCCTCTGGATGAGAGATTGATCCTTAACTACCAAGTCGATGACTTTGGAAGTTTTTTTGTTCTCTTGACGTCTCTTGTACGACGACTGTGTGATTCTCGTTGTGTTCTTCTGGATGTATCCGTTTGTTCCTGAGCCACGCGCAGTGGTGAGTCCGATACCGTTGTATGACATTCTGAGCCAGTTAGTCTTTTGGAAAGCCCCCCTCAATACATCAAAGAAGGTAGAAGGAAGAAATAAAATTGAACTGTGCCATTTGGCCAAAATAAAACTGTAAACACGCTGACTAAGAGGTGTTCGGGTGTCTAGGTACAGGACTTATCATTTATCATTTATGTTTGGCTAATTGGTGTTGGAGGGTCATCTATTGTGGATAATATGAAGGATTCACACGGCCAAGAACCCATTCTCATGGTAGCCAGCGTAGATCTTTGCGTCCTCCGTCAGTTTCCCGCAGTGTAGTTGGACATCATCGACCAACAAGTTCAGACTCTGAGCAATGAATTGCACAGGGACACCTTCTGGCATCGATGGTGTGTTCTCTGCGATGCATTCAAAGATTATATCTGATACGGAGACAGCACTGCTCTCACCTGCGGATGGACCGCTCACGAACAATGATTCTGAAGGCTTGGAAGCGCCACCGGAGATCTTCCCCGTGGCTTTCAAGTAGATGTCAATGGCGCTGAGCTGGTGGTATAAAACCTGGTTGAAATCGTCAATCTTGGTGAAAGTGGCGTGCTGGATGTTCTTCTTCCCCTGGAAGTCCTTCAAGGAGCCCGTGCAATACACGTATTTCCCGAGTTGTAGCGTATCGCTTTGGTCATCTGGTGAAGAGTCGTTGACCCAAGTTCTAATGTCAATCACTCCGGTGCCATCTTCCAATTGAACAACGAGGTTTGAGGTGTTATCGGTGATGTTACGGATGATTCCACAGAACGAAACGATGTTGAGTTCGATCCCATGGATTGTGAAGTCGCCGTCTTGCACCTGTGGAGAGGATTCATTGAGCATTTTGATGGTGACGGGGGTCAGAGAAGAGCGTGTTTGCGTACGTGGCTGTGAGGAGGAGGTGGTGTCTTTGCTGTCGAACCCGCCCGAGGCAAAGTCATTGCCAAAATCCTGGTTGTATCCTCCGTATGGCTGGTAGGCGCTCATCTTTATGTTGCTTGCTAGTATTGCTAGGTCTTCACCAAGAAATATCACAACAAGAGAGAGGAGAACACATGGGAAAATAGTCGCCACTTTTCGCGTTTGACGCGTTTTTTTTTTCTCCCGCGTCTTGGTGCCCTTTAACTATGGGGGGGGGAGAGAGCTTTGTTTACACGAACAACTCAAGAAGTAGGAGCGATCTGAACAAATGGATACCATACCATCGCTGTGTTCCGCATGGCCGCATTATACGTGTGACACATATCCTTTCATGCCAATAAACAAAAACATCGTTCTTCTTGGCCCTCCCCAGGACAGATTGATTGCTCATCGCTACCAAATCCCCCCCATGGAGCAACGTCGCAATGGACTACCGATGGCTGTTTTCAGGTCTGTTTTCAGGTCTGTTGTCCAACGTCTAGCCTTGATGGACAATGGATGCTACTCTGTAGAACAGCGTACAATATAATAGTACACACACACACACAACACATCGCCCTCAACAGACACACGCACCCAGCGCTATTATGCACCATCCGTTGTCACTTGCACTTAGCGGTCCTTGCGCTCCATCTCCTGCCTTTAACTGCCGTGGTTGATAAGAACAAGCCGGGGGAGACGCTTATTGTTTAACTGTCAAAGGCTACAAGCCCACACGGCCACACACACGGCCACACACACACACACACATAATTGAACTGACACCGCCAGAGCCAAACACTGGCAATGGCAATGGCCCACGCCTCGTAGAACAGGGCCAGAAATACGCAACGCTCATTGGCCAGCAAATTTTTTTGGCTGCGCTTCACACACTGTGCGCGTACCGGGTGACTCAGATAAGCTGGCGAGACACAAGTTGTATATTTTGGGCTGTGGGCTGGTGGGTGGATGGTTATATATATATATATATATACACAAGCGATAGCAGTCACACATAGGCACATAGCACTGGGTTGCTGACTATGCACTGTGTCTTTATCCAATCTGATTCACAGAACAACGGTATCAAGAAATAAAAAAAAAAAAAAACGCATATACGGCTCATTTTGCTGACTCTTTCAAGAAATACGTGCATCGACGAAACTTCTGGGTGAGGATATAAAATCTGACCGCTTTTGCTGTTTCTCTCATCCCTTTCTGCTCTTCCAAAACACACGCGCAAACAACTCTCACACACACATTATATAACACAATGTCCAAGGGAAAAGTCTGTCTCGCATACTCCGGTGGTCTCGACACCTCCGTCATCCTCGCCTGGTTGCTCGAAGAGGGCTACGAGGTGATCGCCTTCATGGCCAACATCGGTCAGGAGGAGGACTTTGACGCTGCCAGAGAAAAGGCCCTCGCCATTGGTGCCACCAAATACGTCCTTGTCGACGTTAGAAAGCAGTTCGTCGAGGACGTGTTGTACCCAGCCGTCCAGACAAATGCCATCTACGAGAACGTCTACCTCCTCGGTACCTCCTTGGCCAGACCGGTCATTGCCCAGGCCCAGATCCAGGTTGCTGAAGAGGAGGGTTGTTTTGCCGTGTCCCATGGCTGTACCGGTAAGGGTAACGACCAGGTTAGATTCGAATTGTCCTTCTACGCCTTGAAGCCAGACGTTGTCGTCATTGCCCCATGGAGAGACCCAGTGTTCTTTGAGAGATTTGCTGGCCGTAAGGATCTTTTGGAGTATGCTTCTCAGAAGAACATCCCAGTGACCCAGACAAAGGCTAAGCCATGGTCCACTGATGAGAACATGTGCCATATCTCCTTCGAGGCTGGTATCTTGGAGGACCCAGACACTACCCCACCAAAGGACATGTGGAAGTTGACCGTTGACCCAATGGATGCCCCAGATGTCCCAGAGGACTTCACCATCTACTTTGAGCAGGGTAAGCCATCCAAGTTGGTCTACACTGAGGAGGGTGCCCAGCAGGAGGTCACCGACCCAGTTGAACTCTTCCTCGTTGCCAACAAGTTGGCTAGAAGAAACGGTGTCGGTCGTATCGACATTGTCGAGAACAGATTCATCGGAATCAAGTCCCGTGGTTGTTACGAGACACCAGGTTTCACCATCTTGAGATCCACACACATTGACCTTGAGGGTTTGACGTTGGACCGTGAAGTCCGTGCCATCAGAGACACTTTTGTCACCCCAACTTACTCCAAGATCCTCTACAACGGTTTGTACTTCACCCCAGAAGGTGAATACACCAGATCCATGATCCAGCCTTCCCAGACCACGGTGAACGGTCAGGTCAGAGCAAGACTCTACAAGGGCTCCCTGCAGATCTTGGGTAGATCCTCCGAGACTGAAAAGTTGTACGATGCCACTGAGTCCTCTATGGATGAGTTGACCGGTTTCCAACCACAAGAGGCTTCCGGATTCATCGCTGTCCAGGCCATCAGAATCAAGAAGTACGGTGAGTCCAAGAGAGAGAAGAAGCAGCCAATTGTGCTGTAAGTTGGGCCAACTTGTAAGTAATATAGAGTGTTTGTTGAACTGTTATCATCATTATGGTAGTTTTTTTGTAGTCAGTCAATTGATGTAATTGTGAAACTTCCGCAAAGGGGACGGTTACGAAGCACTTACACATGACTTCTGCCAATTCCAGTAATTTCCTAATCAGGCCGTTAACAACAATTACGTAATTATCCTCCAACAAGAAAAATGTCGTCTTCCTCTCCCAATTGGACGTCTTCAGAGCTGATAAAGCGAGTTACAGAGGCCGTTTGCATCAGCTAAAGGCGGACCAGCTGTGTCATTTGTATTAATTGGCTGACAGCTAGCATATAAATCACTGAAAATGCCCGAAAGAGGACCAGACGCATGGCTGGAGACGGTCAAGAAGTGTGAGCATCTCCCAGAGGCGGACATGAAGCAGCTTTGCGAGATGGTCAAGGAACTTCTGATGGAGGAATCAAACATCCAGCCCGTGCAATCCCCGGTAACAGTGTGCGGTGACATCCATGGCCAATTCCACGACTTGCTGGAGTTGTTTAGAACGAGTGGTGGACTCCCGGATAACGTTAACTATGTGTTTTTGGGTGATTACGTTGACCGTGGATACTTCAGTTTGGAGACTTTTACGCTGTTGATGTGCCTCAAGGTGAAGTACCCGTCGAGATTGACACTTGTGAGGGGAAACCACGAGTCCAGGCAAATCACACAAGTGTATGGGTTCTATGAAGAATGCCTGACGAAATACGGATCAACAACGGTATGGAAGTACTGTTGCCAGGTTTTTGACTTTTTGACCCTCGCTGCCATCATCGATGGTCGTATTCTGTGTGTTCATGGTGGTCTCTCCCCTGAGATCCGCATGCTTGATCAGATCCGTGTTCTTTCCAGAGCTCAGGAGGTGCCACATGAAGGTGGGTTCTGCGATTTGGTTTGGAGTGACCCAGATGAGGTGGAGACATGGCAAGTGAGCCCTCGTGGTGCCGGATGGTTGTTTGGAAGCCGTGTGGCCCGTGAGTTCAACCATGTAAACAACTTGCAATTGATTGCTCGTGCACATCAGCTGGTCATGGAGGGCTTCAAATATCACTTCAAGGAGAAAGATGTCGTTACCGTCTGGAGTGCCCCAAATTATTGTTATAGATGTGGCAACGTTGCCAGTGTTATGAAAGTTGATGACGATTTGGATCCAAAGTTCAAGATCTTCAGTGCTGTGCCTGATGACACCGAGAAGGCTGCCCCTCAAAAGACCCAGAGAAGTGAATACTTCTTGTGATCTCATGATGTTTATGCCTCTGATCTTATGAAGTCTATATAAACGGTTATGAATTAATGTTGCTTGTTATACTAATTATTGTATGCTTGACGTTATCCAGTTACTTGTCCATCCACTTTTCACTCCCACTTATGCCAAATTTGGAAGCAACGTTCCCATAAACATCAGGAAATGGATTGGCCTTTGAAAGAACCACCAATTTGGCACTCGCCATCACATTTCCCTTAATCATATCGTTCTCGATCAATGAGGAACATACATTCTGAACAAACGCATAGTCAACGTCTTCATTCAATGTTTGGTACAAGTATTGGTCCCCAAACACATTTCGTTGTACTTCAGATGACCTCAAGGAGACCATCAATGCGATTTGTAATTGATCATATCGTAGTCTGTTGATGTCAACACCTTGGAACACTTTGTAGAACAAGTTTCTATACAACAAGATCCTTGACCTTTGGGCCAGCAGTATGAGCAAGGACTTGGACTTGAAGTAGTGTTGATTCATGAACAGGTGTCTCTGGAATTCAAACTCGTTTCCGTTGCTCATGTGTATCACTAATGGTGAATACATCGCGTACAACTCTGGGAATTGGCTGAGGACCTGCTTTGAGGGCACCTTACCAATGAGTAATGACACTGGCAAAAGATACCGGAGCACTCGTATCAGGTTACGGTTCTGACCTCGCAGTATATTTCTGAACACCCAACTCAGATGATAATGAGCCTTATACAACTCATTCTTAATCATGTAGAACCTCCCCAATATGTAGCGATATTCACACTGTTGGGCCCTTGGGTACTTTTTAAACTTCAGCTCTAGCAAGTTCACATTGGCAAAGATGTTGGCACATAGCAGTGGAGAGCCGATGATGAAGTACACCTTGTTCAAGTTGTTCACTATGAATATGATCAGCTGTCTCTTCTTTGGAGATCCCTTCAGTGCTCGGAGATGGTTGAATACTTTGGAGAGGACCGTGGAGATGAACACCAGGCGCTTGTGGTTCTTCCCAGGAACACTATCTAGAACCAAGTCCACACGACGCATGATGGGTAGGATGTATGATACAGTCTCAGCCATCAATGGGCACAGTTGTTCGCCGTATTGACCGTTCATAAATGCAATTGACAATTGGTTAAGGAATGAAAGGAGCAGATCATGCGATTGCAGGATGGACCAGGGGTCGACATTCTTGCAGAACACCAAGAAGCTGACCACCAATGGGTTCAATGACGTCCAATCGTCGTTCAGATGGGCATTCTCCACGGATTGTTCGATCTGATGTTGCGATACCGAGGTGAGAGAGTTCTGAATCGTCGCTATCTGCTGCGATGCGTGAGCCAGATCCACGGAAAGAAGTTTATTCCACTGCTGTGGCGGTGAGCTTCGTAACTGACCGAGGAATGCGTCCATTGACGTCGCTTATAGTGATTCTGTGGTGTGTTGTCGATATGCTCTCACCCGTTGTTGTGAGAAACATACTAGAGTGAAAAAAACGACGAACGGTCTTGAAGACAGAAAGGGCATTTATCAAAAGGGCATTCAATAATAAAGAGGGGCTCGCCAGCATAATGAACGTCACATCGAGAAGGGAGCCACAGCCACTGCGCTCATTGGGAAATCCATACCTCCAGAGGACACCAAGAACAAGTCCTGCACAAGCTACAAAGATGGCAACTACACCTGTCCAACAACAGAAGAAGACACAACTGAAGAGAAACAGGAAGACCAAACCACCCGTGGGCGTTAAACTCATCGTGAGACTTCTTCCACCGTCATTGGAACCACAAGACTTCTGGTCACAGTGTCCACTGAAACCAATGACTGTTTTGGCCAAATACTATGTCAAGGGACATTATTCCTCGATGACTTTCAAGCAACCTGTTCATTCAAGAGCGTATGTTCAGTTCAAAACGGCTGAAGATGCGGATTTCTTTGCCAATGCCGTGAAGTGTATGGAGTTTGAGGACTCTCAGGAGAAGATGACCCCCGTTGTGATCAAGTCGCTATATGAGAAGATCCCCGTGGAGGAGCCAAAGGCAGAAGGGTTTGAAGAAACGGCGGAGTACAAGATGTTCTTGAAACTGGAAGCGGATCCGAATGGTCGTACTACTGGAAGCATACTGGATGTCAAGACCAAGTCTGAAGCGAAGGTGGCCAAGCTGACTAAGGAGGGTGAAGGCAAGAGGGAAAAGAAAGAGTCCAAGAAGGGCGAGAAGAAGGAAGCATCCAAGAAGAAGGAAGCGCCAAAACCAAAGGAGAAGAAGAAAAAGGACATGGTCATTAAGGAGAAGAAGGAAAGTGATCCTAAGGACACTACGACGGACAAGTCCAAGCCAACACCAAAGCCCAAGTCCAAGCCAAAGAACAAACCCAAGTCCAAATCAAACAGTCCAGCACCAGCAGGCAACGACGAAGAAGCCAAACCAAAGCCCAAGCCTCGTCCAAGGAAGCCCAAAGCACAGAAAGCTTCCACTTCGACTACTGACGCTGTGCCAAAGATCCTCAAGCGTGAGGCCAAGCCTGCTGAGTCCAAGTCCAGGCCCGTTCCCCAACGTGGTGAGACTCGTGAAGTGTGAAACTTTTGGTTTTGTGTCACTTTTTGGTGATTATGTATTGTTTCTTTACTGAAGGTGCTTGTTACAGAGAAGGTGGAAAGGACCATTGTGGAGGACTGAAGGACACCGGAGAATAATGCCACACAGGGCTTCCAACGTCAAGTTCATGACCGCTGTTGTCCACTGGTTATCATCATTCCCGTCATCCACGATCTCACATGATGAGTCCTTCGTGAGGCTCTCACGCCCACGGTTCCTCACACAGGCGCTTCGTCTCATCATTGACGACTCGTTCGAGCCGGAGAGGGTGTTTGAGATGAGCGAGGACGAGGAGTTTACGCTGATCTTTGACAAGGTGAAGGACACGTTCCGACAGGACATGAAGAGGGTTGACAAGTTCCAGAAGCACTTGCAACTGTTGTCGATGGAGCTGTTGTCGCTTGGTGACTATTTTGCCTTGGAGATTCTCTGTGTCGTGCTCTTGGAGATTGGCCTACACAGCTACCGGTCGTCGTTGCTGATTTCCACGTTGTCGCTGTTGAGTGAGGAGGATCAGTTGGTGTTGAAACCTGTGATGTTTGATTCGCAGGACTTTACGATGAAGAACTTGATCTTGACTCAGAGGATTGATTTGGCAGAGCAGGAGATGTGCAGGTTGAAGTCGCAGATGAAGCAGTACCACCTGGACTACGCCAAGTTGGAGAGGGAGAAGCAATGTGTTGAACTTGAATGCTGTCGAGAGTTGAAGTTGAAGGATGAGGCTGTGGAGGAGTTGAAGTTGGAGTTGAACGCTTTGAAGTACACCAACAGGTCGATGAAGGCGTCCTTAGCCCAGTGGGACGAGGACTTCAAGAGATTGGCACTTCCACCATCTCCTGTGAAGAGACAGATGCTGTTACACCAGGGCTTTGTCACTACTACGTCTTCTTCTGTTACGAGAACACCAGAGAACAACTTCTTGAGATGGCAGTACAACTTGTTGAGCGAATGGAAAAGAACTGGATTATAAAAACACACACACACATAGGACTATGAAAGCACCAGTAGAACGACACACCGAGTTGAGTAGCCAGTCATAAAGACATGGCTTACTTAGAAGATGGCGTCAAGGGTGCAGCAGATACACAGAGCGGCCAAACAGGCCATGCAACAGTCCTGGGAGTTGTCTCTCGGTGGCTTCTGCTGGACATAGACTGGCTGCTGCTGCTGGTAATAGCCCTGCTGTCCCTGTGGAGGGCCCTGCTGGTAGTAGCCACCCTGTTGGCCACCGTACTGTTGCGGTTGACCCTGGCCACCGTACTGTGGAGGTCCTTGCTGGTAGTATCCCTGCTGGCCCTGTGGCTGGCCCTGGTTGTAGTCGTTGAAGCCACGCTGGTCGTGTGTTGGTGGTGGGCCCTGTGGTGGAGCGTAGTTCTGTGCCTGTGACGGTGGTGCCTGGGTGTTCTGTTGTTGTCAGTAGTGCACATGTTTATGTGTATGTGTGTGTGTGTGTGTTATGACTCAATTGGAGAGAGAGACCACATAGACACAAATAGAAAACCACAATTATCACCGTTACTCACGTTTCCAGAGTAGTACTTCTCAGCTGACATTGGTCGTTGTTGTTGTTGTTGTTGTTGTTGTTGTTGTTGTTGTTGTTGTTGTTGCTGTTGTTGCTGTTGATGAAGTTGCAATAAGGATGACTTAATTTAGATTAATATTTCTTGTGGCTGAGCCAAACCAATTGATTAAGCACAGCACTCCACACAAATTTCTACTTTATTTTTAAATAACACAGAACAGACTGTTATTAAGCAACTATACACACACTCATATACTCTCTCTCTCTCTCTCTCTCCCTCTCTTCCCATGTGTGTGACTTTCAGTACTCGTCCTCGCCCTCGTGGAAGAACATCGTGAATACGATGATCGACGAGTAGATCAGCAGCCCGCCCGCGGTGCTCATCAGCGTGGCTGGGAGCACAACGACTCGCGTGTGGTACAGCACCGTAGGCAGCGCAATGCCGCTGGTGACGAGGAAGCCTGTGATGAACTTGGACAGGTCGTTCGTGTTGCTGTTTGGCCATTGTCAGTATTACTGTATGTAGTACGTGATTTAATAACAGGGGTGTCGTACTTACCTGGACGAGTCGCTCATGAAGTCGTCAAACTCGGACGAGGAGAACAGTGTGTTTGGCAATGGTGCCAGGAGAAAGATGCCCACTGGTGGTTGTGGTGTTTATTAGTAAGTGTTCTCTATGATAGACTGACACTGGGACAAACAAAGAAAGGGAAGACGTACCAACGTATAGAGGATACCAGTTGGACCATAACGCACAGGACAGGATGATCAGAAGGAACCCGGCAGCGAGGAACCCGGAAAGGAATATTATCTTGGTGAGCGGTGTCACCTTCATTGTGTGTGTGTGTGTGTGTGTGTGTGTGTGTGTGTGTGTGTGTGTGTGTGTGTGTGTGTGTGTGTATAGATATACACTTATGTATATAATACTGAGCAATTGGCACTGGCCAAGGAGTTTTATATAAGCTTATCGAAAAAAGAGAAATGAACAGCGGGTGTCCGGGTGTTTGGTTACGACGTTAACTATGGGGGGGGGGCAGGCGTTGTACTACTATGAAGATACGATTTACAAGAAGACATGAAGACACGAGGAGAAAAGACCATCTAATTCAGCTTACTCTTCAATACATTGACGTCGATGTCACCCCACCGCAGCACACTCGCGCTTTTCCCCCGGAACAATGTGAACTCGTTGGGGAACCTGGTGCTCAGCCTAGCAACGAGGTCCAGTGATTCCTGGCTTGACAGCGACCTTAAGCTCGTCGAAAACTGCTCGCAGAGAGCTTTTGTTGAATGTGGTCTGTCCGGTCTCATCGTCGCAACGATGTCCAACACCTGTGGTAATTTGGAGTCCAAGTAGCGTAGATACTTCACCTCTGGTGGGATCTCCGATGACAACTTGGCCGCCTCCTTCGCCCTGACTCTGTCCAGCAGCGATAGCCCATTCGTGTTCACCTTGGAAGTGTCCACCGGTTTGGCCCTCTTGTACTCCTTCTGTAACACATTGGTCGTCCTGCTTCTCTTTCTCGACGACGTCAACACCGACAACTGGGTCACTTCCAAGACGGACTTATCCAGTGCTGGGACGACAACCGCATTGGGATTCTTCTGCAACCATGCGTCCAACTTCTCGGCAAACACATCCCTTCGTTTCATCAGGTCACTGATCGACAGCATCGACCGTGTCATGTCAACGTCAACGACGTAATCATCGTCATGGTCAATCTTCAACTTGACGAACGAATCCCAGATGTATAACACCTGGAGCAGATCATCCATCGTCACGTTCATCTCCGATAAGCTCTTCACCTGCGGCAGCAAGGTGTATACTTTGATATCCGCCGTCCGCGTGGGCACGTTCAGATGGATGATGTTGTCCAATGCCGTGAATAGCTTGATCAACCTTGTCGGGTGTAGACCATTTGATTCCCGTGTGCTCTGCAAAGACGTTGAGGAGTCATCATCCAATTGCTTGAGCACATCAGGGTACCATCTACCAGCAACGTCTCTGTATGAACGAATGTTTTCATGGAACAGGCGGTGTTTCAATGACTCTGTGGAGTAGTTGAACTTTGGACCCTGACCAGGATCCCTTTTCCGTGATTTGTCTCTGACGTTACGCTGTTGGATCAGCTCTTTACCCATTGGCAAAGGCGCCAGTTTAAGCTCACACTTGACGTTATAATCGTAAGGAATCGCAATGCCCGGTGAGTATGGTTCTCTGTAGACGCTCGAGATACAAACTCCCTGGGTAAGATGTTGCAATGTTTGTCCCACCTGAACGATCATCGTGTTAGGTTTGGAAGGCACGGTGATCCATTGGTCATAAATGTCTTTGAACTGAAGTGAAGATGTAGTGTTGGAATGGAAGGTCAACTTGAAAGCGCTTGGAATTGTCTTGATCTGTGAAGTTGAAGTTGAAGTTGAAGTTGAAGTTGTGGTTGAAGTTGTAGATGATGATGATGAAGAAGAAGAAGAGTTGATGATCTTCAACTGGGCAAACTTATCCAGCTGTTTGGTTGGAACGATGGTGCCGTCGTCTTCAACACCAAGCGATTCAAGACATAAGCTCGTGAAGAATGCACAGAAGGAGTCCATAGAGACCAAGAGATCATCAACGGATTTGGCAAAGTACTTTGCCGAGGGATATTGGTTGGTCTCACTGTTGGAAGAGAACTGTATCACCTCTCTATCACCAAGTCGGGTGTACCCAGCAAAGTGCTCGTTCATGGCAATGTCACTCTTGTCCGGGTCACCGGCATTGTCGAAGAAGGAAGACGACTGGTACATTAGAAGGTCGATGATATTGTTGTCGAGATGGCCGGTGTAGTTTGAGACGTAGAAGACCGAGTGCTCGATGAGGGCATGTTTGAGAGTATCCAGCAGGGCATCTCTGTTGTTGGTATCCAGCAGTGAGAGGTCCAGTGTTGGGATGCTCATGTGTAGTACTAAGATGAACAAAAACAAACAGACAAATGAATATCTCTTCCATTAGTATATATATATATACTATACACTTAAAAATAGCGTTTGAACCCAATAAGGCATAGAAGTGCTGCGCGTACCAAACGATAAACATGTCACGTGTTATGCAGCGCTGCGTTCACGTGACCGAACCCCGCTTCTGTTACCCGGTCTCCGAATAAAGCCGCGCGCTCCAAAAATGACCTCCGAAGCCACCAAAACCGAAAAATTCTGGAAGATTCGACGAAAAAGTCATATACAAAAATAAAATGAAAACGAATCTCTTCCCCCACGGACACATCTTTTCTCTCCACCGAATTGACAGAGAATGCTCGCCAACAGATTCGCCACATGCTCCCTGCGCTCCTCCGCACGCCTGCCTACCCTTTCCCGTTTCAACTCCAACGGCAGTAAGGTCCAGGGCCAGGTGATTGGTATCGACTTGGGTACCACCAACTCTGCCGTTGCCCTCATGGAGGGTAAGGTCCCAAAGATCATCGAGAACGCCGAGGGTGCCAGAACCACCCCATCCGTCGTCGCCTTCACCAAGGAAGGTGAGAGACTCGTCGGTATCCCAGCCAAGCGTCAGGCTGTTGTCAACCCAGAGAACACCCTGTTTGCCACTAAGCGTCTTATTGGCCGTCGTTGGGAGGATGCTGAGGTCCAGAGAGACATCAAGCAGGTCCCATACAAGATCGTCAAGCACACCAACGGTGACGCCTGGTTGGAGGCCCGCGGAGAGACCTATTCTCCAGCACAGATTGGTGGTTTCGTCTTGAACAAGATGAAGGAGACCGCTGAGGCATACCTTGGTAAGTCCATCAAGAACGCCGTCGTTACCGTCCCGGCTTACTTCAACGACTCCCAGAGACAGGCTACCAAGGATGCAGGCCAGATTGTCGGCTTGAACGTGTTGCGTGTTGTTAACGAGCCAACCGCTGCCGCTTTGGCTTACGGTCTTGAGAAGGCTGAGACAAAGGTTGTTGCTGTCTTCGACTTGGGTGGTGGTACTTTCGATATCTCCATCTTGGACATTGACAACGGTGTCTTCGAGGTGAAGTCCACCAACGGTGACACCCACTTGGGTGGTGAGGACTTTGACATTGTCCTTGTCAGACACATTGTTGAGCAATTCAAGAAGGAGAACGGTATCAACTTGGAGAACGACCGTATGGCCATCCAGAGAATCAGAGAGGCTGCTGAGAAGGCCAAGATTGAGTTGTCTTCCACCGTCGCCACCGAGATCAACTTGCCATTTATCACTGCCGACGCCTCTGGTCCAAAGCACATCAACACCAAGCTCACTAGAGCCCAGTTCGAGACCTTGGTTGATGGTTTGATCAAGAAGACTGTCGACCCAGTCAAGAAGGCCTTGAAGGATGCCAACATGTCCACCTCTGACATTGGCGAGGTTATCCTCGTTGGTGGTATGACCAGAATGCCAAAGGTTGTCGAGACCGTCAAGTCCCTCTTTGGTAAGGAGCCATCTAAGGCTGTCAACCCAGATGAGGCTGTCGCCATTGGTGCTGCTATCCAGGGTGCCGTCCTTGCCGGTGAGGTTACAGACGTTTTGTTGTTGGATGTCACCCCATTGTCCCTTGGTATTGAGACCTTGGGTGGTGTCTTCACCAGATTGATCCCAAGAAACACCACCATCCCAACAAAGAAGTCCCAGATCTTCTCCACTGCTGCTGAAGGTCAGACTTCTGTTGAGATTAGAGTGTTCCAGGGTGAGCGTGAGTTGGTCCGTGACAACAAGTTGATTGGTAACTTCACCTTGTCCGGTATCCCACCAGCTCCAAAGGGTGTTCCACAGATTGAGGTCTCCTTCGACATTGACGCCGATGGAATCATCAACGTCTCTGCTAGAGACAAGGCTTCTAACAAGGACGCCTCCATCACCGTTGCTGGTTCTTCCGGTTTGTCCGACGCTGAGATTGAGAAGATGGTCAACGATGCCGAGAAGTACGCTGACCAGGATAAGGCCAGACGTGAGGCTGTTGAGAACGCCAACAAGGCTGACCAGACTGTCAACGACACTGAGAAGTCTCTCAAGGAGTTTGAGGAGAAGATTGACAAGACCAAGGCTGCTGAGGTTCAGAAGCAAATCGACTCCTTGAAGGAGTTGATTGCTCGTGCCCAGTCTGGCGAAGATGTCAACGCTGAAGAGTTGAAGACCAAGACCGATGAGTTGAGATCTGCTTCTTTGAAGTTGTTCGAGGAGTTGTACAAGAACAACAGTTCTGACGAGGCTAAGCCAGAGGAGAAGTAAAGTCACTAATCCAATAGTGTTTTATGACCCCCTTTTACGCCAAACCCTTCGTTTTGTAACTACCTTCTGTTTTTGCATCCTGCAAGTTTTATCTGTACATAGATGAGGGAGAGAAAAAAACAAGATTATCTGTTGTTTATTGAGAATGTGTAGAGGTTTAGTTAACACACACTGCAACTGCAACTATGCATAGTCACCTGGAACTGGGTATTGGTTGGCCCATGCAGCAACCTCCTCAGCCAAAGCCTTCACTTCAACAGATTCGTCAGCCAAATCCTTGAAGTTTTGCAACAAGGATCTAGCATCGGCCCCTTGTGCCCTTGCCTTCAAATCATGGGCAATGGCAACGGCCCTGTCAATGTACTCTGTGACCTGGTCAAATTCCTTAGTCTCAAAACCACGAGTGGTCATGGCAGGAGTACCGACTCTCAAACCGGATGGGAACAATGCAGACTTGTCACCTGGGATGGTGTTCTTGTTGGCAGCAATGTTTGCTCTTTCCAAGATGGCCTCCAATCTTGCACCGTCAATGTTCTTAGATCTCAAGTCAATAAGAATCAAATGGGTGTCGGTACCGTCAGACACAAGGTTGAAACCCTTGGACTTCAAAGCGTTGGCAAAGTGGGCAGCATTGGCGACAACCTTCTGTTGGTACTCCTTATACTCTGGCGATTGGGTCTGCTTGAGTGCAACGGCCAATGCAGAGATGGTGTGGTTATGTGGACCACCCTGGTGTGCTGGGAAGACAGAGAAGTTGATCTTCTTCTCCAAATCGTAGTGTATCTCCTTACCCTTCTTCGTGACTTTTCTCAAACCCTTTCTGAAGAAAATCATGGCACCTCTTGGGCCTCTAAGGGACTTATGAGTAGTAGTCGTGACAATGTCAGAGTATGGGAATGGGGATGGTGTGACACCAGCAGAGACCAAACCAGAAATATGGGCCATGTCGGACAACAGGTAAGCACCAACGTTGTCAGCAATCTTTCTCATTCTCTCGTAGTCAATGACTCTAGAATAAGCAGAGGCACCGGCAACGATGACCTTTGGTCTGAACAATTCCGCATTCTTCTCCAAAGTGTCATAATCAATGACACCGGTCTTCTCATCCAATCTATATGGCATTGTCTGGAAGTATTTGGAGATGTAGGAGATCTTGGTAGATGGTGTTTGGTAACCATGGGACAAGTGACCACCGTGTGGCAGGTCAAGACCCATCAATCTGTCACCAACGTTCATCACAGCAGAGTAAGCGTACAAGTTGGCTGGTGCACCAGACAAAGACTGGACGTTAACACCCCATTGTTCTGGGTCTAGACCGAAAGCCTCAAGGGCTCTCTTCTGACAAAGAGACTCGGCCATGTCGATGAATTCGTTACCACCGTAGTAACGCTCACCTGGGTAACCTTCAGAGTACTTGTTCTGCATCTCAGATCCCAACAAGTCCATGACGGCCTTGGAAGTGAAATTCTCAGATGGGATCAAAGTGATGGAGGACTTTTGACGGATACGCTCCTGGGAAAGAATATCAGCCATCTCAGGGTCAATCTCTTGGACATTCTTGGAGAGCAATTCCTGGGCCTTGGTGGAGATGGCATAGTTTCTCTGTGTTTAGTTGTTAGTTCGTTGAGCCACATAGAGAGAGAGAGGAAGAGAGGAAGAACTCACAGTAAGAGATCTGGTGGCTCTTTGGGCCAATGCGATCGAACGAAGCTGTGTGCGGAGCATTGTGGTAGTGTAGTAGTTCACAGTGTGTGGTGGGACTGTCCAATGGGTGTTTCAAGAGGGGGGAGAAGAAAAGAACTGGCTCTTTTGAACATTCTAAAATGCCAGTGCCCAGGCGATGACTTTGGACAAATATCTCACACTTCCGGAGGCGTATGAGATACTTCCGACCAGCACTCTTGACTCCCCGCATGACTCGGTCTTCTTGTCTCTGACTCCGCCTCACTCCGCTGACTCGGTGAATGTCGGTTTTTTTTTTCTTTCGCTTATCCGTTTCCTCGAGATTGAGTGACACATTTTTGGGCTTTTTGGGTGTGTGTGTGTGTGTGAGTTGTGTGTGTTAGATATAGTCTACTACGTGATACGCCATGATAACCCAGCCGTTTGAATCAGGACCTTCAGCGCGCATCAGAGGCGTCTTTTCCATGTTCAGGAACAACGGCATTGATACCAACCGAGTACGAACCAGTTCAGAGTCAACCCCGCCTCCTTCGTCACCCGGCTCTGCCTCGTCAACGCCAAGCAGGAGTCGATCACGCACCCCTTTGAATGGATCATCGTATGGGAAACTCGTTGAGACGCTGGGATGTGGAATCAGTGCCAAGGTTGAGCTTTACTACCACAAGTCGTCAGGGCAGTTATACGCGATAAAGACATTCAAACCAAGGGAATCGTATGAGACGAAAACTGAATATTCAAAGAGGTGCCGGATGGAGTATGACGTGCTATGGGGATTATCGCATCCTAACGTCCTACAGATGATTGACTTTGTTCATGGTTTCCAAACGACACAGATTGTGATGGAGTATGCACCATACACGTTGTTGAAACTGATACAAGTGACGAAACCGTCAGAGGAGGAGCTTGGGTGTTTCTTCCGACAGATATGTGAGGGGCTATCATACCTTCATGGCTATGGTATTGCACATAGAGATCTTAAGATGGAGAACGTTGTGATTGGAGATTGTGCCGTAGTGAAACTCATCGATTTCGGCACTGCGTTTCAATTTGGACGGAATGAAAACTTGCTCGCAAGTGGGGCCGTTGGCACTGAGGCACTGATTAGTCCCGAGGCCTCTAGTAGCATCACATACGATGCTGGAGCCAATGACGTCTGGGGAGTCGCGGTGTTGTTCTACAGCATGCTTCACTTGGATTTTCCCTGGAGGGCTGCTGTGAAGTCTGATCCGCAATTCATGGCATTCATGCACGATTCAACGGTGTTGAACGATGAGATACCGGACGAGTATCGTGTGCTTCTGACCAGGGCCCTCGAGGTTGACCCCGTCAAGAGAATCACAATGCGTGGACTGCTGGACGATCTCAGTGCGGTTGTTCCCCATCACAGCGAGTGTGAGAAGAAAACACACCGCAGAACGAACAAAATGTGCCGCACAAAGCTGGATAAAGTGCTTTCGTGATTCACAAGTTCACAAGCTCACAATTTCACGATGCTGTACGACACAAATGTAGCAAGCTCTCCCTTCCTCTATTGCCTGTGGGCCAGAACCGGTGAGCCTGCTGATCCGCTTTACGGCTGTTTTCCCGATTCGGCAAAACGTAAACAAACGTGCGCGCGCGTGCAGGTTTATCAAAACATTGCAAAACGACTCCCAGAGATCTCAGCAGTGAAATTGGAATTTGCTTGAGAGGTTGTAGAGAACGCTTGTCATAGCCTTGTCCGAGTGATTGAAGGTCCCCAATTGGTGCTTTCCCATAGTCTTTATTGGTGCAAGGGTTGTAACTTATCTGACAAGCGCGAGGACTTGGTCCGCATATACTACAAGCAAATTTTGAGGCACACACACACACACACACACACACACACACACACACACACACATACACACATACACACACACACATACACACACATATATAGACCCAATTGCATTACACATATACAATCATCATGACACTCAGGCACAAGTCCAGACTCACACTTTCGCTGCTCATCGTTTCGTCGATGGTCTCAATAGCGACAGGAGTACTCTGCACGCTGCTATACACATCCCACCACATCCCACAGCGAGCTGGTCTTCTTGCGGTGATGGTGGGGGAGTTCACCACTTTGGTTGCCGTGCCCGTTTGGCTTTTTAGTAAAGAGGAACTCATTGGTGGTGTATTCACCATTTGCTCAAACCTACTGGCCCTGATTGCCGGTCTTTTCATTATGCATGACTCCTTCAACGGTGAACTTATTGGCAAGGTTTTCTGGAGACTATTCGTCGTTGGTGTGTTCCTTGGAGGTGTCTCGATTGGTTCTATGCTGCAGTCCTACAACCTGGAAAGCGGTGATCAAGACGATACTGAAGAGATGGTGGAGGTTCCAGAGGAGAAGATGTTCCATTCTCGGAGCTCATCTGATCGGATGGTCTCCATGAAACCGTCCGCTGCTACGTTGGTTGGATTCCCTGACTCCTTGCCCTCGTTGCATAATTGCAGAGTGAGGTCAAACACCCATCAAGCGGTGGATTATTCGATCAAGAAGTTGTCCATCATCAATCAATCACAGTCATCGACGAGCATTTCCCAGATCGACAACAACAACAACAACAACAACAACAACAACAACGCGCCACGAGTGGGTTCCGATCACACCATCAAGTCTGCCGTGTATACCCCAACGTTATCCCGAACAACGAACGTTGAAAAGACAACGCTAATGAGGGAACGTGCTGCTATCAAGCGTATTCCCAGTGTGCTTCTTCCACCTCATCTGAGACCGCAGCAGAATGGTGATCTCAGCCAGAAGAAGAGGATGATGATGTTGCCTACGCAGAGCATGAATGACATTGCCATGCAATACGAGGAGTCGGTGATGCAGCAGATTCCAAGGTCTGTGACGTTGTCCTCGCTGCCATTTCGAGACCACGGTGATGGTATGAAGACGATGACTTTGCAGGATTACGAGCAGAACTATGATGATATCCAAGGGCATTCTGCGGTGCTGTCGTCATTGCCAGTTGTTACCCCTGACCTAGCATACCATGATGACTACGATGACGATGACGATGACAATGGCGATGACGATGGCGATGACAATGGCGATGATGAGATGAATGGATCCAGTGAGGATGCACTGAAGTACATCCAAGATGCCAACGAGCACGATTTCAAGAGTGCGATGGAGCAGACCGTGACTGATCTGAACCTGTCACGGGTGAGAACACCACCATCCACCGTGGCATTATCCAAGAGCAGTTCTCCTCACAAGTCCATCTTCGGCCACAGTCGCATGAGCTCCTCTCTGTCGTTCACGGGTCCTGGCTCTTCTCCCAAAAGAAGGGCATCCCGGAAGCTGGGCGCACTGAAGAACCTGTCGCTGTCGAGCATCGTCTACAAGGAGCCCGACACGGCAGACGACACGCCGGACTTCTCGTACGTGCACGAACTACAGCAGAGCTCTCCCTCGAGAAAGAGACAGCAGCCAGAGACACCGGTGAGAGAGCAGCCGGTGAGCAAGGCGAGCAGCACGCCCGAGTCGTGTGGCTCCAGACGCTCGGTGTTCCCGACGGAGGTCATTGGCGAGTACGACAAGGAGAAGTGGAAGACGATGGTGAGATTACAGATGGTTGAATGACCACAAACCAATTCTAATCAGTTAATAATGTGAGACAGTTCTTCTTTCTTCGTTGTTCTTTGTAGTTGAAACGGTGAGAAAGAGAAAGAAAGAAAGAGAAAGAAAGAAATAGAAAGAAAGAAAGAAAAAAAATAGCCGCCAACAACACAACGTTGTTCAACAACAAGAAACAACGAACAAAAGGGTTTCAAAACAACGAAGGAAAAGGACATCGAAATGAGCATCGTCGACTCCCACGGCGTGCAGTCCGCGCAGCTGCTCAGGCCGCGCGACTGGCCACAGCGCATTTACGTGTGGCCGTTCCTCATTGCGTACCCGCTGTTCCTCCAGGTCTATCTCAACAAGTACGACGAGTACATCGCTGGCTCAGAGTGGACGTTCGTGTACCTGGGCGCCATCGTCTCCGTGCATGCGGTGCTGATGCTCGCAACGAACTGGAACGTGGCCATCGACGCGCTGTTCAACTACGTTGCTGTGAAGACGCTCGACGAGGCGTCGCACCTGCTGGTGCAGCCGGCGGCTAACCTGGGCGCTGGTGCCATCACGAAGATCGTCAGGGACGGACAGACATCCTTCGTGTTCCAGAAGCGCCGCTTCCTCTTCCACGAGGACACGGGGAAATTCTCGCCACCGCAGTTCGCCATTGACCAGAACCCGCTCGTTGGCGATTTGCAAAAATCCAAAGGTTTGGCCGGTGACCTGGCCAAGGACCAGCGTCTCTACGGTAAGAACCTCTTCGACATCCCGATCCCAACGTTCTGGGAGTTGTTCAAGGAGCATGCCACCGCGCCCTTCTTCGTCTTCCAGGTGTTCTGTGTCGGTCTGTGGCTGCTCGATGAGTTCTGGTACTACTCCCTCTTCACCCTGTTCATGCTCGTCTCCTTTGAATGCACAACGGTCTTCCAGCGCCGCTCCACAATGGGCGAGTTCAGAACAATGGGCGTCAAGCCGTTCCAGATCTGGGTCTTTAGAGACGCAAAGTGGAAACAGATTGAAACAACCGAATTACTCCCAGGGGACTTGTGTTCCGTGACCCGTACAGGTGAGGAATACGCAATGCCCTGTGATATGGTGCTCGTGGACGGTTCTGCCATCGTCAATGAGGCAATGCTCTCCGGTGAGTCCACCCCGTTGTTGAAAGAATCCATCAAACTACGTCCTGCTCATGAGAAATTGGACTTGGATGGGATGGACAAGAACTCCGTCTTGCACGGTGGTACAAAGACTTTACAAGTGACTCAACCAACTGAGGCCACTATCCAGCTGGCTCCAGATAATGGTGCCCTGGCCCTCGTTACAAAGACAGGCTTCGAAACCTCGCAAGGTTCTCTTGTCCGTGTCATGATCTTCTCCGCCGAGAGAATCTCAGTGGGTAGTTGGGAATCATTGTTCTTCATCTTGTTCCTCTTGATCTTTGCCATTGCCGCTTCTTGGTACGTCTGGGTCGAAGGTACTCGGATGGGTCGTATCCAGAATAAGTTGATCTTGGACTGTGTGTTGATCGTCACTTCTGTCGTGCCTCCAGAGTTGCCAATGGAATTGACCATGGCTGTTAACTCTTCGCTCGCTGCATTGGGTAAGTACTACATCTATTGTACTGAACCTTTTAGAATTCCAATGGCTGGAAGAATTGATGTCTGTTGTTTTGATAAGACTGGTACTTTGACAGGTGAAGACTTGGTGTTTGAAGGTTTGGCTGGATTTGATAATAATGACATCCGTCATTTGTCTAAACCATCTGAAGCCCCAGAAGTTACTTCTTTGGTCTTGGGTTCCGCTCATGCCTTGGTTAAGTTGGATGATGGTGAAGTGGTCGGTGACCCAATGGAAAAGGCTACTTTGGAAGCCGTTGGTTGGGAATTGGGTGATAAAGATGTCGTTTTCAGACCTTTGGGATCCAAGACTCAAAAGATCAAGATTTTGCGTCGTTTCCAATTCTCTTCAGCTTTGAAAAGATCTTCATCTATTTCATCCATCGGTTCCAAGACTCTTGTTTCTGTTAAAGGTGCTCCAGAAACTATCCATCACAGATTGAAAAATGTCCCTGCCAATTACGATGATATCTATAAATCATTTACCCGTTCCGGTTCTCGTGTCCTTGCATTGGCTTACAAGTACTTGGAGGATGAAATTCGTCACTCCAAAGTTAACGCATTGGAACGTGAAGATATAGAAGAAGGCTTGGAATTTGGTGGATTCATCGTTTTCCACTGTCCATTGAAAGATGATGCCATCGAAACCATCGAAATGCTTAATGGGTCCAGTCACCGTTCTGTTATGATCACTGGTGATAACCCATTGACCGCTGTCTTTGTTGCCAAGGAGGTTAAGATTGTTGAACGTGAAGTTTTGATCTTGGATGCCCCAGAGGAGCACCATGGTCAACATGAATTGATCTGGAGAAACGTTGAAGAGACCAGAATCATCCCATTCAGCTCTTCTGATAAAATTGATGAGTCTCTCTTTGCAACAAATGATATTGCTATCACCGGTTATGCCCTGGCTAAGTTGTTGGACCATGAACAATTGCGTTCTTTGATCAGACACACTTGGGTCTACGCTCGTGTTTCTCCAGCTCAGAAGGAGTTCATCTTGAACACTTTGAAAGACATGGGCTATAACACATTGATGTGTGGTGATGGTACGAACGATGTTGGTGCCTTGAAACAGGCCCACGTTGGTGTTGCCCTGTTGAATGGTACTGAGGATGGTATGAAGAAGATCCAAGAACAGAGAATGCTCGAAGGTACTCAGAAGGTCTATTCCAAACAATGCGAACTTATGGCTAGATGGGGTAAACCAGGTCCACCAGTACCAATGGTAATTGCTCATTTGTACCCACCTGGTCCATCAAACCCACATTATTTGAAGGCCATTGAGAAGCAAGGTATTGAAGTCACTGATGAGATGCGTAAACTCGCTGATCAATCTAAAAAGGAGACTGATTTACCAGTTGTTGGTGCTAATGGTATGGTTGTTGGTAAGGATGCCTCATCTGAGTTGAGTAACATGCTGATGTCCTCCTTATCTGAATTGGAGGAACAAAATGAGGCACCAACTTTGAAGTTGGGTGACGCTTCTGTTGCAGCACCATTCACCTCCAAGTTGGCCAATGTTTCCACTGTCACGAACATCATTCGTCAAGGTCGTTGTGCCTTAGTTTCCACGATCCAGATGTATAAGATTTTGGCCTTGAACTGTTTGATTAGTGCTTATTCCCTTTCTGTCATCTATCTTGCCGGTGTTAAGTTTGGTGATGGTCAAGCAACTGTGTCTGGATTGTTGATCTCTGTTTGTTTCCTCAGTATTTCTAAGGGTCAACCCGTGCAGAAATTGTCCAAGCAGAGACCACAGCCAGGTATCTTCAACATTTACATCATGGGCTCCATCATTGGTCAATTCATTGTTCATATTGCCACGTTGGTCTATGTGACTATGGAGATTTACAAATTGGAACCAAGAGAGCCAAAGGTTGATCTTGAGAAGGAATTTGCCCCATCTTTGTTGAACACTGGTATTTTCCTCATCCAATTGGCCCAGCAGGTGTCAACATTTGCTGTGAACTACCAGGGCAAACCATTCAAGGAGTCCATCACTGAGAACAAGGGTATGTACTATGGTTTGCTTGGTGTTGCCGGATTGGCATTGGCCGGTTCGACTGAGTTCATCCCAGAGTTGAACGAGGCAATGAAGTTTGTTCCAATGACCCCAGAGTTCAAGACCAAGTTGACCGTGACCATTGTCTTGGATTTGGTTGTTGCCTGGGCTATTGAGTTGGTGTTGAAATACTTCTTTATGGACTACAAGCCAGCGGACATTGCCCTTCGTGGTGATGAGTTGTGATCATAGACGTTCTTTTCCAGAAAATAAAGGCAGACGGTGTAAACTTTTGAGCGTAGGTTATATATAGATAGCTGCCGTTCATGACGATCTTTCACTCATGGTTTGAAAGTTTCGATGACGTTGATGAGCTGGTCGAATGGAGGGATCACTCCACTGTTTGCGAAATCGTTGTTGTCATTTTCAAAGATGATTTGGATGTTGTTCTTGATAAAGTCCTTGTCGTACTTTTCACAGATTTTGGCCAGCAATGGGATGATATCCATATGAGACTCGTTATAGAATCTGATGTTGTAACTGATGACATGAATGATGATCCGGAGTACGTCGTTCAGCGAGATGTCCAGCGTCGTTGCCTTGTTCAACCAACGTAATTCATTACTGTTGGGGTTCAACACGTGCATCTCCCACAGCTTAAGCAGTTTCATTGCAGCGACAATGTCGAATTGCGCACCGAGTGCCGTTCGCAATGCTGAGACTGCATTTTTGTAATGGGCGGTTCTATAAGCAGAAAGACCAATGAGTTCCCATTCCAACGCGGTGTGTTTGAGTTGTTTCTGAGCACTGAGTTCATTTTCCACTATCAAAGTGATTCTCAAGTCATCATAAACGATTTGGAACAGTTCATCGAGCCACTGGTCACATTGTCTCTTTCCCCTAATATCCGCGCCATCTTGAAGCTGTGGTGCCTTCGAGTTCAACGTCATCGTGGATATTGACTTGCATTCGTCATCCATGAGGAACACATCGGCTCGTGACTTGAGCAACTGATCCCATCCAACGCTTGCCGTGATGAAGACCAACAAATCATAAACACGTCTTCTTGTTCCTCTTAATCTTATGGCACTGACGCGTTTCAACGCAGGGTCTGCAGCTTCGATTTCAAACCTTGGAGAGAAATTGAGCATGTTTCCACTGTTTGGACCGAATATTTGCACTGAGGAGTCCCATACCACTTGTACTTTACCCTCTTGAGGCTCTGGAAGCGATGGCGTATCCTTGATGTCCAATTGGACGAGATCCTTAGGCCTTGGGAAGTACATTGGCATAGAGCTGATAGCGACGAGTGCAGATTTGACATCACGGTTCAGGAGATGGCACATCACTAACCAATACCACGATTGGAAGTTCAAGGGGTTCACCTGTACCGATGATAGGGCACATTGTAATGCCAATTGATGTTGTCCCTTTTCGATCAAGAATGCCACTTGTTCGTTGAGGAGCAGAGAATCACGCGGGTTCACCTTGAGTGCCCTGTGCAAGTATTTCACTGCGTCGATCTCATTGTCCATGAGACAGAGGAGACGTGCGATTAACGGTGTCAAGTCCATTGCGAGTGTTTGGATCTGCTGGATTGCATGTTTGAACTGGCCAGAGATTGTAACGACATGACAAAGGGCATCGACGAGGAAGTTTTCGTATAGTGAAGGCTTCTGCACGGTTGATCTTGCCCCGAGGATTGAACCCTTGGACAACGATGAAACCATCTTGGTGATCATCTGTGACGTTTGTTGTTCCGATTGGAACAGTTGTTTCTCCACCAGAGTTGGTAGTTTCCTATCCCTGTCCAGTCCAATTATCACGGCACGAACAACAGAGGATACAAAAAGCTCGTCCCAGACTTGCTGGGTGATCTCATTGGTGATCTTTTGCGACCTATCTGCGGGAAGGATCTGTAATTGGAAGTGCACGAGATCCTGTGGGAATTCGACTCTGAAGCGGACATCGGCACGGGCAAACGAGTTGAAGGAGCAGTAGGTGAAGATGGCCGGGTGTTTCTTGCTTGTCTCGAGCGACAAGCTGAGCATCTGTATGTACGCCTGAGGTGCAATTGAGGACGACAGGTCGATGCCCGTGATGTAGTGGTACTGGCCCTCTTCCTTCTGGGACGACCTGTTGTACGTTGACAGGTGGACGAGGTCTGGTGGTCCAAGCTCCTGGAACAGCGGCAGCGAGCGTGTTCTGTTACCAATGGATGAGCCAAAGAGTTTCTCAGAGAAGCTGGTGGGGGTCAGGTTAGTACTTTATATACACGACAGAGAAACATGTGTGCTTAGCTCAAGTACTCACTGGGGAGTGATGATCTTTGGGCGGGCGCTGATTCTGCGGGTCTTCTTCGACGGGCTCAGCAGCGCCGGCGGCGTGCTCTGTGTGGCCATTGTGCTGTGTACCTGTGTATAGCTGTGCTTATAGCTGTGTGTACAGCCAAAGAACAATTCGTCCCATTGTATACAACAACAATAAAACAAACTTCTCGGGGGCTTCCGAATGCGCTGACTAAGCTGAATTTTTTTTAATTAATTACTTCAAACGCTTTTGATAGCTTGTTTCTTTCTTTGTTGATTACTCGTTTCCTTACCGACTGGTTGATCGATCGATTGACTATTGACTGGCACAATGGACCTCGAGGCCAAGCGACAAGCGGTGCTGCGCTCGATCAGAAGCAGAACGAGCACTCCCGTGGACGAGACGGTGAAGATGGAGGAAGAGACGCATTTCAGCATGGCCATGACCAAGGAGACGAAGCAGAGGATGTGTGATGCGCTGGAGGAGCTCAGGAGCGTGGGATTCACGCTGGAGGATATTGTATGGCGTGCTGGTGTGCGCAGGGATTTTGTCGAGGAGGTTTACAGGGAGATGAAGTGGCCGGTGACGGGATTTGATGGTGAACTTGATGAACGTGACGAACTTGACGAACGTGACGAACTTGACGAGGATGAAGACGAGCAGCAGCAGGAGGAGGAGGAGGAAGAATATCATACCAAGGCCAATGTGCACACGCCCGTCCCTGTGAGACAGCCAGCACAGCCCAAGCAGTGGAGTTTTTACAGCAACAGGGTGTACGTGAGGGAGCAGGACAGGCCTGAGTGGCTGAAGGACCTGGTCATCGAGTTCAGCTCCAGCGAGGAGGAGAGCGAGGAGGAAGATGATACACAACAGCCAGTGGAGGTACTGATAGAACCAATAGAGGAGGCACATGTGCCTCACAAGAGGAAGAGACGACTCTCCAAAGTTCACAGCATGAACATGGAGGAGACCACGCGAGCCAAGGCGCATGTGAATGAGTTGGTGGAAAAGACGAGTGCACAGATCTCGCAGCTCGAGAGAAGTAAGAATAACAAGCAGCAGGGGCATACTGACCAAAAGATTGAGCTTCTTGAGCAGAAACTCAAGAGTTTAGCACAGGAGATGGAGCAAGTCACCGCAGAGCTCAGAGCGTCCAGGGAATTGAAAGAGGAACAGGACGCAGCAAAGCGTGAGGTGGAAACACTCAAGGCACAGCTGTCCAGTGCTCTGATCAAGGTGGACGCGCTGGAAAAGCGGGAGGAGCAACTCCGTGAGGAGGACAAGCGTCGATTGCAGCTGAAGAACAAGCTGCTCGCGCAGGTGAAGAGCAACCGCAAGAGGTCTGTGGCTGTCTCGGAGAGCAGCGCCAACACCTCGACCACCACCACCAACACCACCGCTACAAACACAGAGACGACAAGCGTCGCAAAGGTAACTACTAACTCACTCTTGAACCCCACACGCCCAGCCAGTGAAACAAGTACTAACGCACTAAACCAACCACAGGAACACGCACAGGCCTTCAAGCCGTACAGATCTCTGAACCTGCGACACGGCCCGGAAAAAGACCAGGAAAACGACCAGGAAAACGCGCTCGACCAGCTGCTGTGTCCCTTCGAGCTCGTGCACGACGTGTGCACGGAGACGGCCTGCCACTTCCGCCACCTGGGCTGAAATGAACAACTGTTCTCTGCTTCTGTTGTAGAAAACTCTTTTTTGTGTCAAATTAGTCAGCGCCCAAAGTGAAAAATTCTTAAAATTCTGTCGATGACTATCACCCATAAACAATAGAAAGCTGTCCACCACAATACAATACACTACAATAGTACAGTTACAGCTGCAGTACAGAGAGAGCACAATGGCTGAACAGATCGCTAAGAACGCACGTGCATCCTTCACAGTGCTCAAGACCCTGTCTGCGTCCCAGCGGAATGACGCCCTCAGAGCAGTCCACGACGCCCTCAAGGACGCAAAGGCAGACGTGCTCACTGCCAACAGAAAGGACATGGCCGACGCCACGAGTGCACAGCTGTCCTCGTCGCTGGTCAAGCGTCTGGACTTATCCACGGGCGACAAGTACGACGTGATGCTGCAAGGTGTGCTGGACGTGGCTGCGCTGGAGGACCCGGTGGGCAAGCTCACGATGGCCAGACAGCTGGACGAGGGACTCGACCTGTACAAGGTCACCGCCCCAATTGGTGTGCTGCTTGTGATCTTCGAGGCCCGTCCCGAGGTCATCGCCAACATCACCGCACTGGCGCTCAAGTCGGGCAACAGTGCCATCCTCAAAGGTGGTAAGGAATCGCTCCACACCTTCACCGCAATGGCCAACGTGGTCACTGCGGCGCTCTCCACCACTGATGTCCCTGCTGATGCCATCCAGCTCATCGCGTCCAGGGAGGACGTCGCTGCCTTGCTGGATCAGGACCAGTACATTGACCTAGTGGTCCCAAGAGGCTCAAACCAACTCGTGAGAAACATCAAGAGCAACACAAAGATCCCAGTGCTGGGCCACGCGGACGGCATCTGTTCGATCTTTGTCGATGATGCTGCCGATCTCGCAATGGCCTCTAAAGTGGTGCTTGATGCCAAGACGAACTATCCAGCTGGATGCAACGCTGTAGAACAGCTCCTCATCCATGAATCGCTCAAGGAAAAGACACTGGAGATTGTTCAACTCTTGTTGGACAACAAGGTCACCCTCCACGTCACCACAGAAGTGGCCAACTACCTGCCACAGTCAGAACTCATTGTCCCAGCTGTGGATGGTGATTTCGACAGGGAGTTCCTCTCTTTTGACATCGCAGTGGACTTCACCAAGGACGTGGACACTGCAATCCAACACATCAACACGCACTCCTCGGGTCACACGGAGTCCATCGTCACGGAGAACAGACGACACGCGGAGAAGTTCATGAAGGCCATCGACTCCGCAGGAGTCTACTGGAACGCATCGACGAGATTCGCAGACGGCTTCAGATACGGCTTTGGCACCGAGGTTGGGATCTCCACGAGTAAGATCCACGCAAGAGGACCAGTGGGGCTCGATGGCCTCGTCATCTACCAGTACCAGATCAGAGGACATGGTCAGGTTGTTGGTGACTACCTCGGCGGTGGCGGTGTCCGTGAGTTTGTTCACAAGGACATTGACATCAACAACGTTGTCCTATGAGGACCTTTATGTACTACAATGCACGTATATCATCATCGTATGAATGTAAAAAAAACATACATCACTGCTGTTCAGCCTCCCTCATCTCGCCATAAATACCCCTCGCCTGCGTTGTGTCATACATTCTAACCAATCTCTCCTGTCCCTCCTCCGCTTGTGAAAAGGCAAATCCTCTCTGCTTCCTCATTCTTGAAACCTGTCTCACTTTACGGATCGCCTTTTGGAACTGCTCGATGCGTGGTCTATAGTCCACCACGTTGTACTTTTGGATCTCTTGCACGTAGTGATAGGATTCCGGATAATACATCCGCTTGTAATACTTCCATGCGAAATCTCTCAAGAGACACAACACGGGCACAACAAGGATCATCGCCCAGAACGTGACACTGGTATAGGTGTGTGCCAAAACACCACGATATTCCTTTGAAACGTTTATACCCGGTGCAACAGTGGCATAGATCGGGAAAAACACCAACCAGAACAAAAAGGAACCAGGAATGGCAACCAAGGTGAACTTGGTCCAATTGGCAGTGATCAAGGCAGCTTTACCGAGAACGGTCAACACTGACGCGGTATAAATGGCTGTACCCCAAACCCAATGGTCTGCAGTTGAACCATTGCCCAATGCAAACCCATATCTGTAAAATAAGGTACTCAGAATGAAAATCAACCCAGAGTGGAAGAACCCATTGATGGCCCATCCCCAAAAGATTGTAACGTTGAAAAAGGCACCCTTTTGGCCCAGTTGATACAGCTGTGGATATTGCTCGAGCAATCTGGCACTGACAAATTGATCAAAGACACCAATGACAAAAGGTGGCAACACGGTGAAAAGAACGTTGTAGAATGTCAACGTCCATGATTCCATAATGGACTGTCCCGAATAACAATTGGCGAAAACATACCAAAATTGGGTCATGTAAAGAGCAATGTTTTTGTAGAAGGAATACAAGATCGCCTGGGAGATTCTTTGGTAACTCCAAGAACCATGAACAATCAATAGCTTCTTCAAATACTTGAACTGGCCAATGGCAAAATCAGCACTTCTAGCAGCTTGCATACCTTCCATACCACTGATACCAACACCAACGTGAGCAGCTTGAATCATACTGACATCATTGGCACCATCACCAATGGCAAGCAACAATGCCTTCCTCTTGATCTTCACCATCTTGACGACAAGTGCCTTCTGTAATGGGGAAACACGACAACAAATAACAGCTTTACACAAGCATCCCAATTCCAACAATAAATCATCACAATGCTCAAGTGCAAACCCTAAAGAATGTCCATCAATGACCAATGCAAGAGTATCAATGTCGTGTTGGGAGATTCTATACTCGTTGATTGCCTCCAACTTCAACTTTAAATTCTCTCTTGTGGCTTCAGCAGTTTCTTCATTAACAATTAACAGGTTCATATCCTCACTCAGCAATTTACAACTCATGCCAATGTTAATGGCAGTCTCTTGTCTATCACCGGTCAAAACCCAGATCTTGATACCAGCTTCTTGCAACGTGTGTATCGTCTCAGGAACACCATCCTGCAATTTATCCTCAATGGCAGTAGCACCAATGAGGAACAGATCCTTCTCAATTAATTCTGCAGTATCGTCCATCTTTTGTGCTCTGTCGTCCATTGAAGTGGCAGCCTGCTCATAAAGACGAGCCCAGTTGTTGTATTCATCCTGTGGGATCGTTCTCGTGGCAATACACAGAGTTCTCAATCCTTCCACGGCATAATCTTCCAATTGACGGGTGGTAGCTTCTGTGTATGGCTGATCCTCCCCAAGACGTGCAAAGATGACTGTGTCTGCACCTTTACAGAACAACTTGATGGAACCATCTGGTAATCTGAATATCGCAGACATTCTCTTTCTCGTTGAGTTGAATTCACAAATGTGAAGTAATTCATACTCCAAAGTTCTTCCACGCGCTTCAATGGTGACAAACTTTGGCTTTCTGATTGTGAATTTGTAACCCAAGGTTGCGGCACCTTCAACAAGAGCACCTTCGTCTGGGGAAGCAGCTTGATATTTGATGGACCCATCGCTCTGAAACTCTGGGATAACGGTATGACATGTTGCCAATAACGTCAAAAATTCATCAATCAGATTGGCATCATCACCAGTCTCCAAATTTTCAAACAATTTCTTAAACGTATGGAACCCAGACTCGACACCATCAACGATCTTGGCTTCTTTATCCTCAGGGATATCATCGATATAGCAACGACCTGCGATGGAACAAGACTTGAACTCCATGATGTTTCTTGTTAATGTTCCAGTCTTGTCACTAAAGATATATTCAATCTGTCCCAGCTCCTCAACCAAACTCGAAGTTCTCACCACAGTTGGCGTATCTGTCTCCTCATAGTACATGTCCAAATCTGAAGCAATCATATAAGCCTGGTAATATTTGATGATCTCCACAGTAACAAACAATGAAATTGGAACCAAATTTGAGAACAGGATCCAATAAGTCAACAAATCCTTGAAGAACAAGCCTGCCTTGTTTCTATGCTGGATGTATAAATAGGTCAGATGTTTGGCATCGGTGGAGACTTTGATGACATTGCCAATTGATGAGATCAATGATAGGACAAGCAACAGACAGAAAAGAGCAATGATTTGTAAGTTAATGATTCTCTCCACTGCGGTTCTCTTGATTGGTGTAGCAGTGGCATTACGCATCAATTTAGTTTCATGACCTGTGAAAACGACAATTCCGTGGATCCAACCTGTGTTTCTCAAAGTCGCACCTCTCAAGATTAGCTGTTCCGGTGTTAGGGGATAATCCTTGTTGAACAAGTTTAGTGTACCCTCGTACGTGTAAAGACTCGAGTTTGGGTTTTCTGAAAGGATTTTACCTCTCATTGAGATAAGATCATTTGATGAGACTAAATGAGCAGTCTCGGGTAATGATTCTTTGATTTTCAAGTTGGTTTCACCGTCCAAGTTTGCCGTTTCAATGTAGCATAATCCTTCTGGTTCTGAAGAACTGAGGATGATCAAATCTGCAGGGATTGCCTCCTCAGATTTCACGGCAACGATATCACCCACGGAAACGTTGATCCATTTTTTGGCGGCAAACTCACCATGTTCAGGTGAAAGGACATCAACTTTGGAATAATTCAGCTCCTTATCTGAATTTGCTCTCTTGATGTCCTCCATGATCTCCTTTAGAGCGGATACTAGTAACACGATCAGAAGAGTACCGATTGTAGTGTAACGATTTGTTGGAGAAACATTTGGGACCTGTTGAATTGCCGAAGTGAAAAGGAAGAACACGTTAGCATATTTGGAGAACTCTTGCACGAGGAATTTCGGTAAGAACGTGGCCATGTTGTACTTTGTGGTGGAAACATGATTATCACCGTATCCAAAGGCATTATTTGATATTTTATCATTGAGATGAATCACCCTTGGACCCTGTGACGCGTCATATTTCTTCTTCCGTCCACGAATTTTGTCCCATAGACGACGGATGTCAAAAGTGTTACGTTCATCCTCCATCAGATCACCCACAGGTTTCTGCTGTGCTCGTCCTGCCGGTCTTTCTGGGTCTCTAAACGGGTCTTCATGTTGTGTTTCACCGTTTGGGTAGTCCTCCAATGGGATTCCCATGTCTTCATAAGGCGTGGACATACCCAGTCTCTGACGCATGTTGGAGAACACGCCCTTGTTACCACGATTTTGACCAGGTAGTGACTGTGCTTGCTTGCCGCCATGGGCAAAGTCCTCATCTTGTTCCACAAAACGGTCATCAAAGGGGTCATCCAGGTTGGCTGTCTGTTGTGGGATTTCGCCCTGCCTCAGCACATCCAGGCCGTCGTTTCTAGAAGCGTTGATATCACTGCCATAAGCTGAAGGAACGTTGTAGAAGTCGTCTCCTAATAAATCGCCACCTTGGGAGCTGCCGCCCTGTGGGTTCTCATCGAGAAAGTCGATATCGAACAGCGTGTTATCCTCCTCTGCGAAGGGGTCCGCTTTGCGTACCATTGTCACGCTTGAGGACTCTCTTTTGAACTCCAACGCGCTGTTGTGTCGCAATGCTTCTGTTGTTGTTAGCTAAAAAAAAAATGGCTGAGCCGCTAAAGCTTCGATTATGTAATGTCGCTTATCTAAGCTTGAGAAAGTGTGCGCGTACCGTTTTGTTCAGCTTACTTACGTACTTCTTTTAATAGGCTGGCTTTATGATACAGAGGGCTCAGCACAAAGTTCTATGTGTTTTACTATACAGATGCAGAAAGGGAAACGGAAACAGGCAACGAAATGAACGGGGTGGTGATGGATGGAGATGAGTGGGAGGATGGACTGGCTCAAGCGTTGGTGGAGACAGAATTGGTCTGCTGTGGTTCCTCCTCGTACTCAACCTCGATTCTTGCACGTCTCTTCTTTGCTCTCTGGGCCTTTGCTTGCTCTCTCTTACGTTTCTTAGAGTCCTCATCGTCATCATCACTTGAGTCGTCAGAGTCTGTGTCAATCTCCTCGGAGGCGTTGTCGGAACCTGAGCCTTCGAGCCATCTCTCCAGGTCTTCCACGTCAACGAGTTCCTCGTCACCGTCATCCTCGACGTACTCGATCTCTCCAACATCGGAGTCATCCTCCTCATCTTCAAGCTCACTGTCGTAGTCCTCTTCCTCTTCTTGTTCAACGCCCTCCTCGTCCTCAACATGACCAAGGACCTTCTTCCATATCTTCTCGTCGACATTCAATGGCTTGTCACCGTATGCGCCACTCTTCAATCTCTCAAGCAACTCCTTCTCGATGGCCTTCTCGATCTTTGCAGCCGCAAGAGCCTTCCTCTCTCTGTTCTCCTCACGTCTCTTCACCTTTGGAGCGACACCGACATAATGTCTCTCGTCTTCTCTCAGGGCCATACGACGTTCAGTGATGGCCACCTGTGTGAGTCTCGTGAGTCGCTGTTTGCACTTGTGGATCAGGAACTTGTTCCAGTAGAGCAAGTGCTGGTCAACTTGCTCCAGCGCCTTTGTGTAGTTCTTGGATAATTTGATTCTTTCCCAAAGCTTGGCCGGTGTGTGCGCTCTCTCCACGGTCTTCATGTATAGGTACAGCTTACCATCGATGTTCTTCACCGTGGCATACTTGGCGTTGGCCAGTGGACATGATTGACGAGAACAGAGACCACTCACGTTGTATTCATTTCTGCAGAAGTTCTGTCCCTTGGTTGTCTTGAGCTTGAATGCGCAGAACTGCTGGTTGATAACCTGCCAGATGATCTTGATTTTGTTAGTCACTCTGCGTCTTCAGGATACTCCCTTTGTACTTACTTCGTCAGACATTGCTCACGCTGTTCGGATCACGCTGGGTTGCACGTTCTCTCTCCCACTTACGCTTCCTTTTCTTAATGGGCTCCGCAAGAGAGAAAAATTTTTGGAAACTGCTACAAATCGGTTGGCGCCACATCTCATCGCGTTACCCGGTCTTCAGCACGTGACCAGCTATAATATTTCCATGTTATACCGTCTTGTTATTATCTCTCTGTTTCGGATGGTATTTGGTAGCTACATGTTGCGACAGCAGTTCATTGTGATTGGGTTAAATTGTCAACAGATCTGTTGTTGCATCACAGTGTTCCAGAGTTACAAGTTATAATATTGGGGCCGCAGACATGAATCGTTGTGGGTACAGAGATTGTAATACCCTTGAGTGACAAGTCAACTCTTGAGTCATTCGCTAGCAGAAATTCATTCCTCGAGACTGAACTTGACCTGTGTCGTGCATCCATGAAACGGCCAAAGAACTTTGAACTCTTCTAAGTTCAAAGTCAACATTACCATCCAACATGGCCAAGCCCCGATTACCAAGGCCCCGCACAACTGCATCTATCTGGGTAACAAACAGTCCAACTGCTGTTTGAGTTTATACATATCACATTCAATACACTGTGTCAACTACCTCTGTAGCTTATAAAGCTCGGTGAGCTAAGTGATGGTTATACAGCTCCATATCTGTGTTCTTGATAGCCTCAATTATGGGCTGCAAAAAAAAGTTACCACATGAACTCTCAACTCCACTGGTAAGCCCTTGAAGTTGAATCCGCAAATATGGATTGCGCTGTTCATTGATGAAAGCAGAGAGGACCTTGTAATTTTGGAAATTGGAATCTTGGATGACAAGACTGGTATATCGAGGCGTGCTTGAGAGCTCCGATCGTATCGATGAAAGAGGGAGTTTGCAATATTATATGTATCATCGAACTGCTGATGTTCGGGTGATTAGGGACACTGACGTCTGATCTAGCAAGGCGAGAGGGAAAATATGTAACCTCTCAATCCCTATAATCCCATGGAGACCATGATATAGACCATGATATACACATGTGAGATAATAAAAGATGCGGTTAAAGTCCTCATCTGTTCTCGACTACCGGTTCTTAGTGCCACATCCTTCACTCTGCCCTGATATAAAGTAGGTGAGAGAAGGTGGTGTTTGGATGTGTTCAGAACCAATGCTCTATAACACAAAAGGCGGCGTGGGTGGGCTGCAAATATATTGCGGTGATCACTGCCAAGTGGAGCTTGGGCCCTTGTGAATCATGGAACAGTGGCAATCCACATACATGTAACATGTCACGGGGTAACGTCGGTAATAGCGAGTCGAGACGGCTGACTCCCCGTCAAAATGTCCCGTACGCCTTATCTCGTATGGCTCCGGAGTTTCTCTCTGCTGGAGAAGCAAAAGTCTTGGAAGTGGGAGTTAGCCTCGGTATAATATTCCGAGCCGTCAACGCATACATATTACTGTTTACACAAGCGATGGTTGTGAGTCTGCTCTCTTGTGAGTCACAGTGCGCTCTCCTAATGGGTTCGTGGAATCGTTCCAGTAGGTCCAAACGGGGGGCCCTGGACGTAGTGATGCAGTATTATTATTACAACGGCCTCCATGCGTCTCGCAAATATAACACTGGAGAGAACCTGCGGTGAGATAAGATACCTAACGGCATCACCACACAGGTTGAAATGGTGCTCTCCTAAGGCCCACCTCACGGCAGAAAACAGGGATCACACAGGCTTCTCCACTAATCATGATTCCCGAATCTCTAAATCCTGGTCACTGGGCATAGTTCTATCCTTGGCTGTAGCCTGTTCACCCCACTGCACATTGACTATAAAGCAAACACTGTATCTCCCCCCTGGGGTTCCACCTGGAACTGAGGTGTATGTAGACAGTACTACCACTCCAGCAGGCCCTAGACGATCATGGGTGCCTGCTATTTCACTATAACTACACACGACCGTCATCGTATTAACGCCCTGCAGCTATCAAGGACCTGTTCAAAGACAGGTTCTCCTACAATGTTGAAGAGGTGGACAAGGAGAAGACCAACACTGACTCCAACATCGTCGATGGACAGTTTGATTCCTTGACTGCATACAATGAACGTTTCCCTGAACCAACTGAGGAAGAGTACCAGACCCTTCCAAGGACTCTTGGCTCAGCTCGAATGACCACCTATTTGATCTGTTTGATCGAGTTTGCAGAAAAAGCATCCTTTTACGGTGTAAAGAACAGACTGAATAATTTCATCCAACTTCCGCCTCCTGCTGGTGGTAATGGTGCCGGTGCTCCACCAAACGGTACACAGTTGAACGCTGGTGCGTTGGGTCTGGGTCTTCAGGTGGCCTCTGCAATGACTTTGCTCTTGACCTTCCTTGCCTATTTGACCCCATTGTGGGGTGGTTACATCTCTGATAAGATATGGGGAAGAATGAGAACCATCTTGTATGGTGTTTGGGTTGGTGCTATCTCTCATATCATCTTGGTAATTGCTGCCCTTCCTTCCGTTATCAGAGGTGGTAAGGTTCTAGCTCCAACTATCATATCCATCTTGACATTGGCCATTGGTACGGGTATGATAAAACCAAACTTATTACCTCTGCTCTATGATCAGTTTCCACACAAAAGGGACGATGTTGAGACTAGGGACTATGGAACAAGGGTTATCATCATGAAACCAACAATCCCTTGAGCGTATGACGCTTATCCTTTACTGGTCCATTAACGTTGGTGCCTTCTTGTCTTTGGCTACTTCTTATTGTGCAAAGAGAATTGGTTTCTAGTTGGCCTTCTTAACTCCAAATATCGTTTACTTCATCATGGTTCCAGTTTTGATTTTGCTTGATCCATACCTGAAGAGAGAGAAACCAAATGGAGTCAGTGTCATTGGAGAGGCTATCAAAGTGTTGAGAGTGGCTATGCGTGGTAACTTTATTAAGAGATCACGAAACAGTGAATTTTGGGAACACGCTAAACCAACTAATATGCTTGCGCGTGATGCTATCTCCTCAATCGATGAGAAAATAAAGAAGGGAAAGAAGAAAGTCTCATGGACTGATCAGTTCGTCTTGGATGTCAACGTCACTTTTGAAGCTTGCAAGCCTTTCCTCTTCTTTGTGGTCTATTTGATCAATGATGGTGGAATTGGTGGAATCCAAAACTCCCAAGCCGCTTCCATGACCAACAACGGTGTCCCAAATGATTTGTTCAACAACTTCAACCCATTTACCATCATCATCTTCATTCCAAATTTGGACTACGTTATCTATCCATTGTTGAGAAAGTGGAACATTGATTTCAGACCCGTTTATAGAATCTTCTTCGGTTTCATCCTTGCTGCTATTTCCCAGGCTGTTGGTGCGATCATCCGGTGGAAAGTGTATGAAACTTCTCCATGTGGATATCACGTTACTGAATGTACCGATGGCACAGGTGTTTCCCCAATCTCTGTTTGGGTCGAAGTTGTATTGTACATTCTCCAAGCTACTTCTGAATGTTTTGCCATAACTACAGGTTACGAGATTGCCTACGCCAGAGCACCGGAACATATGAAGGGTTTGGTCATGGCCGCCTTCCTGTTCATGTCCTCTTTGGCTGCTGCCGTTTCATAAGCCTGTGTCTCTGCATTGGTTGACCCACACTTGATCTGGCCATTCGTTGCATGTGCCATTGTCGGTGTTGTCTTTGCCCTGTGGTTCCTGTGGACTGACAGAGATCTTCACAAGGTGATGGAGGCGGAGAAATTGGAGAAGGAGCAGAAGATCTGGGATGCCGACATCGCCCATTTGTCTGAGCAAGACAGTTATCAATGCAGAGCGTGCTGATGTCAAGTCCATCGTCTCCAACAAGCTTCAGAAGGAGAAGGAGGATATCGCTCTGGAAGCAATCACAAGTGTGGTGTCTTCCAGAAAGATGTGAAGTGGCTGTTCGTAACTGTTTACTATAATAAAATGGCCCAGGTGGTTATTCAAGTTCTTGTACAATGTGCGTGTCACACTGATGTATCTGTCGTTTACCCCAGATGTTCAATTGGGCTATAGATAAATCACACAGACATACATGATACAGTAACAAATACCACTGCCTATGGGCCCTAATCTATCATCACAAAGACACCCCACCAATCACAAACACATTACACCTCTCCAATTTCCCTCTTCATAGTATAGTTAATGGCTAGAAATGGTTGTGAGCCCTCAAGATTGCTGAGTCAGCGGGCTCGATCGTCAGCAAACGCAGCCTGTCACTTCGAGTATCAAATGATTCTCCCTTGTAATGCTCTTCAACGCCGTGAACAGCACCTGTGCACAGCCAATTCGAGCGTTTACACAGCGCAGACATGATATTTCGCAAAAGCACGTACAATGACACCGCAATTGCGTCGTCTTCAGAAGACGACCTGAGTCCAATGGCGTCAGGTGGCACACACAGCAGCGACAACAAGGACAGCATCAAGGATAATGGTAGCGAGGAGGACACCGTGGGCGAGATGATCCATCTGCGGGTTCCATGCTTCAACAAGCGTCCACTGAGCGACACGCCTGTGGGGTCGGGCAGCACGTCGCCCTCGATTTCAAATAACAATTCTGAAGAGGTCTCTGTGGAGAACTCCCCAGAGCTGTCGCCGTATACCGGGGGTGACGTTGGCCCCAAGGCCACGGTCACCGTTGGGTCGCCAGAGTTGGGTAACATGCCACCAATGAGACTTCCAGCAAGACGTGGTACCGCTATCAACTTGCCGGGTGTCACGAAGTCCCTTTCCCACGCACACAGAGAGAAGTTCCAGGCAAATGAGGCCGGCTCCAAGCTGGTCATCGTGATGGTTGGTCTTCCTGCTCGTGGCAAGTCATACATCACCAACAAGCTCACTCGGTACCTGAATTGGCTTCAGCACGACTGCAGGGTTTTCAACGTTGGCAACACGAGAAGAAGGGACTCTTCAGCTACCCATACAGGTCCTGCAAAGAGCCCCCTGGTGGACGTGCTTTTGCCAACAAGCACGGCTCCTTCGAAATCAACGGAACATGATGCCGCGTTCTTCAACCCACAGAATGAGGAATCAACCAAGATTAGAGATAAATGGGCCATGGACACCTTGGATAACCTGTTGGATTATGTCCTCGAGGGTAAAGGCTCAGTGGGAATCTTTGACGCTACAAACAGTACCAAGCTGAGAAGACAACGTGTGCTGAATAAAATCAGAGAGAGATCTCCGTTGATAAAAGTGCTATTCCTCGAGAGTATATGCTCTGATCCAACCATTGTCCAGAAGAATGTCTATCTCAAGCTGAGTGGACCCGATTATAAAGACATGGATCCTGCTCTCGCTTTAAAGGACTTTACAGAGAGATTACACAACTACGAAAAGGCCTATGAGACGTTGGATGATGCCGAAGACTTGCAATACATCAAGATGATTGACGTTGGAAAGAAAGTTGTCGCTTATAACATTCATGGCTTCTTAGCATCTCAGGCAATCTACTATCTCTTGAATTTCAACCTCAACGAACGTCAGATCTGGATCACAAGACACGGTGAGAGTACCGATAATGTCAGTGGTCGTATTGGTGGAGATGCTCCGTTGACCAAGCGTGGAGAACGGTTCTCTGAGGCTTTATCCAAGTTCATCCAACATGAGAAACAAACCTTCCGTGAAGAACAAGTCACTCGATACACTGAGATGATCAGAAAGGGTGAGATCGATAAGATGCCTCAAGAGGCAGAGTTCAACGTGTGGACCAGTATGCTTGCACGTGCTGTCCAGACCGCTGAGCATTTCCCTGAGGATGTGTTCGACATCAAGGAGATTAGAATGCTGAACGAATTATGTGCTGGTAATATGGAGCGTATGACGTACGAGGAGATCCAGAATATGTATCCACAGGAGTATAACGCACGTATCAAGGATAAGTTGAGGTATCGCTATCCTGGAATCGGTGGTGAATCATATCTCGACGTCATCAATAGAGTTAGACCAATCATTAATGAGGTCGAGCGTACAACGGACCACGTGCTATTGATCACGCATCGTGTTGTGGCTCGTGTGCTGTTGGGATACTTCATGAACTTGGGCAGAGATGCAATCACATCGCTGGATATTCCACTTCATTGTGTCTATCTCCTAGAACCAAAGCCGTATGGCGTAGAATGGACATTGTATGAATATGATGAACAGAGGGACTGGTTCTACAAAATTTCTGAAGATCAGCTCCATAAGAAGAGAGTGAAAGAAGTTGGTGTTACTTTCAGAGAGAGAAAGTATTCGGTGGTCCCAACCGCACCTCCAAGGCTCAGCCACTCCGGCTCATCAAGCTCATCGTTGGGCACCATTCGTTCCTCATTGGCGAGCCATGCGGAGACTCTGAAGAAGGCTAGGGGAATACCACATGCGCCACAACAGCAACCACAGAGCACTCAACAGGGACTGGAGGCTTCAAAATTGAGTGAGAAACTGTCAAAGTTGAAGGCCTCTGAGAAATCATGACAGATATGATTATTTATAACGTTAATGTAAGCTATTTTTTAGTGTTTGACACTAGCATGAAGACCCTTGTAAGTATGCCATGTATTCATAATTCCGCCCTGTATATCGCCGCCATCAAACAGGCGCATAGAAAATTCCAATGGAATCTAACCATTGGCCCACGGAGCCAAACATACCAATGATCTGGAACCCACTTGGTGCGGCCAGCTTGTTCTCACCTCCTCCATTCTTATTGCCAAACATTTCAGAGACACGACCTGTAGAGGTTACAATCTGTATGGCATCAATCCACGCTCCAGTTCTAAGACGGAACTCGGTAATCGTTTCACCGGCTTGTAATGGGAAGTCACTATAGTTGTTAGTCATGTTGCCGACGAGGACCGTCGATTCTGTAGTTGGTCTCTTCGCTGTGACGCCCATATCTTTGAAGCTCGAAACCATCTTTGAGAATGGGTTCTTGTAATCTCTCTCTGGCACTGGTGGTGGTCCCTGTTGTGGTTTTGGATCTGCTCCAATGTCAAAACGAACGCCATCCAATGCACCACCCCAGTACACTCTAACATTGATGATTCGCTCTGGATTGAATAGACAAGGTTGTATCTGCTTCCCTCTGTTCGCATCACCCAGAGTTCCGGATCTGATTGCGGTCTGGCTTCCCTTACCTGTGCCGAGATCAACAATAATGCTGTTGGAGGAGTCCGTTAGAAGTTTAACAACATTATTATGAAAGGTCTCTCCTCCGGCTGATAAAATTCTGACGTCAAACTCACCTCCACGCTTGTCAACAGGAAGCAAATTGTTCAGCTCTGGTAGTGTCAAATAGACATCATGTTGAACACCGGTACCACCAAGAGACCGTGGAGAGAATTCCAGGAATCCATGGGCCAGATCATCCTTGATCACTTCAATGGCATACACTCCAGTTGTGGACTTGATGTTAGCCGTTCCATTGCCCATTGGCAGCATTTGTGGGCCTCCTCCTGGGGCTGGGAGTCCAAAAGTTGGATCTTGTGAGTCCGAAAGTAAACGGAATGAAGGATGATGTAAGAATCTCATCAAATCCAGTCTGTGCCATCCACATTCGTCCTTCGGCATGAGTGGGCTCCGCCCTCTAGAGTTTGTTCTAATGCAGCTTGTCTCTCTTGAAGTAAATGATCTGTTGATCGTGATGTAGTCTCTAAGCATCACTCCGTTCACTTGATGAGGGCATCCTAACAAGTGTCCAATCTCATGAAGAAATGCACCAAATGTGATGTTAAAGCATTCCCAATACGAGCCACATTCGTTACAATCGTTAGCTACTTCGTTGATGTTACTTTTGGTGTCATCCTGGAAGCATGGTGCCACTCTCTCGAGTGATGATGGCCATGAGTATAGCCCATGAGAACCAAAGATGGCAAGCTTGACATCACCATCACCTCCACCCAGTGCAGCATGTGTAAGAATCAACTTCAGCTTCGGGTCCCAATGTGTGTCCAAGAACATCACGGCTGCTTGTAAGGGACGTTGCTCATTTGCTAGTGGTGGGTAACTCTTCAGCTCGTCCATCGCGATGCTGAAAAGACCGCCAGTGTTTGTTCCCTTGGAATTCTGTTGAGCAACGTTCGGGTCTCTCAATTCTCTCAATGTCTTCTTTGATCTAATGACATGCACTTTCACTGTATCTCTCTTGACCTGTCTATTTTTCTCTTGATCAAACAGCGTATCAACGGCGTATTCCTCTGCGAAGTTGAAAGTTCTGCTCCCAAATCCTGCTCTGAGCATCTGTTCGTTGGTGAAAGCCTGCATCAACCTTGCGGCAACCTTGAGTTTCATCACCGCCAAATCGATGCCATTCCCCTCTTCATGTGACTTGATTGATGTCGTGTCAAAGAATCCTGGTGAGTCCTTCGCAACAAGTAGACACAGGTGCACGGGCTTGTTCTTCAGAGGTTGATAGTTGATGGTGATGGACAACGATGACACGACACCTCCCTTGTATTTTGGGAACCCGTTGACCATCTGGCCATCACAGTGGGTAATCTCCAAGTCATTCTCACCAGGGACTAGGTTCACAGGGGCCTTGAAGAAGCCGGCATTCACCTCGTAGTACAAAGGAGGGTAAGCACCCTTCTTGTTGGACACGGTGACGATGCCTCCCCTTGGGCCATCTGTGCACTCTCCGTGGACGATGAAAAGTGGCGTGTGGGCAGTGCCCTTGTCGTGGATGTTGTAGACCTTCACTGTCATCGATGATTATACACAGCAGCCCGGTGGTGGTCAATTAAGAGCGTGTTTCAGTGCTCCTCCAACGACGGTTCCCGAGGCTATGATGTTCCACCCATAATCATTACTTAACGCCGAGATAACGCCGAGATAACGCCGAGATAACGCCGAAGTCCTCGTATATTAACTCCGTTTGCTATCTTGTCGAGAAGGAGAGAGAAACGTGATAGGCGTCCAAAAGGGAATTGGAAACATTGGAAACCTCTTTGAGCCTGAGTCGCCCAAGCTGCCGTTTGAGGAGTGACTCGTTAGAGATTGTGAGAGGAGATTGGATCATGACTGTGTAAGTGGTCTTTTTGTTATCATTTTCCTTTGAGAGTGGCACACAGCAACCCATAACTAACCAAACACACCCATAGCACAGATTACACACTCGTTACTGGTGGATTGGGGTATATTGCCTCCCATACGATCCCTTTGCTCTCTGGCCCCGTTGTGGTCATCGACAACTGCTCGAATTCCTCCTTGGCCACGCTGGACGGTCTAAACTCCCTCGTGAGGTTCCCTGTTTTGTTGTATCGGTTTGATCTAACTGATAAGGAACAACTCCACGGTTTCTTCAAGGATTTCCACAATGGCACAAGGCAGATCACAACGGTGTTGCATTTTGCAGGTTTGAAGAGCGTCACTGACTCCCTGAATGAACCCGGTCGTTACTATGATCATAACGTTAAGGCTACCATGAACATCCTGGATGAGATCTCTCAACACCCAATTATCCAGACTTTGATATTTGCGAGTTCTGCGGCTGTCTATGGGGATGCTGAGTCGCCAATCACTGAGAAGACAGAGTGTATCCCAACTACTCCCTATGGAGCTACAAAGCGGAAGGCTGAACATCTCTTGATGGATTATTTGAAGACAAATGACTTAAATGTGGGGGTGTTGAGATACTTCAACCCCATCGGTGTACATCCCTCTGGTGCTCTTGGTGAGCAATCAAAGAACCTGTTGCCCATGGTTCTGAAATCATTGGATGATAAAAAGGTGATGAATGTGTACGACGGTATCAGGGACTATGTCCCAGTGTTGGATGTCGCCAGGGCCTGCGTCTTGGTGATTCAGTATTTGCAGCAGAACCACAAGGACGGTGAGAGTATCATGGAGGTCTGGAACCTCGGAAGTGGTACTGGAATGAGCGTCAAGGATGTTCTCAAGGAGTTTACCCTCGCTACTGGCGTACATGTCCCCATTGTGGAGTGTGGCAAAAGGGAAGGAGACGTTGACGTTCTCATCTCTGATGTCTCCAAGGCCCGAGAGCAACTGAGCTGGTCTCCTGAGTTATCCATGCAAGAATCATTGAAACACTTGTGGAACAGGTACACCAAACACGGGTAGACCGTTTTTTTTATGTTTTACTCATTTCCAAGCCATCTCTGTAGCATTTTGAGGATTGTCAACACCATGCTGAGTCCAACGAGAATAATCTCTGCAAACGTCTCCAACAATTTGTTGAACGTCTCATTATTGATCATTCGCATCCAAAGATCCTTGAATTGTATCACTAGGGGTGTTGCTAACTCGATGGAGAGTCTGATGATCTTCATACTCACAACAATGATACCCATAATGACTTCGCTTCTATCCTTCTTGTCCTTATCGGCAGTAGTGTTCTGTCCTCTGATAGCAGCGACCAGCTGTCTTGCTGATGACACATAGACGTTCCTGAACTCATCAGAACGATTGGCAGGTTCTGCCATCAGTGCTTCGATGCTCTTCAGCGCATTGACAACCTGGCCCACGTCAACCACCTCTCCAGCCTCATTCACCATCGTCTCCTGGAACTTGGTCTGCTGTAGCTCATACACCGCCGCCATCGGCGCTGGAGATCTCTTACTCGGTCCCAGTGGTCTCTGAGGTCTCTGAGGCGTGCGTGGTGCCTTCATTGGTGACCGTTTGGAAACAACGTGCTGAGAGATAGTTGCTGTTGACAAGGATACGTCATAGTCCGAATCCTCCTGCTCTGGTGCTGGTGCAGGGGAGGAAGTGAGAGATCTGAGAACCGATTGAATCATACTGCTTCCACTGACTCGTGACAACCTGTTCTAATGGCGAAAGTAGTTTCAAGAGTCTTTCTTGTCGATTTGGCTGCATTTGTTTATGTCCCAGAGGTTATCATCAAAATTTCGCCGCGATTATTTCCTCTTTGGGACTGATAAGTATGTTGGCACATGAAACTAATACTAACCAAAAAAGTCTTGAGAGCAATAACACTGATGTTGCTCTTGTGGATGGATTCCAATACATGATTCTACACTCCAATCGTTTCAATCATCCTTTGATTTTCCAATTTTATTTTATGTACAAAGAAACCATGAGTATCACTTACTCAATGATTCTGGTAACCAGACCGGTACCGACGGTTCTACCACCTTCTCTGATGTTGAATCTTTGACCAGCCTCAACAGCAGTTGGGTGGACAAGGGTACAGACCATCTCGATGTTGTCACCTGGCAAGATCTGCTGAGAATGGTCGGCGTGGTCCTCTGGCCAGGTCAAGATGGTGGTAACGTCACCGGTTCTGATAAACATCTGAGGTCTGTAGTTCTCAGCAAAACCAGAGTGACGGCCACCCTCCTCCTTGGTCAAGATGTACATGGAGGCCAAGAACTTGGTGTGGGCAGAGACGGTGCCTGGCTTAGCAGCAACCATACCTCTCTTGATCTCGTCTCTCTTGATACCACGGACAAGGATACCACAGTTGTCACCAGCCATAGCCTGGTCCAACTCCTTCTTGAACATCTCGATACCGGTGACGGTGGTCTTGATTGGGTTCTTGTTGTGGCCAACAAGCTCAATCTCATCACCCTTCTTCAAGTTACCACGCTCAACACGGCCGGTGACGACGGTACCTCTACCAGAGATGGAGAACACGTCCTCAACACCCATCAAGAATGGCTTCTCCAAGTCTCTCTGTGGGGTTGGGATGTAGGTGTCAACGGCTTCCATGAGCTTGTCAATGGATTGGGAGCCAATTTCTGGCTCACGACCCTCAAGGGCACAAAGAGCAGAACCCATAATGACTGGGGTGTTATCACCGTCAAAGCCATAAGAGGAGAGCAACTCTCTCATCTCCATCTCAACAAGCTCAAGCATCTCTGGGTCATCAATGGTGTCAACCTTGTTGACGTAGACAACAAGGTGCTGGACGCCAACTTGTCTGGCAAGAAGCAAATGCTCTCTGGTCTGAGGCATCTGGCCATCCGTGGCAGCAACGACGATGATGGCACCGTCCATCTGGGCGGCACCGGTGATCATGTTCTTGATGTAGTCCGCGTGACCTGGACAGTCAACGTGGGAGTAGTGTCTGTTGGCGGTCTCGTACTCAACGTGGGCAGTGGAGATGGTGATACCTCTGGCCCTCTCCTCTGGCGCCTTGTCGATGGCGGAGTAGTCCATGAAGGCGGCACCGCCCTTCTCGGCCAGGCACTTGGTGATGGCAGCGGTCAGTGTGGTCTTGCCGTGGTCGACGTGGCCAATGGTGCCGATGTTCATGTGTGGCTTGGTACGGTCAAAGGCACTGGCATAACGCACCATTGCTGGCACAGAGGCCTTGGCAGACTGCATGGCCGGTTGAGCACGGAGGGCCAGACGGCCAACGGCACTGGTCAAAGCTCTGGAGAACATTGCTTTGTGTGTGTTGTGTGTGTTGTGTCCAGTGGTTGTTAGCGTCGGGCTTCCAAACAAAAAAAAAATCCCTAAATTTTCATGGCGCCGGAATTTTTCACTTCCGGTGCGGGCCGCACAAGCAGCGATCTGATTGGCTGAGCGTTGTGAGCGCTGTGGTTTTTGTGGTTTGATGGTGTCTGGTGTTGGTGCTGGTGCTGTACGCTGTTGTACGCAGCCTGTGGTGCGTTCCAACTGCCCACTGTCTTCTACTGCTGTATGGATGGTAGTTCACAGGATAATTGATTTCATTGTCGAGGTGGTGTACGGGTTTGTAGAGGTGTTACCCGGAGTCGATGCGCTACTATAATGGAACACCATAATACAAGATAAAATAACGTGTATAACACAGAACAGGAAGTATGAATGCAAGGGTCACGGACTGCGAGATGGTTGAAGTCGGCCACTCGAGTAGCCGTAGAAAGGATAAAGAGGGTATATGTTCAAACAACAAGAAAGTACCAGATCATATTAATGAATGAGGCAGAAGACAAAAGAAGAACAGAATGGGACCATTATGACATTAGAATAATGCCACCAACATCATAGAAATGAATGAGAAGAACAAGGAGTGGATCTTCAAAGAAGAACCAGCGCCTTGAGCTATCGTGGTCACGGATGGAACGGAGGAAGAACCAATAGAAGTGGACATTGTGGAGTCAACTGGCTGTGCAGTTGTGACTGGAACAGTGGTGGTGAAAACACTGGCAACACCACCAACGGAAGTCGTGGCCTCAACAACGACACCAGTCTTGGTGATACCGGCAGATGTGTACACAACAGTAGTAGCTCCAACTGAGTTAACAGCTGTGAGCTCAGTGACGACACTGGTGGTAACCTCACCACTCTTACCAGTAAGAGTGGTGCCGTGAACAACGACACTAGCGGTGATAATAGAACCCTCAGAGTTGGTGGTTGGATAATACGTAACAGTGCCAGTGGCAACAGTGGTAGCCCCCGACTTGACAGTTGTGTACGTAGAGGCCTGAGCACATGGAACAGTCACAGTTGCAGTGGAGGTAGTTCCAACAGCTGTGTTAATGACAGTGGTGACATGGATCTCAGAAGTAACTGGAGAAACAACCACGGAACCAGCCGAGTTCGTAGCGATAAAACCACTAATCACATTCGTCTTGGTCTCTCCGGCAGAGTTCACATGGGTAGTCGTCTCACAGGGCACGGTCAAAGTCAAAGTCTCAATACCACCAATAGTGTTCGTAATCGTCGTCACATAGTTGGTGGACTTTGGAACCTTGGTGCAGAAACACTCAGTGGTCACAACGGTAGTAGTCGAACCAGAACCATCAACAGTGGTATAGTAAGTAACAAGACCAGTCTCGGTGCGGCCAGAAGCATCAGTGAAGGTCGTGGTGTATGGAGTTGGAACACCAGAGATCACCGACGTAGTAGCAGTGGTGACCAAGCTTCCAGCAGAGTCGGTGGTGGTGTAGTATGAAACAACACCAGTCTCTGAGGAACCAGCTGAGTCAGTGAAGGTAGTGGTGTATGGAGTTGGAACACCAGAGATCACCGACGTAGTAGCAGTGGTGACCAAGCTGCCTGCGGCATTGACAGTGGTGTAGTATGAAACAACACCAGTCTCTGAGGAACCAGCTGAGTCAGTGAAGGTAGTGGTGTATGGAGTTGGAACACCAGAGATCACCGACGTAGTAGCAGTGGTGACCAAGCTTCCAGCAGAGTCGGTGGTGGTGTAGTATGAAACAACACCAGTCTCTGAGGAACCAGCTGAGTCAGTGAAGGTAGTGGTGTATGGAGTTGGAACACCAGAGATCACCGACGTAGTAGCAGTGGTGACCAAGCTGCCTGCGGCATTGACAGTGGTGTAGTATGAAACAACACCAGTCTCTGAGGAACCAGCTGAGTCAGTGAAGGTAGTGGTGTATGGAGTTGGAACACCAGAGATCACCGACGTAGTAGCAGTGGTGACCAAGCTTCCAGCAGAGTCGGTGGTGGTGTAGTATGAAACAACACCAGTCTCTGAGGAACCAGCTGAGTCAGTGAAGGTAGTGGTGTATGGAGTTGGAACACCAGAGATCACCGACGTAGTAGCAGTGGTGACCAAGCTTCCAGCAGAGTCGGTGGTGGTGTAGTATGAAACGACACCAGTCTCTGAGGAACCAGCTGAGTCAGTGAAGGTAGTGGTGTATGGAGTTGGAACACCAGAGATCACCGACGTAGTAGCAGTGGTGACCAAGCTGCCTGCGGCATTGACAGTGGTGTAGTATGAAACAACACCAGTCTCTGAGGAACCAGCTGAGTCAGTGAAGGTAGTGGTGTATGGAGTTGGAACACCAGAGATCACCGACGTAGTAGCAGTGGTGACCAAGCTTCCAGCAGAGTCGGTGGTGGTGTAGTATGAAACGACACCAGTCTCTGTGGAACCAGCTGAGTCAGTGAAGGTAGTGGTGTATGGAGTTGGAACACCAGAGATCACCGACGTAGTAGCAGTAGTAACCAAGCTTCCAGCAGAGTCGGTGGTGGTGTAGTATGAAACGACACCAGTCTCTGAGGAACCAGCTGAGTCAGTGAAGGTAGTGGTGTATGGAGTTGGAACACCAGAGATCACCGACGTAGTAGCAGTGGTGACCAAGCTGCCTGCGGCATTGACAGTGGTGTAGTATGAAACAACACCAGTCTCTGAGGAACCAGCTGAGTCAGTGAAGGTAGTGGTGTATGGAGTTGGAACACCAGAGATCACCGACGTAGTAGCAGTGGTGACCAAGCTTCCAGCAGAGTCGGTGGTGGTGTAGTATGAAACAACACCAGTCTCTGAGGAACCAGCTGAGTCAGTGAAGGTAGTGGTGTATGGAGTTGGAACACCAGAGAGACTTGACGATGAAGTTGAAGCAGTAGAAGATACTGCCGATGACACTGAAGAGATTGAAGAGTCAGAAGATGAGACTGAGGATACCACTGATGATGAAATTGAAGAAGAAGAGGAAGTAGAGGATGAAGTTGATTGCGCAGAGAATAAGTCGCTAGTCAATGTTACCCCACTAGAACAAGTTGCGAAGTTGGACAAACCAGAACAATCATATGGCAAACCAGTAGAGTAAATTGGACAATTCAACAAGGTGACAGTACCACAAACAAGCTGATTCAAAACATCAATAACGGCGGAGCCAATGTTACCAGTGTAGAAGGTATAATACTCATTGTCACCAGAGGTTAGGTTCGGCACAGTCCAGGACCAAGCGACGTACTCCAGGTTACAGTAGTTGATCACAGAAACCAGGAAAGTCAATGTTGGGAAGGTAACCTTGTATTTGGCGATCAGCTCACCCTCTTCCAAGTTAACGACACCACCGAGGCCCGAGATGTCAATACCACTGTAGTAAGCATTGAAATCGGTGGCAGATGGGGGGTCAGTGAACTTGAAGTACCATGTAATCGAGAACTGTCTGTAAGTGATTGGAACGAAGAGCACGGTGGAAGTGAGAGTCTGACCCGAAATTGTATACATGTAAGAGTATTCTCTGTTCCCCAGAGTACCGACGGATGAAGAGTATTCACATAGGCCTGAGATAGTAGTGGCAACGTTCAATGGAGTGGTCACCGTAACGAATGCCACATCGCTAATTGGAGCAGTAGAAGTTGTGGTTTGAGCAAGGGCAAATCGGACTTGAGAAACCCACAAGAAGAGTGGGATCAGCAAGTTGAGGAGCCTCATTGTTGAACCAGGATCGATGAATTGCAATGCGAGACAGAATGCAAACCTTTAGAGCATGTGGAGCTGCGAGGAGCAGAAGTTATATACCCAAAAAAGAGTCGGACAATGGTGCAAATACTTGGAAAGGCATAGTGGTGAGTCGTGACTGTGCGTTCCGAGATGCTCCTCAGTTACCCAATGCGTCTAGCAATCTTCTCGAAAGGGGCATGAGCACACAGTAGTCTTTCGAAAGTGTGTGGAATTTGGCCATGATCTTGGAGTAACTCAAGGGTTAGGGGAGATCTGTAGGCATGAAGCGACAGTTTCGAGCATTGCAGATGCACCAATGTGCAGATCGAGGATAAGCAGAAAGGAAATATTATTGAGAACGAAAAAACAAAAAGTTATGCAATACGGAGAGTCCTTCAAAATGCGTTTTGGGATTTCTGTACTGGAGTTTGGCCATCAAGTGTGTGAGCCGTGAACCTTGACAATCATTAGAATACACGTTTACGTACACCTGTACGTTGAAAGATCTGAGACAGCCAGAGGGAAAGAGGCTTAGACACTGATGCAACTCAAGCAGAAATATTCAAATGGAGTTCAAGATAGTTCGTAAATTAGCCAGTCATGCACAAGCTCGCTGGATGAGTGACAGAGTGCACTGTGCTTAATCAACGACGTCTCTCTCCCTCTCTTCTTCATGTTTCAACAACCCGCCTGAGTACATTGTGGCTGCACCCGCGCTGCGTGCACAGTGAACAGTGCACAGTGCGCACCGCGTGCAACCCTCGTGCGTCATTTCAATTGGATTTGGGGCTCTGCACTCTTGCAGACTGAGCGGGATCTTCAGACGTGTATACAGTGATCGAGTGCTTAAGGCTAATGACGCTCGGATCTCGGGCCAGCACCGCACTTGAGCTCAGATGTCCATGGGCAAAGACCATCATGGTCCTGCGTACGCGTGATGGCGAAGCACCACCCCTATCACAATTCTCGGGCGGAATTCTCAGAGAGACCAGATATATGAATCCGTGGGGTTTAGGGGGACATACCTCATCCGGCATGCAGCTTGAGGAGAGGACACTCAAAGAAAGCACACACCACGTCAAATCGGCACGCCACTGCCTGCGTGTCTTTAGTCCACACGCTTGTTCTGCGCCCAACAATAGCGCTGTTAGAGATGAAACAAGGAACAGAGTCCTTCAGCGACCAGCATCATTGACCAACAGCAGCAGCAGCAACAGCAGCAATAACAACACATGTCCATGGCCATCTGCATCAGGCATCGGGTAGTTTCTTGTGTTTTTTCCCCTAAAATCCCCGATTATCGAAAGCTGCATGACGCATGCGCTGTGCGATGTGCATTACATCGCATGCTCAAAAGCCTAAGGAGCTGAGCTTGATTGGTCTGTGCGGTTTCTTGTCGCCTGTTGGCGGCGGTTCTGGTGCTACTGGACCACTGGCCATGTGTCAACATCTGTGCTGTGGCATGTTCTCCCTGTATGGCGCTTGAATATTTATGATTCGTGTTTAATCCGGTATGCTTACTGCGCGCCCATCCTTCGGATGTTGAGATCTATCTTGCTGTCAATGCAAGGGAAGATCGCTTTACGGAACAGGCGCAAGGATTTCGCCCAGATCTGAACGATAAGGAGAGAGAGGGGGGGACTCGGGACCGTAAATCTCAAGTCAAGCTAAACTCGATCGCCAAGGACCAACGGCCGAGGGCCGAGGCCTGCGGGGCTGGCGTTTCCACGCTGGATCAAACTTGCGTGACTGCAGAGCGCCTGCGGATTGCACATTTTGCATTGGACTTTGGGGTGACAAGGCGATAGTCATACGCCCACCAGGTTTGGATTCCAAGGGCCAAACTGTTAATGTTCCGACCAGCGCTCGCTTTCTGCTTACGCGCCCATCTTTGATCGGCCCTGCAGAGTCAAGGCTGGGAAAGTCTGCCTGCCAGACATCGATCTTGCAGAGGATCAGAAAACAAGAAGATGTTATTCTCGTCACGACTAACCACTCACGATTACCAGCTGCAAGAGCCTGCGCTGACAATCTGAGTCCGACAGAGATCCGAGGATGTTGAGTGAGTGCTCCAGTTTATAGCTGATCAAAATCTCATCGAAAGTATCAAGTTAAGCACACGCTGCATGAGGAGAATCAAACTAGCCGCTTTGCAGCAGCTATGCGTTCTTGAGTTAAATATCTCATCTGAATCTGGATATTTGTTGTTAGGTGGGTTAAATATTTATTGAGTGGGCCGTGGCGCACCGTAACTTACTCGCGTATGCAATTTTGACCAAGGGTGCTCGTTCCATGTGCTCGACATTTCGTGATAAACAGTTAGTTTATCTTACATCTGTATTACTCTATAGACCGCTAGCCTCGGTCCTTTGAAAAGGCGGGCGAACCATGGAGCATGGCTCATTTCACAAGTCTGCTAGCCGATGCCACCGATCCTCACAGATCCTCACAAATTTCGCAGATCCATCCGTTTCGAGGCTTCGTTTGTTGATCGTCACATATCCGTTAACTCCTCTTTGTGCGTACGCGTTGGGTGTCTCCTTAAGAGTTTCATGATCAATCGACTCTTATTCCTGCCTGAGGCGGGCTGGCTACTGGCAACTCAGTAGATATGTCAAGGCCAAGACCCAAGGGTATGCCATACTACACTTAACGCCGGATATCCTCCTGGAATCTTGCCTTATGTTGCTCGAAAACACAGGATCTTGCATAATCTTGTCCTTCAGGCAAGGGCTTCAACTTTCAACTTGTTCAAGCCTTCAAGCCTTGACTAGCTGATGACCAATAGGATTTGCGGGGACGACGTTCTAAGGGCTGGCACCCTGCCGCTGGCACCCTGGGCGTGATGCGTGTGCATGTAAAGAAAATGAGGCGCATGTACTTGCTTGATGCCAGACGTGCCGCATGTGGATAAATCTTGTCCAGGGAGGTCTAATTTACACGACTATCACTTCCACTGTAAGCCCGTGAGCCCGTCGTCACTGGTTCACTGCTCGGTGGTGAATGTAAAGTGTGTATAGAGCTGTAGCATCCCTCCGCGCTTGAAGCACCAGATATTCGATTAAATATGCGAATGCTGCCTGCTGCACTGTCCGCGTCATCCCTGAAATTTATATGCAAAATGCTTGCATATTCCAGCCTGGTTATTCTTACTCTGGATCTTGACTTTTGTTACTTGTATTCCAGGGTTTCCTAAGCATAGGAGTCCTGCTGCACTTCTTTCTGCTGTGCTGTATGTACCTCTGCCTTTGGTGCTCTTCTTCGGCAAACTTTGCCAGCATTTTCGGCACTTCGACTTCTCAGTGCTCATCAGTGTCCTCTCGATGCCCCTCATCTCTGTTATAGTTCAAGCTCAGGGAAAGGTGAATTATAGCAGGTGACACAGAGATCATCAAGCGCATATCCTCTTTTCTCATCGTCGCCATCTATGCATTGCGTACCCCTCAGGAGCACTTCAGCGTTTACAGAGGTTGGCTAAGGATAGGTATTGGTAGTCTGTTGTCGCTGCATTCGCTTAGCGGTCGCCTGGCAACCACCCCCCGTAGAAAGCACACTCCTAGAGATGTACACTACTGAAGTCTTGGTTACTTATTAGTCCTTCACTCTTCACTGTTATTGGCCTCAGCTAGTGTCCCTAGATTCGGTCGTTTTTGTGTCACTGTCAAGCATGAGATAAGCAAAAGAAGAAAGGGATAGAATTGTGGGTGCCTCAGGGCAGTTCTCGGTGATTGAAATGTCTCACTATGTAGCTCTTGAATAGATGCAATTTTGAAGTATAAACTAGACAGATCTAGAACCACCTATCAGTTTTGAGGTACTAGTTAATAATCATTTAAAGTCCATTCCCTTGCGATCAAATGCTGGTACATTTTAAGGACTTATCATTTCTGAGGAAAACACTAAAAAACTTGCCAAAAAACTTGCTCCAAAGTTCAGCAAAGATGGCCATAGCCATCTAGAATGCCACATTAGTCTTTCAGCAGTCTAAAGTCCGATAAGTGTGTTCGAGAATTTGAGGATTTTACATGCTGTCTCCCCCTATTTGAAAGAACTGCTCAAGCCGATAAACGCGCGCTGTTTATAACAACTAATCCCTGTTAAATCCGGTAGTCACGGTGTTCGATTAGATCGATATGAGCCTTTGTATATGTTTGTAAGCTGGAAGATCCCTACCGGGCCCCAGTACACTTTGGATGATACTCCAGTATACAAATAAGCTGTCGAATGACTCTCAGTAGCTTATCTGGGTTGGCTGATTGAGACAAACAATTAGTTGAGCTCAGCAGTAGAACTCATACAAGATAAAGCAAACATGCAAGGCAAACATTCTATTGGTGCTTGACAAATAACTTAGAGAGGAAATCATTCATTTAGCATCACCCATCTGTGCATCACCGTCATCATTGCCATTGGAATCGTTCTCTTGGATGGCCTCCATCTGCTCTCTTGCCTGGTCCGCTCTTACCTGGTCCGCTCTTGCCTGTCTAGCCTGTTCTTCTTCCAAGGATAGACGAAGTGCCAAGGCAAGATCTGGGTCCATATCGGCATCGCCACCAAAGTCGAAATCACCACCGTTTCCACCCATGGCTGCGGCAGCAGCCGCAGCCGCAGCACCTTCCTCGCCCAACACAATCTCCGATGTCCCCACTGCCTCAAAGAGCTGTCTGTGGTCATCTGCAGCGAGTGTGACAAGGTGTGAGTTATCATGCGAGTTCACTATTGACACAAACTTCTCCAGTTTGGGAGTGTTGATGGAATCTTCACCAAAATTGATGAAATCCACGGCAATGTTGTTCTTCTTCATCTTCTTCGCGAGCTTCTCCAACTCCTTCTCCGACTCCTCGATTGGACTTGCCACAAACGCAACGATTCTCGGATGTTGCACCTTGTTCTGGCGGTGTTTGAGGGCCAACGCTGCCACCTGTATACCTGTGGAGAAATGGAGCTTGCCATGGATCTTTGTGCTGTGGATGCCACTGAGAACGCTTCCGTAGTCGGACGTGAGCGTGGAGAGCACCTGTGGGCCTTCACCACCGTAGCATAGCACACCAACCGTGTTCTCCCTGTTGGAGTTCGTCTTCGCCTGGAAAAGCATCTCCACAACGTCCAATTGTGCCTCGTAACGGTTCACAGGGTAGTCTCCATTGCGCGTGAACTCGGAGTTGTCCACCACGATCATCGTTGCCTCCAAAACCATCTTGTCTGTGTTGTCTGATAGCCCTTTTGAAGCCTTCTGAGTTGGTTGAAACCTCGAAATTGAGTAAATTGGTGGCGAAATCCCACATGAAAAACAACCGAAAACGGAGATATTCGCGAGTCGCGAGAATTGCCGTTTTGGGAGATCGAAACCGCCAAAAATGATTCATCGGTATAATAAGTAAGTTACATTTAGTTTAATTCCATTTTCATTTAATCCTTCAGACATTCTGAGATCCACAAGCTATCTCTCACTCGAACAATGGTCAAAGCTGTCAATCTCGCCGTCATCGGCACGGGTGTGGTCGGCTCCTCGTTCCTCAACCAGCTCGCCGCCCTCAAGTCCCAGATCAACTACAACGTCATCCTCATTGCCAGATCGTCCAAGAGTGTCATCTCCACGGATTATTCTCCAATCGACCTGTCCAACTGGAAGGCCGCAGCCTCTGCAGCCTCCCAGGAGAACTTGTCCACTGACGACCTTGTGAGCTTCTTGGAGAAGTCTCCATTGCCAGTGATCCTGATTGACAACACCTCTGATGCTGGCATCGCCGACGCGTACACCAAGCTCGTCGAGGCTGGCATCTCTGTCGCCACTCCAAACAAGAAGGCCTTCTCCTCTGACCTGCAGTCCTGGAAGCAATTGTTCAAGGCCTCTGAGACTACTGGTGGGCTGGTGTACCACGAGGCCACCGTCGGTGCTGGCTTGCCTATCATTGGTACCGTCAACGACATGATCGCTACCGGTGACCAAGTTGAGAAGATCGAAGGTATCTTCTCCGGCACATTGTCCTACATCTTCAACGAGTACTCCACTCCAGAGCCAAAGGATGTCAAGTTCTCCGACATTGTCTCTGTGGCCAAGTCCCTCGGCTACACAGAGCCAGACCCAAGAGACGACTTGAACGGTTTGGACGTTGCCAGAAAGGTCACCATCCTTGCCAGACTTTCCGGTGCTGAAGTCGAGTCTCCAACGTCGTTCCCTGTCCATTCCCTGATCCCAAAGGCCTTGGAGTCTGTCCAGTCCGCCGCTGAGTTCATGGAGAAGTTGCCACAATACGACCACGAGCTCCAGATGTTGAAGGACGAGGCCGCCGCGGAGAACAAAGTGCTCAGATTCGTCGGTAAGGTTGACATGGTTAACAACATCGTCTCTGTCGGTGTCGAGAAGTATGACTTCTCCCACCCATTCGCCTCTTTGAAGGGCTCGGACAATGTCATCTCCATCAAGACAAAGCGTTATCAAAACCCATTGATCGTACAGGGTGCTGGTGCAGGTGCAGATGTCACCGCCGCTGGTGTCCTTGCAGACGCCATCAAGATCGCTCAGAGAATTGCTAAGTAGAATATTTAGTATGTACACACTCGTCTCATTTCTATTACATTTAGTTCAAATAGTCAGCTCATCGTCATCAACCGGTGACAGCGTGGAAGAATTCTGACGATTAATACCAGTGCCCCAGTTCAGCTTGGCCTCAAGGAAAATCTTTCTCAACTTCTTTGCATCAAAACAGGTTACTCTGAAATCCAGCATGATCTTCTGTGAGTCTAAAACGAAGTTTGGTGGCTGTGCAGAAGAAGAAACGTTTCCAACATTCACCCTGGCAACATGCATATTGTTAGGTGCAAGGAACAAATCGCCATCATCTCTAATCTCAGCCATATAGGCACCAGTACGATGAATGTACTGAGCATACTTGAAAACGGGTCTGCCCCAGGAATAAACAATGTCAAACTTATCATCCTGGTCAAGGAAAAACATAGATGCTCTATTATCCATCAGAAATCCAGAACGTTCCAACAGGAAGATATGATAAAAGAATCTGTTTTTCTTCATGATCTCCGGATCGGCAAATTCAGGGTCTTCCCAGGGATTAATAGCCAACTGGATCTCCACAAATGAGTGAAATGGGTTAACATGTGGGATTTCACGTAATTCTCCCCATGGAGTCTCCACCATCTTCAATCCATACCTCTCACACATTCTTAACCAACTGTTAACGGTATCCTCAATCAACTTCGGAGTAGCAGTCAACCACTCAAGACGGATATGGAAACAATGGTTTGGATTATGAACGTTATCATAATGAACAGTCATAATCTCCCTTCTATAAGAGTTCCCTGAAGGATCCAAGTCAAATTTCAAAGACTGACTCAGCATGAATTGTCGATTTTTGGAATCTCCCTCAACTTGTTGTCTAGGTTCATCTCTTGGATTCATCACTGGAGTCATTGCAGAGAACTGTTTAGAGCCTTTGCTTCCAACTGAACCGCTTCTTGATCTCGATTTCACCTCCTCTTTAAGTTCATAATCAATTCGATAAAAGTAATGACCGTCCAAAAACTTGTGTCGACTTTCAACATGGTAAAACAAACCCCGCTGCATCAGCTCATTTCCATATACAACTGCGTCATCCCTCGTGTTGATATCATTGAAGTTATCTAACAACCAATTGACAAATTCAACCCCTCTGAAACACTTTTTGTGAACTTTGAAATGCCATCTACGGTCAATGAGCCTGACACCCTTTGGTCCTTGCAATTCAGCAGCCAATTCATCCAAAGAAACATTCTTCGTCAACAGATCACTGATTGATGGCACCATGGATGCAGATTTCCTCAATGGAGCACCATCTTCAGCTGCGACTTGTTCGCTAAGAAAGACGATCAAGTCACCAGTGTAGAAGTTGATCTCTGGGAAGATTTCCTCCTTCTTGGACTTCTTGGAACGACCCTCAGGTGAAAACACACCTCGATGTAATGCAGTGATCAAACGACGCAAACCTTCAACACGAGTCTCTTCCGGTGTCAATAAATCCTGTTTATCGTTTGATGTCAAATAGGTACTCTTTGGGATATCAGCAGGCAGCAGGACAAACTTGATTCTATTCATGGACTTCTTTGCGTACCCTAAATCGTCCTCATCTTCCTCGAAGCCTGCCAATCTTTGATCAAACAGGTTCCATTTAAAAGTTCTAGGTTTCACAATCATTGGATCAGGATCATAAGCATGATAGTTGTTTTGATACCTTGTCTTGATCATCACTCTGTTGAAACTGTTTCGGAAGAAGTCTTGGAAATGCACTCTGTTATGTCTCTGAACAGTGATGGTTCCATCATAACCACACGAGATTCTATGAATTTCTTCATCCATTGAAAGTACCATATTAGCACCAACGATGTCCTGCCCTGGGACCACGTGTTTGATCAATTGGGAGCTGTTACCTTCTGACTGCGTTTTACTTTCAACCCTTTCCACATTCTCACCATAACAGATTTGGAAACCAAGCATGAGTCTTAAATAAACCATTTCTCTGAAAAGATCTGAAACGTTCATGTATTGTTCACATTCGGGAGTCAATGTGACAGAATGAGTTTGGAACGTAAAGTTGTTTTCAAAATCTTCCAGAGTTGGGAACAAGGGAGTTGTGACTGGTAATTCAGATGGAGAGGATAATGATCTCCACTTGATGGATCTTCTTTTCACAAATTTGGGGAAAACATCTTGCCATTTACCAACGCTAAGAGACTTCAGCTGTTCCTTGGTCAATTGCTTTGACAGATTGTCAATCTCAGTCCACATGATCGCCATAAGAGAGTCCACAGAGGTGATTTTCTCCTTCTGCTGCAGTTGCAGTTGTGGAGGTGGTGTTGTCGCTAGAAGTCTGGGAGTCTTTGAACGAGATGCAATACTTGGCCTTGAGATGAGACCGACCGAGCCTTTAGAAGAAGTCAGTGAAACAGCATCACTAGACCTAGATGACATGGCACGTTCTGTTGATGTCATCTCCAACTGACGTAATGAGGTGATGGCACTATCTGGCACTGTAAACACAGGCGAAGTAGTGGTCACATCGGCCTTTGCAACTGGGGAATTTGTAGACACCTTCCACCGAAGAGATGACTTGGAAAGCTTCTTTCTTGGACCGCTGCGGATGATTTTTTGAGCCTCACGAGAAACGTTATCGCTGAACACGTTCTTGTCGTAATCTTCCATCATGTCGATGACCGAAGTGGTCTTTTCAGGGTTCAGGTGTTCAACAGTGACAGCACTCATTTCATTCTCCATGACACCCATCATCTGTAATTCATAGATCTTACAACGTGGATGCCATTGTAACTGTCTTGTGTTTTCCTCCGACCAATATGACACATCTATCCAGCCTGGGACACAGTGATGTAGAGCACCGTTATGATCTCTGTATCTGAACAAGGGGGAGACGTGCAAGGGCGGCTGTGCAAGACAGATGATATCCACTGACAGTTCAGAGTTCAGAAGTCTCTTTCCTGTGTCCAAAAGGTCATCGTATTGTACGTCAAAGAGGCCATTTCCTGCGGAGATGACAATGAAATGCGTAGTGGTATGTCTGAGATCTGGATCTCTGAATCTATCCACCACCAGAGTGGTGGCCAGATTGATGGTATTCAAGATGTCAGATTTTATTGTTGGAAGGAACCTATGGGAGGTCTTAGTGCCTGTCTTCAATTGATGCCTCATGATATCCTTTCTGAAGTTGACAAATTCATACCGTAGTGAGATCATGATTTCATTCCAGTGGACAACGTTCACCTGGTCAACAACGACTCTGTAAAAGTCCTTTGTGTTTGTTGGTCTCTGACCCTCTTTGAGTCCAGTCCAGCTGTTCTCCGAGTAGTCCAAGTTTGCAGCAAAAACAATCGTTATCAAGTGATGTGTGCCCTCGTCCCTCCATCTCTTGAAGATTGTTGGGAACAACGAGTTGACAATCTTGTGGAACATGATCTCGCCATCTTCCTGGAAGTGGTACATCTCCTGCGTGATCTGGATGAGGAACACGAGTCTCGCTGACTCTGAGCGGAATACCGTTTTGGTGTTTGGTCCCACGTATCCGGAGAACACCTTCTTGCCCTCTCTGTATATCGTCGAGACGTTGGCTCTGATGGACTCAATGAAGGTAAGTTTTTGCGCAGCATGCAGACAAGTTCCCACGAGCGTCGACGAGAATGTCCACATGTCGCCTCTGGAGACGTGTATGTCTCTGATGAGGATCTCCACGAGATCTGCCTCCACCGCAGAGGAGTCCTGCAACGTCACAGTGACGGGCTGTCTCGCACTTAGCGACAGTGTCTGCTGCAATTGCCCGGACATCACCGACAGCTGTGCGGTTTTGGCCCTCCTGGCGAGCTCGCCGTTCATGGGCTTCACTATGAACAGCAACTTTCTCTTGGTGCCAGGCACACCGAGCTCTGCAACGTCGCCCTCTTGGGCACCAGGAAGTTGTGACACGTCCACGGCCACAAGGGACGAGCACACACGCGAGTCGTGCAGCGCAGCGGTGAGTGTAACGGGCTCGTCTGTGTGGTCTGTGGGGCTCTCCTCATCCTCATGGTGGTGGTGGTTCTCGAGCCTGTGCTGGTGGTGGTGGTGGTGGTGGTGTTGCTGCCGTTGTCTGCTCGTGGAGGGCACGCTGTCGCTCTGAGCGGTGAGCGCGCTGTCCTTTCCTCGCCGGATCGTCAGCGTGAGCACGTTGGAGCGCATTGGGTTCATTTTCCAGCGTGGCGGCTGTACAATTCGTTGTTGTTGTGTTAGCCGCTGTGCTCTTTGTTTTTCGGGTTATTTGATTTAATGATCAACACATTTTCATCAGAACACTTTTACATCAACAATATAATTATAAACAGTGCAATAATAGTAAATAAAAGATGTCTACGGAACCACACTAAGCAGCGCCAGCCTCCACGTGCTCATGTCTCTGACACTAGGCGGGAATAGCCGTCTCTGCGACTCAAAGTGCTCCAAAGTGCCCGCAAAGACGTCCTCGTCAACGTCAACAACCTCAAACTCGCCACGGGCCCTGCGCTCCTGCTCAATGGCCGCACCATCAGTCGTGTAGTACAGCTTCATCCCCTGCTGTATCGCAGTGTCACCCGTCACTCTGTACGACACGCTGGCGCTGAACACCCAGACCAACATGTGTCTCTCGCCGCTTACGTACTCCACAACACGCGTTGCTGTGCCGTTGACGTTGTCCAGAAGAGAGCAGTAGATGTAGTCGTGCACCTGGTAGTGCTCCTTCCTCTTCCCTGCTGCGCTGTGCACAACAACCTTCCACTTGTACAGCTTGTCCAGCCCTGTGCCCTTGTCGTGAAGGCCCAACACCTCGCCGCAGTCACACACACACCTGCCATCTTCCATCCTCACCTTGACGGTGTAATCAGCGGCATGGAATGCGATGTAATAACTCGCCATGATGATCCCTCCCTTCACAGGTCGTAGCGAACTGTACTTATCCTCGTGGACGTGGTCATCGTGCGGCTTATGGCAGTGCCAGAAGTCCATCATCTCCGCCCAGATCTCAGAGGGCATCTCGTTGACAGCAATCACATCCCTCGAGTCCAGTACAGTGTTGCCACACGCCTGGCAATGGATGGTGTACTCCTTCCTCAGCTTCAGGAACTTGGCGTCCCATTTGTAAGTTGATCCCAAGTTCATCAGCAGACTGAAATCCCTGTCAACTAGGAACATCCCGTCCATCGGGAGTCTCATCACAAGAGAGCCCATGAGCTTCTTCACGCTCTTCTGCAAGTGTGCATTCGACACCATTGTCACCTCCCTGGGCAATGGCACTTCTACTTGCTCCCCATCAACGTCCACTGTCAACACACGGTCTTTGTCCATCGACACCTTCCACTGCGTCAGTTCTTTCCCACCAACCTTCTCCACGATCACAGACACACATCGTATCCTCTCAAGAACCTCACAGTAGTACAGCAGCATGCTTCTCAGGTTCCCTCTCCCTAAACGTAGAGATCCCGGGTGGATCATTTTTTTCTTTCTCTCTCTTTCTTTCTTCTATGGCGGTATGTCCCAAATCACCCGGACACCTCATCGCTTCCATGATATAAACCGTAATTGCTACTTAATATCGCATTTCGCACATGGTCAGGGCTCTCGAGAACTCACTAGCTGACATCTGAGGGAAGATTTAGATAGCATAACTACTTTTCAGCGTCAGGTATGTGGTATAATGTATATAGCGTCAATGCAATGTGAAAACATCACAAAAGGAAGAGTCTACTTGTATAGACTATAGAGAAACAATTACTTTAAGTCGTGGTGCAAAACGCTTTTGTTAACGACAATGCTATCTCTGTCCAAACGTCCAACGTCCCTCTTGATATCGAAATGAGCCAGATGAGTCTCACCAAGTTCGGCAGATTGTTCATCAACACCGTAATAATCAGCATGTACCTCATCCTCACTCAACACTAGTTGGAAATACCCTCTCATGAAACCCTCGTTCCAGATCAAATCGTTCTCCTTCAAGAGTTCCTTGGAGATCTCGAAGCATTGTTCTTCACTAGCGGTCTTTGGGAAGGTCGACGGGGAACTCACTGCAGTCGTGGTGAATTCCACGATGAAAGCACCTTCACCATCACTAACACGGTATTGACCACTTGGTAGTCTCAATTCACTAACGATGGCAATGTGAAAATCACCAGAGAGGATGATGGAATTCCGCAGATTGTGAACATTGATGAAATTGAGCAGACGGTTTCTATTGGCAATGTACCCATCCCAGGCATCTTGATTGAATTCTTCGAATGGGAATCCTATACCACCGGTTAATGGTAATGTGAAGTTGATATCCCAAACGGTATCACCCTTGATCAATTGTCTTTCCAACCATTCTTCTTGGTCATAGCCCAGTATGGTTCTATCCTCGTACTCTTTGATACCACGGATGAAATCTTGGTTGGTGTAATAGTCCGTAATATCACGGGAATAATGACGAGTATCAAGAAAGCATGTGTAGTTTGAGCAGTTGACCAAATTTAAACGATCTCCAAATCTTGTGAATATTCTTCTGAGGTCTGATTGGTAACCACTCGAAATAGGCTTGAGTAGCTCCGTCACGTCTCTTCAAGAACTCATAGCCCTTAGTGAGGACAGATCCACGTAACCAGGAGTTATCAATAACCTCATGATCGTCCCAGACCATGATCGAGGGGAACTTGGCATGCGACTCCTGGAGATCGGAATCAGTTCCGTAAGAGGCATACCTTGTACGATAATCCGCCAAAGTCAGACATTCGTGCTCAGGTTGATGGGTTCTACCCGGTCCGGTACCATTAGTATAGACACCATTAGCATACGCATAGATGTAATCGCCCAGATGTACCACGTAATCAACAGAATCCTTAACAACTGGCATCTTGTATGCGTGATAAAACCCACCCGCATAATTGGCACACGAGTATACAGCGAGTCTGACTGAGTCCAATTGATTGTTATGTGGCAAAGTGCTGGTATCACCAATAGAGGAAATGGAATCATCACCAGCGCCAAAGAACTGATACGTGTATGATGTGTTTGGCGCAAGACCATTGATATCTAATTTAACCGTGTAGTCGATCAATCCATTGGTAGTCGTCACTACACCGGCGATCAAACGGCCGCCTGAACGCACCTCAAAGTTAACGACGAACGACGTGGTGTCGATCTGCGGCGCGGTGTGGGAACCAGGAGAGCGAGGTAATGGTGTCACTCTAGTCCAAATGATAACGGAATTGGTCGTTGGATCCCCCGACGCGACCCCGTGGGCAAATCATAGTGGAAAGTTCCAGCATGTGCAGTAGGCCATTTAGCTTGGTTCAATCCGTGGTTCCAGTCATCCTCTGGCAAGGTCCACACAGTCCTGTTCAGTAATTCCAAGTTGAGGTTGACAGCCATTGATGCGTCCTAGTCATTGATGTTGGACTGTGTCCACCAGGAGAATAAATATGCCAATGTTTCGTAAAGGTCACGGAAGAGACGTCTGCTGTTCTCTTTCACGGCAAACAACTGTGCGATCAAATCACGGACCTCCTGGAGATCATTCGGGTGTCTGTTTCCAGGAGCAAGGAACCTCAAGCGATCATGGTTAGCAACGACAATACCGGAGAATAAATATGCCAATGTCACCAAGATAATGGAGGCGTACTTAAGCATTTCCAGAGTGTCGCTTGACCTTTGGTTTGTGTCTTTTCGAATAAGGTCAGAGAGTGCTGGATGGAGCAGTTGTACGATGTTTGGGCAGAAACGTGTAGAATCATAAGATTCCTATGGCATACGGCATACGGCAAGAACATGCGCTTAAACAGTACTCGCATACCCTTCTGCTCTTCAGCGACACGTATGCATTTGTGACCTTTGGAGTAGTTGCATTGCTGAAACGCCCAATAAGATCAGTAAGCCCAAATGCTTGAACTAGGGAGCCAGGAGCACAACCTTTCGGAGCACCAAGCAGCGACATGCAAACAAGTTACAGCTCACACACTAAACAGTCCACGGACCACATTCCTGAGGTTCAAGTGTGCACGAGCGCTAGAGGAACGTGAAAGGCCGCCTTGCCCGGGTTAATGCATCCCCAATGCCTATCGCCCACGTTCCTGGCATTTAAGTCCGCGTGAAAGTCCGCTCCGATATGCGTGCTGTTATATCTACGGGCTGAATTCTTGAGCTTTTTTCTTCTGCATGCAATCGCTGAAGTGTATGTGCACTGGACAGTTGGAAACTCACGTGGGACATCAATGGACGATGGACGGTGGAGTCGGGACACTCACAGGAAACACATGTCCTCTCGTCTCAATGTGTGTGTATTTAAACCATGTAAACGCCGCCGTTGTACTGTGGATCAACGCCAATCACCAGCACAGACCAGATAAACAAGAGAAACACGCACAATGCCTGGTATAGAGAAGATCGAATACCAGATCACCACTGGAGAGAATTCCGACCAGAACGAATCCACAGGAGAGCAGCCATTGGATGTTGAGGAGTCCACGTTCAAGAAGTAAGCTTTTTTTTTTCACCGGTGGTGCTGCCTTGTTGTCCGATGGTTATCAACAAGTTGTTATGACCATGACCAACGTCCTTTTGGCGCACACTTTGAGGAAGGGCTACACCACGTCTCTTCGTTCAAGACTGCTGTTTCCAACTCGATGCTGGTCGCTAACATCATTGGTCAGATCTCGATAGGGTTCGTGTGTGACAGATGGGTCGTAAGCAGGCCTTCGTCTTCACAACATTGTTCATCATCGTCGGTTCCATCGTTTGTGCCTGTGCCTTATCTGTTGTGGATGTTGATTATTGGTCGTGGTATTGCCGGTTTCGGTGTTGGTGGTGAATATCCTTGTGCTGGGTCCTCTGCGATGTAAGCTGCGAATGAAAAGCTGGACCACAATAAGCGTATCATCCCATTCATCTGTGCTACCAACTTGCCAATCTCCATGGGTGTCCCAGTTTCTACTATCATTTTCTTGATCGTACAGGCCATATGGAAGGATAACTACAATGGAATGTGGAGAACTTTGTTCGGTATTGGTGCATTCATCCCATTGTCCATCTTCCACTTCAGATGGAAGTTGGACCACGCAAATTCCTTTAAAGAGAACGCCATCAAGAAGAGAGTGCCATAAATCCTTGTGATGAAGAAGTACTGGAAACCATTTATCGGTACCGCTAGTATGTGGTTCCTCATGGATATGATCTTGTATCCAAACAACATTTTCTCTGCTTCCATCCTAACTGTCGCCATTCCGGGTGCCTCTGTTAAGAAGACAGGCGAATGGCAATTGTTCTTGTTATCCTTCGTTATCTTTGGTACTATACTTTCCGTGATTGGTTTGAAATACTTCAAACTCACCAGAAGACAAACCATCATCAGTGGGTTCATTATGTATGGTGTCATTTCATTCATCGTCGGTGGTTGTTTCCAGAAATTCACAGAGATCCCAGGATTGTAGATTATCTTCTACCCATTGCTTTCTCTGGTCTTGAACTTTGGGCCAGCTTCTCTTCAATCCGTGGTCTCCACCGAATCATTCCCAACTGCTGTCAGAGGCTCTCTCTACGGCATTTCTGCTGGTATCGGTAAGGCGGGTGCAGCCATTGGCACTGAGATCTTCACCCCGATTCAGGTGCACACGGGTAAGAAAAACACTTTCTTCCTCTCGGGAGGTCTAGCACTCGCTGGTGCCCTTCTCGTTTGGTGGGGTGTTCCTGACAATGGCCATCGTTCTTTGGATGAACTGGACGTTGAGTTCGCCCAGTACTTGAAGGAGCAGGGCTGGGAAGGTGACCTTGGCGAGTCCCAAGAGGAATCTGAAAAGAAGAACTTCTTGTGATCGGTTGACCACGCTTTATATTGACGCTTTTATTGGTTTTTATTGATTTAATCACTATATGTAGTCCATCTGAGAGGAGTAGAAGCTTTTTGAGAGGACAAGAGCTCTTCTGAGCGGCCCAACCGACGATTGTGGAGATCAAAAATTGAAAGAAAAAGCTTCCACTGAACACCGTCAATAGATAAAAACAACTTCAAACGCCACAAGGGGGAGCCACTGCGTGTTGTATCATGTATGACGCACGGTGGAGTCAATTGGGCCACCAGTGAACATTGGTGAATTACACACCCATCTGACACTCCTTTTCCCTTCATAAAACGGTCTGTTTTCCTAGGCGAAGAGCAACGTATATTTCTGACAGACAAAGAGGGCGTTGTCTAAAGGGCTGGCTGGACAAGATCCCGTTCCCATGCTAGTAGTATAACGGCACCCACATTTTTTCTTGCATATATAGATATATATGATTAGGCAACATTGGTGTGTATATAGGGAGTTATTAATTAATGTAAGAGCATGCATCAGTTAGTTCATTAAAGGGGACGTGTGTGTGCGTGTGTGTGTGTGTGTGTGATAGAATAAATTAATCGAGTCTGGTCTTGCCCCCAGCCAGGCCCAAGTCAAATTGGGACTCCACTGACGTCGTAGAAGTGTTTGAAGATCTTGAGAATGAGCGTGGGACGTCGGACTCAAAGACGGATGATGCAACGTCTGGTGAGGAGTCGGAATCATCGGCAAGGTTTGTAGTTGCAATGGAGTTTGAGCTTGTCACTGTACGCTGTCTTTGCAAGACATCCATTTCAAAAGCGGGTTGTCTGATTGACATTGAACGGGCTCTCATCACATTACCAGTCTCGATATCCTCCTGGATGACCAGCGGGTCAATCTTGAACATGTCGAGCTTCTTAATCTCAGCGTACGACCAACGGTTTTTGGCATTCTTGTCATTGACGGGGAGGTGTTTGTACTTTGTGTAGAGAAACACAACGAGGGCCAAGAAGGAACCAGCCATCACGTCGATGAAGTAGTGGTGTGTCAAATACATGGTAGACCACCAAAGCCACATCACGTACACGACGAACAATGGGGTTGCCCTTGGGAACAACCAAGAGAGGAAGAGTGCGTCCATTGTTGCGGAACCAGAGTGCAACGAAGGGAATGCACCAAACACCACTGGCGAGTTCTTAGAGAAGTTTGTGGTGTAGAGGTCGATGTGTAGCAGTGTGTCGATACGGGCCAGGCCACCTGGAGAGCCCAACATGGAGTAATTAGCAGGGTCCAAGCCATGGAGAATCTTGTACCAAGGAGGAGCTGCAGGGAAGCCGAGTTGGTTTATGACACCCAAGAGGTTCATAATTCCAAAGGCAAAGCCGAAGGATCTCAAGGCCGTTGGTGGACCCCAGAGGAAGATCAGGGCGGCAACGACAAACGGCAGTGTGAAGTGCACCATGCCGTAGGGCAGCCATGCGAGGATGTCGAGGACTGGAGAGGTGTACGTAGCAAGCAGTTGCGAGAGGTTGTCACCGTAGAGAATGGTCTCAACAGCAGGGAGCACCTTGACGCTGATCGGAGGTCTGTATTCTGCGGCCAGCGTGGTGGATGAGAAGAAGAAGAACACCCAGGTCAGCACTGGCGTGGCGTAGAGGAAGAACTGTGAGGTGAGTGGCACCAGGAGTAGCAGGACAAAGAGCGCAACGACGCACAACTTGACGAGAAACGTTGCGGCGTTCAGGTAGAAGGCACACGAGAGGAAGAAGAGGAGCGTGGTGTAGTAGACAACGTCCTTTCTGGAGAACTGGTGCTGTTTGAGCTTGCGTAGCGACGTCTTGGGATCAAGGTCCCAGTTGAGGTCTGCGAGGACCGAGCCCACGGGCTTCTCGGATAAGAAGTATCCCTGGAACCAGCGTACGGCGAAGGACATGGCGTGTGTGGGTGTATGTATGTGTATGTGTGTGTGTGTGTGTGTGTGTGTGTGTGTGTGCCTGTAGCTGGAGCTCAAGTTGAAGATATGGCTGAATGTTCTACATTGTTTTTATTTTGGGTTTTGCAACGGGAAGGAGATTGCGCAATTCCCGGCTCCCGAGCGCCGAAAAATAGGGGGGTTCATACCCGATTGGGACGGACATGATGCCAGTGATTACCTGAATGAGCAACTTGTGCGGCTCTTATTACCCCATGGGGCAATTACACGTCAACAAAGCGACAAAAAAGAAATTTGACTACCGAATTAGGCACGTTTGGCGCTCATCGCAGCAGAAAGGGCATGCGTTACAGCCGTTTTATCGAGCGTCAACGTCTGTTGTGTCCACTGTGTCTGACTTGTCTGGCGGTGCTTTGTGCTTGTGAATGTGCCCTTGCATGGCTGCGGAGGTGCTCAATGGCATCGTCGACCCACCGAACGGTCGCGGGGTCCACAGTGGTCTCGTTGGGCTCAGGCATAGTCAGTGGATACAGCTGCGCAAGGATCTCCTGTGGCTGAGGAACAGCTGTGCTTGTTGTTTGCTGGCGTTGATATTCATCTCGGTGTCCCCTCAAACACACACCCCTGAGTCTCGGGCCTTGTGAATGCTGGTGCCTCATCACACCAGCACTTCTCGTAACAGTGATGGCCTCGTCAGGTGGAGTCAACACCATGGCATTTCCTCTGCGCAAAACCTCGCCCCTCATTATCAAACTGGTTCTCTCCTCATACTTCTTCTGGAACAGGGGGTCCAACCGTCGCTGGTGCAACTTCAACTGCGTGTCTCTCTTCAGAGTCCTCTTGACGATGTCAAGGTCGGATGCATCCGTAGCATACTGACTCCTGTTATTCTGGAAGTGCCAGAGCCGGTAGGCCATCACCTGGTTATCGGACCCTGTGTATGGGATTGGATCAACCGTATCAAGCGATACTCTCTTCTTCAAATGGCACAGTCTAAGAGGAACAAACCCCTTTATGAACAACGTTCGAACCGATGGCGAACAACATGGTTGATGGCACAGGAAGTTTGAATTCCCCGTGGTGGGGCATTTGGGACACTGTTGGTAATCTGGCGTGAAGTTGGTGATGTCGCTCGTGTTCTTCACGACTTGGAGTTGAGCCGCACTCAGGTCCGGCTTTTGGTTCTGGTTCTGTAGCTCCTTGATGAGGAAGAAGGGTCTGTTGTAGTCGCTTGCCAATGGCACGGGGGCTATGAAGTCCGCGAAGTGACAACAGCTATAAGGGTCGGGCTTCTTTATACACTCTGAGCAACTGTATGATAAACGGACTTGCGTACCCGTTGGCAACAGAACAAGTTTGTTAATCATCCTTCTTGCCGTCGAAGGTAATCAATTTATAAGTAGTTCACAGAGAAGAAATGGCTTAATGTGGGGGGGGGGGGACATTGAACATTATTGGTTGGCTGCATTACAAAGGTTAACAAGAGCCGAAAGTAAGAGGCTATATATATGTTGCCTCGTGTTGACGTATGTTCATTGAGGGTAGAGTTACTGTAGAACACTGATTGGCGTTCAGCAAGGAACACATGGCGTAACCCACTATCACTGAACCCAGAAATCAAGCCTCACTCAGTCGTATGAATACTCCAACTACAAATACCTTCTGCACTGCTCAGACAATCTGACTAAACAGCGTGGTTGCATAGTTCACTCCACCGTTTTTCCTCTTTGGGATAAAAGTGACGTTTTTGTGACACAAAAAGTCAAAGACCGTTGTAGGGCTGGAGTTGTGACGCTGTACGGTGTCTGTCTATATGTCTAGCAGGTTGACACAAGTCCTTTGGCGCTGTGGTTCGTTTCTACTTGTTCATAATCACTTTACACAACCTCATTCGGTCACTTGTGCAATTCTACTGCCCATAACCAAGGGGACAATTACTCAACCACAGGGCTTATCCCACTGTAACTACTGTCAGCACACGCCAAGCAGGTGCTACACGGTAAAGAGTACATAGTACTACACACTACAAACAGGGCCAATAACAACACAGTTCAAGTGATGGCCATCTGTGGGTCAGAAAATAGCCAATTGTTACACAGCCAATTTTATATGGAACCAAGTCACTCAGTCACCTCGCCAGCTCGTTCAGCGACCTCGCGACCAGCTTCCCCGGAAATATTTCACCTCTGTTTCTGTAGATTGTAACCAGAGGTAAGTTGTCTGAGGTGGTCACTGATGCTGTTGTGCACAGACTTGTGCATTGTCACGACTCACTACATACAGCACTTTACAAAGCTATTGCAGAAAAATTAATTGGCCCTCCCGAATTACATATGGCCCTTTAGCAAATCCTGTAGATGTTTCACCAGCAGCACTGGGTTATTCTTCGTCTCTGGTTTCTCTTCAAAGATCTTCTGCATCAATGCCATTTCATTTGGACCCAGTACAGCCTTGGCATCGTACTCCATCAGTGGCTCCCTGGTCTTTTGGGCAAAGTCCTTGATCAGTTCCTGCTTAACGACAAGGACGATGAACAACCTCTCCTTCACACCATCAAGTTTGAAGCCTGGGAACTCCTTGAGGAACCTTGGTAATCTTGAAGATAACGGGAAGATGTAGGCATCCTTGACAAAGCCCTGTGCGCTTCTCACGACTCCAAATTTGTTCTTCGTATGGAAATAATCCCAAAGCCTCTTGAACCCAGTGCCAAGCTCATCTTCCGACTTCTTCAACTCCAATAAAATCATCTTTCTCGACGATGCAACTTTCAACAGATAATTCTCAGCTTGACCACTATCAAGGCGGCCTTCAATCTCCAGGGGTAGACTGGCATCAAACACGTTGTATGAAACGTCTCTAAACTCATCGCTTCTCAGTGTCGTAGATATGAACTTGACACAACTGTCAAAATTCGTGATACCTGTGAAAATGGTTTGTCCATGCCATAGCTGTGAGCCAACCTGTACAGAGTTTGGATCATATCCATCAGACTCGGCCAATTTCTTACTCGTCTGGCCTAGGATCTTGGAAAGATCGTCATCCTCATCGTCTTGGAACAACTCACCGTTGGAATCCATAGCATCGTACTTACCATCATTGTCATCATCATCATCATCGTTATCATTGTCATCGTCACTGTGGTCCATATGACCCGGATCATACATGTCAGCGATCATCCCACCAGCATTCTGCGGGATGACAGGATCAACGCTTCGTCTTTCAACATTGGCCTCTGATTGTGTAAATTTCATTTCATTGTCGTCCAAGTGAACACCAACGTTGAAGTCAAACTGCTGACCGGATGCGTTCCCACTCTCCTCATTATCCAAGACGATATCACCCTTGTGCGTTCTTCTAATGTTCGACACTTTGACTTGTTCCAATGTTGCCAGTGACATTGACTCCTTGATGGCCTCCTCCTTCTCCTTTCGAAGATCCGGGTTCAAAAGCTCATTCACGGACATCTTTACAAGCTTATTAAAGGGGATATGTCTGTTGATGATCGAGTTTCTAAGCTTCACGTTCTTAACGTCTCGTACGTTGACAAAGATCCTTGTGGATGCCTCTTTGTAGTCCCTAGTGAGTTTACCAGTCTGCTTATCGTGATGGTCGCCAAAGAGATCCTCTTCCAGTTTTAGCGCCCATCTCAAAGAGATCTCCTCAATTGAGCCTTCCTCATTGGGGATCTTATGACCTGGGAGAAGCTTCAGAAACATTCCTTCGAATCTCTTGCGCACTGCCTCTCTGGCCTTCTCCTCGATGTGATCAAGTGATGGAAGAGGTGGTGTGTTTGTTGTCTTCTGGGTGGTGATCATCATCTTCTTCTTCTTTTTCTTGGTTCTCTGTTCCTTCTTAACCTCTATATCTTCAGCAGTGGATGAGCTTCTCTTCCTTGGTTTACGCTCCCCTAGATCATGGGCCTGGGCATTATCATCATCATCCTCTTCTTGTTCGTCGTCGCCGTCATCGCTCATGTTATCACTAGATGTGGCCTCGTCGCGTTCAGCGTCTTTTCTGTTGAAGTCTTCTTCACCTTCAAGGTCTTTCAACGCAACCAGGAAGTCCGACTGCTTCTTCGCCTTCTTCTTGTTATCTTCACTGAGGACTTTTCTCACCATCGCAGGATCCAGCTTGCACTTCAAAGTCTTATAGTGGCTGTTATCAGGGTCGCAGACATTACATCTGTAAGTCTCAGGAACGACCGTAGGGTCCTTTAGAACACACAAGCTGTGTTGCCAGGTGCGACACTCGTCACACTGGATGAAGTCTCCCTGTTCCTCGTCGTCCTCCTCGTAGTTGGCATCCGTGGTACCGCACACTGAGCAGAGAACATGGCCCTCCTCCTCCTTCAGACGCTCAGCCTCAGCCTCCTCCTCAGCTCTACGCAGTGCCTCTTCCAGCTCACGCTCCTCCTGTTCGACCGCTCTGTTGCGGCCCTTGTTCGCACGTGAAGAGCGACGCACAGACATGTTCACACACGTTCAATTGGCTTGCTGCGATGGCCTTTGGAACTGTGAACAAAGAGAAATGTTTTTGTTTTGGGCAGAAAAAAAATTGAAGTTCCGGCAGAATCACGTGGTCTATGGTCGGAACTGGAAACCCCCGGGTCGGAATTAACCAGATACGGAAGTTACCCCTGATGTGTGGTCCTTACCAGAGATGAGCTTGGTTGCTGATTTGACACATAAAATTTAATCATTGACACCCTTCCATTCCGTATCAACGCCTGAACTCACAGACAACAGCACACAACACAGTACAATCAGACATGGTAGGACGTGACAACAGCACAACAGAGGGATCATCAAGAAGCAGCAGTGGAGGAGGAGGAGGCCGGGCAGCAGATGATCAGTTTAAGAAGATGCAAAAAGCAAATGATGATCAGTTTAAGAAGATAGATGATCAGTTTAAGAAGATGGATGACCAGCTGAAGAAGATTTCGGCCGACGTTAAGGGAGTGATTGGTGTTATGAGAGCGGAACCTGCTGTGCACAATGCCCTCCTGACTCAGTATGGGGTCAGAGATGCTGATGAACATCTCGAGGACGCTAATTGAGTCTTGACTTCTCTACCTTGGCTGGCTACTAAATGCTTTATACGTTGCTTCTAGTAATGATGTTGATATACTTACTCATCTGTAGTCACCAATTATAGCATCACCATTGGCTGCTACCTTGATGGAATTGTAATCCACAGATGGCAATCACATGAACTGTCAACTGCATCAGAGGATCTAATTAGAAGAAAACAAGCTGCGTGACCTCACCAGTCTCAAGTTCCACTCCAGCTTGGTCTTGGTATCCCCTTCCAAGTTCAATGAATGAACAACAATTAGACACGGGTAGATAAATCTACAATCATCATATGCCCAAACGTAAATAAAACAATTATACAAGATTAATCATTTAAGCCTTAGCCAAAGCCTTCTTGACAGCAAATCTTTGCTGCTTCTTCAACACCATAACCTTGAATCTGTCAAAGTCAGAAAGAGCTCTTCTGGTCTCTCTCTGAGCAATCTTCTTAGCCCAAGAAGAAGCGGCCCACTTCTCAGCAACACCAGCAGCCTCGAACTTCTTGGCAACGGTGGCGGATCTGGCACCTCTTGGGACGGCAAAGGTCAATGGGGTGAGGACGACGTGAGCAAGGGAGATGGACTGACGAGCGACACCGGTGGTTGGACCGTCAATAAGAGCCTGAAGGAGGATAATGTTAGTAATCTGTCAGTTCTATGAAAGGAAGGAAGAAAAACAACGGGGAGAGGGTAGGAAACGGAATCAAGTGTGATATGTGTGAGAGCCATGAGTTGTGGGAGGTATACAGTAAGCTCTGTCATGTGCTCTATAGGTCTATCTTGTGCAGGACTTCAAACGTGTCGTCTTCCACCTTTGAATGCTGCGTGCTCTCATATCTCTCCACTTGTGTTTGTCTGTGTGTGTATGCGTATGTGTGTGTATACATGTGTTTGTGTCTGTGTATGCTCATAGGATGCATATCACACTGTTCCCATCCATCCTCGTTGCGTGCAAAACATACTCTCTTGTGGTCAATGATCTCAACAATGGTGGCCAATTTACCCTTGTACTGGCCCTTGTTGACCAAGACAACACGGCCGACTTCGACCAATCTCCAGTTGGAGGCCTTCACAGTGGTTTCGGTGGACATTATTGTACGTTACTGTTGATCTGCTGAGCTGTCCCTTGTTTGTTGGTTGTGAGTTCAAGTTTTCACTGTTGGAAAATTGGGCGCTTCGGACGCTGCGGCGGTGCGGGTGGCCGTGACTGCGTTTTTTGTTTTTTGTGTTGTGTGTACAGCGTTGAACCATGTAGACGCAATTTTTGTTCGCGACTGCAATGGGCGCATGGTTGGCGCCACATATTTGTGAGGGGTGTGCGGGTGTTGAGGAGCCCTGACTCCATCAGAACACCACACTTCTTCTGAGCACGTGATGCTTTTAGGGCTCACGCCCTTGCTATGAAAGCCCTAAGTTTGTCACGTGCGTCGCCGTTTTTTTCCTTCTTTAAAGAGAACTGGAAAAGTTTTCCCATTCTTTCGCTTCTCTTTGTGTTAACAACTTCCATTACCATTGACAAGCAGTCGGTTCCAAGCGGGACGTTGAAGCACAGTGTGAGCCAGAGGGCACTCCTGTGGCACAACGTCCCCTCCATTGGGCTGTTCACACACACACACACACACACACACACACACAGCGAATGGTATGTCCTCCCTCTTGCAACTTATTCGCTCTGGATGATGATTATAATTTGCGTTCGATTTGTCCCACAGATACCGAAACACGCCTAGTTTCACTATGGGTCTGTGGGTTCGATGTGACCAACCTATTTGTCTGACTTTGTGTTATTTTGTTGCCATGTGTTTGAGCGTGTGGACTTGTTAAACTAACATTGTGTCCCAGAATTCAGTAGGTGCATATGTATATACCACAGAGGTTGAAAACACACACACACACAACGAACCAGGCTTTATCGGGATGAGAAACGTTCGCCTATTCTTGATCACCGTATGAAGATTAGAAAACTTACACCAAGATCTACGCTGAACATAAAGCCTGTGTCTCACCTTTTTGTGTGTTTTGTGTGGCTTGATCTTTTCCATTGTGGATGTTTTTTTTACTAACAGCAGTATATAGACCAATATTCATGGAATGGAGCAATGGAAATGTAGTTGTAGATCAATACCAGTATGGAGAAATCCACGTATCACTAATTGTTTCACAAGTTGAATCCTAATCATTCATCATACTCATCGTTCGCGCTTTTGTGTTTTGTTTGTATCTCCCGAACTTATTGAAGATTAGACAGACAAGAACAATGAACAACCACAACTGGGAATCCATTATTATTACACGTAACACGACTCATACAGCACACGGCTAGAACGGGATGTCGTACTCGCAGGCGGAGAGCAACAACAACTCCAAGTTCGACGAGCTGGCCACCAGGCTGTCGACGTTCAGAAACGTCACCCAGGACATTAACAACGCCGCCAGGGACGACTCGGCGATCACACAGCTCAACGAGCAGATGTCCAGGATCTTTGACAACGTGAGGGACTCGTCCATGGGGCTCACGAGGGCCATGCAGAGTGGCCAGGGCGTGTGGAGGTTCGTGGGACTCAGCTTGGCCGCATTCTTCATCATATGGATGCTGATGAAGTTGTTCTGATGTGTCCATGGGCTTTTCTAATAATTTCTTAACGACTAATAATGAAGATGTGTATATTCTCTACTTAGCAACGTCCTTCCCGAGCCTGTAGGTGCCAATTGCACTGCCCCATTGGACCTTGGTCCGTGTGATTGGCAATTGTCTTCTCAGCTGCTTGAACTGTCTGTCGTTGAGCTCCATGATAGATCTTTGCACCTGGATCTCAATGGAATCCTCGAGCTTGGCGATTGCAGCCACGGGGTCCGAGCATTGCTCAGACACCTTGTCTGTGGTGAGCAAGCGCACGTTCCCGTCCTCGTAGTAGTGGACGTCGAGGTGCACCTCTCCTGTGAGCGTCTCACCATCAAACTCGTACTCTGATCTCCACTGGCAGTTCCAAAAGTTTGCTGCACTGCTCTTGCCACCGACAATGACAATGACATCGGGCGTGACAAGCACGTCGCACTCGTGCGGGAACTTCTCCTCGACGTATGCCTCCAATTGACCACACAGTGATTGACACAACTCATCAACTTCAAACGGTTCCTCGTCCAGAACCTCACGTTTCACGTGGTCCACTGTGATCTTGAGCCCCCTGCTGTGATCAACGTACCATCCTCCATCTTGCTCGTTGTGCTTGGACAGCACAATGCCTCCCTGGGACGATTGCACAACCACACAGTGTTCGGTGTTGTACTCCTTAAGTGCTAATGACAAGGACGAGCTGATGCTGGAGGGTGAAATGAGTTTCAGATCAGCCACAGCCTGTGGGATCTCCGACACAGGCGTGTCATTTAACAGTTCCCTGATCACGTCGTCGAGCTTCATCGTTGTCTGTATGACTTATAACTGACTGTGTCTACACAATTGTGTCTGCCTATTAAACAGGGGGGTTTCGAAGCGCTTTTTCCAAAACGAATTCGCGGGGCTTTATTCGGCTAAATAAATTAAAAAAAAATATATATATAGTGATTCCGGGTAAATTGGGGTTTACTGATATGGATATGGAGGCTGTTGTTGTTGTTGTTGCTGTTGAATTTGGTGTTGTTGCTGTTGCTGTTGGTACTGCTGCTGTTGGTAGTAGTACTGCTGTTGTTGCCTGTGTGGGTCCGTGATGCTCTCGTAGGACACGGTCGCTGTCTTCAGCTTGCCGTACATGTCCATAAGATCGTCCTTCCGTTGTCTGTACTTGTCAATCAGCACCGACAGCTCGGGCTTCACAAGCACAACTCGCTGGTAAAGCACCTTGAACTCTTCGCTGTTGATCAGGGACTCGTCCTCATTGGCCTCGTTCAGCAGAAACAACAGCTTCTCCACATCCCTGCCAACCTGGAGGATTTGCTGTTCTTTGAGGCTCTCCTGCTGCAGCTCCTCTGGAGTTGGGTCGTACAACGGTGTGACGTAGTTGAAGGGAAACAGGCCAACGACACCACGAAGAGAACCCTTGCCCCAGTCCTTGTATACTCTCTCAATAACGGTGATGATGTCACCCTTGTGGAACTTGAGGTCCGCTGGGTCGTTGGAGAAGGAGTCATAAAGCGTGCGCACTCTGGTGAAAGTTCTCTGCTCAGGCTGTTGTTGTTGTTGTTGTTGTTGTTGTGGCTGTGAGACCGGCTGAGGTTGAGACTGCCGAGCAGTCTGTAATGATAGCTCAATGGCCGCTCTCAAATCCGCATCATCCTCGTCTCCAATCAATTCCTGCTTCTGCGGCTTCACAGGCGCAAGGTATTGTGGGTAACTATGCTTCACCTCTTGGAAGGCATCACGGATGGGTTTGAGCGAGGGGTCTCTCTGGAAGGAGTCGTTCAACTGTTGTAACACGTTGCACACCTTGGACTTGATCTCCTTGTGGGTGGAATTATCTCTCAACTTGGACAACAAGAGCTGTGTGAATGATCTCGTGGCAATGAGCTGCTGTGCCCTGGACCCGCAGTTCTCCGCAACAGCAACGATCAGCGTCAGCGTGCGCAGAAGCACGTTGCCGTCCTTCAGTGCCAGCTTGTCCCTGATGGCATCGATGGCCACTGAAGTGTTCTCCTCGGGGTCCTCGAGGATCCGGTCACATACCTCGAGGTTGTACCCCCAGTTGTCCTGTGTCAGCTGTGCGGCCGTCGCCTTGTCAATCGCTCTGAGCACGGATGGCATTCTCTGTGTTTGATCTGTCAGTCCTGTGTGTGCTCTCTTGTAAAGATGTATATATATATATACTTATATATGCGTTGTCTTTTGAAAGCTATTGAAATGTGCCAAAGCGGTAAGCGCACACACATATTATATAATATATTACGTAATACTGGTGTGCGGGTGTTAAATCTGTCAACAATTTCACGTGTCACTAGTTGCATTACATAATGTGTTACGTAAGCAATTTCCCCCTATTTTTTTTTTTTTTTTTTATATATTTATTGTCCGTTTTAGCCTATATAAACTTGGCGCCTGAAGAACAACAACAACGAGAGATTTATCAACAAGTTATAGATATTTACATATACACAACAACAACCACCTGCGCTTGGGCATAAACACAACTACGCACCAATGTCCACCGCCAGAAACAGAAGAAGAACTTCTTCAGTGGGCAAGATCGACCTCGGCGACAGCGTGCCGGGGTTTGCAGCACAATCAACAACACGCACTTCCCGCCAGGCATCCACGTCTCGAATCAATGTCCTATCATCGTCATCGTCCACGGACTTGGATATCTGGAGGAAGCTGTGGACCGCTTACGTTGAACTGAACCACAGAAACACATGGATCACTCCCTTGATCATCCTCGTGGTTGTTCATACGGCATACCTCCTCTCGGGTAACTATACAGAGTCCAACCCATTACACATGTTTGTTGCCGTGTCGTACCAAGTGGGAGACTCATCATGGTATTCCAAGGGTATCAAGGATCTCGCCTTTGTCGCATTCAACATGATCTTCTTCACATTCCTTAGAGAGTTTGTCATGCAGTGTATCTTGAGACCAAGCGCAACATACGTTGGGCTCAAGAAAGCATCCAAGATCAACAGGTTCATGGAACAGTCGTACTCGATCTTCTACTACGGAATTTCAGGTCCCTTTGGTCTCTACGTCATGTACCAATCCGACTTGTGGTTGTTCAGAACGGATACGATGTACACCACGTATCCGGACTTGGAGATTGACTATCTCTACAAAGTGTTCTTCTTGGGACAGGCCTCCTTCTGGGCACAACAGTCATGCCTATTGGTCCTACAGGTTGAGAAACCAAGAAAGGACTATAATGAACTGATCATGCATCACATCGTCACCATGCTCTTGATTTGGTGCTCTTATGTCTTCCACTTCCAGAAGATGGGGTTGGCAATATACATCACCATGGATGTCTCTGATTTCTTCCTCTCAATGTCCAAGGTCCTCAACTACATGGACTCTCCTTTGGTTGCCCCTTGGTTCATTGTGTTTGTTGGCTCCTGGGTCTACTTGAGACACTGGGTCAACATTAGAATCCTGTGGTCCATTCTCACGGAGTTCACCACCATTGGACCATACGATTTGAACTATGCCACTCAGCAGTACAAGTGTTGGATTGCACAGTTTATCTGTTTCACGCTGATCATGGCACTACAACTGCTGAACTGCTACTGGTTGTTCCTCATCTTGAGAATTTTGTACAGATTCATCATCGCTGGTAATGAGGCAAAGGATGACAGATCTGACTCTGATGACTCTGAAGAAGACTCTGATGAACAAAAGAAGAAGGACCAGTGATAACACTTGCACATGCTACCAATCCACTAATAACTAATCCACTATGAACATGAACTTGTACCTCTATTTACATAACAGCTTGTTCAGCTTGGGCTTGTTGACTCTCGCTAAACTCTCTCAATCTTCCCTGGTAACCGGCTTGCGCACTCTTACTTAGCACACCACACAGCAACGTCACGGCTCTCTTGGAATCGTCATTAGCTGGGATTGGATACGTCACTAACGATGACTCGGAGTCTGTGTCAATGATACCAATGGTTGGAATTCTCGTCTGCGCAGCCTCAGCCAAAAGCACACGGTTCTCAACCGGGTTCAAAACGACAATCAAGTCTGGCTTGACGATGGAACGCTGTTCCTGCGGGCTCAGCATGCGGCCCGTTGGCTCATCGCCCATGTTGACCTCCACTCTGGACCATTTGGACGAGATCTCAGTGGCATTGGTCAACGTACCAGCAGTCCATTTCGTAGAGATGTAATAACCACCACATCTAGCAGCAGCCTTCTCCAGAACCCTTTCATACGGCGAGGAGCCCACAAACAGAACAATACCACCCTTAAGTGCAACGTTCTCAACGACCTTACAGGCCCTCTTCAAATATGACAGTGTCTTTTCCAAATCAATGATGTGAATGCCCTTGTATTCACCATAGATGAACTGTTGATTGGACGAACGGTAGAGCGATTTTGAATGGCCCAAATGGGCACCAGCGGCCAGCAGCTTGGCGACGCTCATCTTGCTAACACCTTGTGGATGGGAGATCTCCAGATGTGGAATGTAAACGTCCTTCACCTGTGAGCCCAATTTGGACGAGTATTGGTTGATGAACTCCTTACGAAGAAAGAGTTCTTGCGATGTGTAAGGCTCTTCTTTGACACTACGCACGAGTTGCGGGAACTGTGCATCAGAGGTGGCAGATGTTGAAGTTCTGATCTTCTGTGAAGAGAGGTTCAGGGTGTAGTCCTTGACGAACTCCGCCAATTCTGGGTTCTTTGGCAGGAGGTCTCTCAATTGACGATCAAGCAACTTCTCTTCGGTGGATGTGAGCTTGAGTGCGTCGGCATGGAGCTCTTCAAAGAAATCCTCTGGCGTGGTAGCGACTTTGGTCTCCTGTGTGTTCTCTGAGGCCTGTGTGGTCTGTGTGGATGCGGATGTTGATGCCGGTGTCGTTGGTGCTGATGCGGTGGACAAGCCACGCACGCTAAGACGGGCGAGAGCTCTTGCTGAGCGATTGTTAGTACATGTGGACGAGCTGCTGCTGATCACCCGAAATAGTCCAAACTCACGCAGACGAAGCATCGCTTTTCCTTCCTTCGACAGCTGAGCAAAACCACGATTTAGTCCCCTACGTCGATTCGTTGAAATCGTTAAATTTTTCACTACTCGGAACATCAAAAAATTCGCGAAGCCAAAGAACACCGAAGGCTATATAAAACAGCAGTGTATAGTTGGTGATACAATGTACGCGGTACACGGTACAGCGAGGGTCAATTAGTCAATCATTCATTCATGAAAGCAAGAAAGCACCAGCACCTTCCTCAACAGCGGTCTTCACCCGCGACGCCAACACTTCCAACGTCGTGTAGTTGGGCATCTTCAAGTAGTTGGCACAGGTCATCACACTCGGCAAGTAGTCGTCGGCCTCGTGGCCCTGTTCCGCTCGCTTCATCACAACGGTGAACTCAGGCTTCAAATTCTTGAAGCCTCCAATAGGCAAGCGGGGAGACCCAGTGAGGAACTTCAGGAAGGCCCGACGCTCGTCCTTGTTGAAGCCCGTCATCACCTTGATCAAGTTATGCACAGTCTTGGAGTCAATGTTGTAACCATGGTCAGCGTGGATGCACGACATCAGCGTCTCAAAGGACCAGTCCTCGGAAGACTGGCCCATCAATTGCACAATCTCATGTGGAGAAAATACCAGCATGGAGTAGTACGGCAATACTTCACTAAACCCAATCACAAAGTTCTCAATCTGCTCCTTTACACCACAGTTAAAAGTCCAGTCGACAACCATCTCAATGTAGCCATCGATCTCATGAGCAGAAGTAAGATAAACTTCTGATCCACCTTCAACGAGCTCAATTCCATAGCCTGGAACGGTGTAGTTGATCCCCAAATCAGAGACCGTTTCACCATTCTTCTTTAAATACACAAGAGATTTGTACAATTGCTCATCAACCTGTTTCAACTTCTCCAACCCGAACTTAACATCACTACCTTGTTCAACATCCATTTGACATAATTCAAAAAACACTGGGTTGAAGTTAAAGTCCAAGATGCGGTGATCAAGTAGGGCACGAGCAATGAACTTACCCAAATACTTGAAATGGGTCATACGCTTCATGAAATTTGGATCTTGCAAAGCGATTGGAGCTGGAAACAAACCCAACTCGGAGTAGACATGCTTTTCATCACCAAGATCACCACCATGATCTCTCCAAAGTCCCAAGCCCTTTTCTGCAAAACAATGACAAACGTTAGAGTAGAACTCCAAGGTCGGTCCCAAACCTGTACCAACTTCATCAGTGAATTCAATCTCCAAAATGCTTGGTTGCGCTCCTAACTTACTCAACACTTTGTACGCGCTCTTCAAGAGATGTTGACGAGAAACACGAACCTTGAATCTCGTGGCACGTCCCAGTGGCATATTGTTGAATGAGGAGTAATTGGGGTTGTTATCCTCTTCAATGGCCTTACTGCTCCACAATTGAATCAGTCTTGAATACCCAAACGAAGTGGACTGTAAAAAGAAGATACGAGTCTCCAATGGGAACAAGAATGGGAAGGTCCTCGTGATGTGGATAGACCAGTTAGGTAAAATACCTGAGGCAACAATCAATGGTTCCTCTAGCTGCCTTCTCAATTTGGCGGTCAATTTGTAGTTCACGAAAAGTGACTCTTCATCAACCTCACCATGGAACTCATACAACACCTTTAACATGTTAAGAATACCAATTGTAGTCTGTTGGTTCAACTGATACAACTCATCTTCACTGGTATTTGGATACTTCTCATCCATGTCCAGATATGGCAGTTTCCCGTTAACTTTTCTGAATTGAACATGATGAACCTCATGCCAAAATCTCGAAGTATCAAAGTTGGAGTTCTTGGTTTGCAAATGCTTGTAAAGAGCACCATAGATGGTGGTCTCCAATGGTATCACTTGTCCATCAAGGAGGAATTCCAGATACCAATCATCATCCAACTGTGGTCTCGAAGGGGCAAAGAATCCCATTCCACTGACGCGTTTCTTCAAGAACAGGTTGATGTTGTTGAAAGAGGCAATGGCATGGACCAAGATGACAAAGCTTGACATTGATTCGTCAAACAACGGATTCTCGTCATCATCATCTGGAAGGTATGTGAGTTTAAGCTTGAGTTGTTTACCCAATGATACGGCTCTGTTCTCACCAATCTTCAGTCCACAGCCAATGATCCCAAAAGACTCAGCTCTTGTGAGGGACTCTTGTAGCTTTTTCACAAAAACCTTGAAGACATCACCTTGGAACACATCCAAAAACGTTGTTCTCGCCAAGGAGTCTGATGAACCAAATCGATCGCCTTTGAACAAGTTGGAAAATACTTCAATAATTCCAGAATTGATCAATTCAAAACTAGAAATAACACAAGTGTCATTCACTAGGGTGTCCTTCAAAGTATTCCACATCTGTCTCCATTCATCGCCATCATACTGCGAACAAATCTGGACATCTCTGAGGCTCTCGCTGAGTTCTTCCAAAAGCCTCAAATGTTCAACCTTGGAGCCACCACCAGCCTTGCGAGACAAGTACTCACGTTCGATCATTGAGGCAACATAGGTCAACTTATTAAGAATAGTCTTCATATCAAACGTCTTGAACAGATTATGTTTTTCGGCGGAAACCGGTTCAACTCGAGGTTCTTCATATCCGTCAGAGTAGTCATCCTCACTCAACAAGTCTTCCTGCTCTTCCTGTTCAAAGTCTTCTTCATCTTCCTCCTCCTCTTCTTCTTCTTCCTGGTAGTGTTCCTGCTCATCCTCTTTCTCTGAGGAGGAATCAGCATCATCAACTGCTTGAGCCATCTGAGCTCTGGTGTCTGTTGCTGTGTTTCTCTCGTCTTGTCTCAAGATGACCAAAATATTGGAAGTATCTGCAAATAACCCTTCTCTTTCAAACTCAGTGAGAAATACATCTGGATCCTTTGTGATCAACACATGGGATAAGAGAAATGCAGCCAAGAGAACAACGTATGGGTTCTGGTTGTTCTTCTCTGTCTGAATAACACCTTTACTTTGTATGACGATCGAAGCAAGAAGATTCACAATTTGCGCTCTATCCTCAAGTTCTTTCAAGTTTGGGAAAGAACCAACGATACGTAAGAGATTCACGAGGGAGAGTCGACGTATCTCAAAGACAACAGTTGCAGAGTAAATGTTGATCAACAATGCGAAACATTGATTGCAGAACTGTTTATAATGGTCCATTACTTGGGAATAGTCCTTTGGTACTTGATCTTCGACAGTCAGAACAGGTTCTGGGTCCGACGGTAAGAGATAAGCAATGAAGAAAAGGACTGCCACAGTCAAGTCCTTCGGCATAGAGATCAAAGTCTCAATGGTGATTGTATTTGATTCGTTATTCTTCTGATACTTGTGCAGAATTGCATTCAAAGAATCACCCACCTTACCAGTTCCGATAATCTCCACACTGAGGTTTTTATTCTGAGCACACAAGCTAAGAGTGTTGAGTAGCTTCATGATGGTGGATAACGTTGTATCTGAGCTGGTGATAACTTGAAACATCTTATCCAAGAGTTCCGGTGTCACAATTTTCTCCAAATGTGATGACCTGTACAACTTATTAACAACGAGTGTGATTGCAGTCCATGCACTATCCAACTCTTGAGAATCGGGATATTCAATGACGATCCGTTGCAACACGGGGAAAATCTGCTCCACTGTAGAGATGTGGGACAGCGTAACAAACTTGACCGAGTTTGCAATAATTCTGACAGCTTTCCGTTGAGCATGAATGGTGAAGAAGTCCAAATACATCAACACTGCGGAGAGACAATCCTTGGCCAAAAGATAGTGGCCTTGGAACCTTGATATGAACTCCAAAGTTTGAAGAGCTTGTTCAGCCAGATCGATAAAGCTAATTTCCATCAATTTTGATTTGAGACATTCAACGATTCCACACTCAATAGCAGCACGACAATACGTTGGTTCAATCTCCAACAAGTTGTACAAGCAACGGCATGCAACGATTTGTAATTCCATGTGTTCTTGCCAGATGGGTTCGTTGAGAACACCTATCAATGTCTTTGAAAGTTGATAGTGGGGGAGTCCACGTTCTGCATCCAAAGCGTTCATCATCAAAAGACGTTCACTAAGCTCATTGATGGAATCCAACACGGTGTATGGATCATCCCGGGAGTTGATGGCGTTGACGTAACCATCTAGACGGGAGTTGTGGGTATGTGGGTTGCCAAAAATGAGAGATCCTGGAAGGATATGACCCATGTTTTCCAGGACTGAGCTTGCTGGGACGCCGTTTCTGTGGGCATTTGCGAGTTGGCGAAAGGCACCAAGCAGAGGGTTTTCATCCTCGGCGTATGCGTCGTTGCCATCAATGTCCTCATTGTCCTCATTATCCTCGTCCTCGTCGGGTTCTTCCACCATAACTTCGTCTTCATCCTCATGCGAGTGCTCGTCCTCCGAATCCATCACAACGTCCTCCTTTATGCTCATTGCGGGCGACTAAGTCTGTGTTGTGTGTGTTGTGTGTGTGAATGAGTAGCTGAATATATGGCACCAGGGTATATATATGTGTGTATGTGTAAGCGCACTGTGTTCCAACAGGGCGGTTCCTCCTAAGGATCCAAGTTCCAACTCCAGTGGCGCCTTTTGTTGTGCTAGCTTACTCTGATTGATTGTCTGTGGCGCTTAACATTGGCGAGCCACACACAAAACGAGTTCGCGGGCGGTTACGAGCGCTTGAACTCATCGCTTAGTCATCGCACTCGAAAATTTTTATTGTGTGCTTTTCATGAGAGGGCCCATAAACATTTTCGTTTCTCTGCTGTGTTATAAGATACGAAGAGAGTGAAGTAACAGCAACAGCAACATACACACACAAGATGCCTAGATCCAGACGTTCCAAACTCGTTACGCTTGCGCAGACCGACAAGAAGGGAAGGGAGAACAAGGAGCGTATCTTTGACGAGGTCAGAGAGGCCCTGGACACACACAGATACTGCTGGATGTTCTATCTGGAGGACGTGAGAACCCCGGTGTTGCAAGACATCAGATCTGACTGGGCTGGCTCTAAGCTCATCCTGGGTAAGCGTCGTGTCTTGGAGAAGGCGCTCGGCGACACTCTCGAGCAGGAGTACAAGGAGCACCTGCACAAGTTTGCCAGATTGGCCTCTGGTGTCACTGGTCTACTGTTCACGAACGAGGAGGTGAGCACCGTCCAGGACTACTTCACCGCATACACCAAGGCTGACTACTCCAGGGCCAAGCAGAGATCTCCCCTCGATTTCACCATCCCAGAGGGTATTGTCTACTCCACTGGTGGCCGTATCCCACAGGAGGATGACGTTCCAATGTCGCACTCTTTGGAGGAGACGATGAGAAACAAGTTCAAAATCCCAACCAAGATCAAAGCTGGTAAGATCACCATCGCAGAGCCATACCACGTTGTTGACAAGGGTGAGGTTCTGGACGTGAGAAAGGCACTGATCTTGAAGCAGTTTGGTATTGCTGCCTCTGAGTTCAAGGTTAAGGTGAAGGCTTACTACGACGTTGAGACCTCTGAGATCCACAAGTTGGACCTGAACATTGACGAGGAGTAAACAAGCAGGCAAACAAGAAAAAGGGAGATTGGTTCAACGCTTAGAGTTGGGTGTGTATATTAGTATTAAAAAGCATTGTAATTTTGTTCATCAGTCATTAATCAGGTGTATGTGTGTGTCAACAAAAACTTCTTCTTCTTCATGGTTAGTCCAGAACTTCAAGATCTGAGTGTATTCTGCTGTTTCGTGGACCTCTGCAACGAGTACAGGTATCGTGAGAGTGCACAGTCGGCTCATGATGAGGTTGAGCTTGTCATTTGTGGCATACGTAGATAACAAGCCCCAGGTGGCTATTCTTGCGTACCTGGGTATTCTGTTGTTGCAGAGGTCCAATTGACACTTGGCGATCAACGCGAGGAGTTGCACGAGGGTGGGAACGTGGACCATAGTGACCCTATGAGAAGATTGGAGGTATCTGATCGTGGACCTGTGCTCTGCCTCTGGCGGTTGCAGGGGTGCTGATATGTCGAGCACTATGACAAGAGCAGACTCGTGCGGTGCCAGCTGGAGTGTCAGCTGGTCCACAAAAATGGCAAAGGGGTAACCCAGTACTGCGTTGATCATATTGTGTGGTCTACTGTGTATCACGTACACCACCACCACCACCAGCACAACAACAACAACAACAACAACAACAACAACAACAACAACAACAACACTTAAACAATAGAACAATAAAACAACAACATAACAACAACATAACAACATAACAACACAAAGAAACAGGGTAACCCCTTCGAAATGCTCACCGGTAAGCACACGCAAAAATTGGCGGCTGACGGCAGCAGCCAGAAACAAAAGCGAAACAAACCCGAACAACAGAGCTTCAGAGCACTCAAAGCACTCAAAGCACTCAAAGCACTCAAAGCACTCAAAGCACAACACCGCACAAACAGCACACACAGCCAGCTGCTTTTCCGCTCCTTTAAAAGCACGGCACACACTCACCACAGGCCTCTGAGCACTTTCCTCGTACTCCTGCCTGAGCCCTCGACTCTTTTTTCCTCAACGCTGCCTCAGATCTCAGAGCCCATTCCACAGAGAAACCCGGGCACCTCGACGACGAAACAAACTGCTGCCGCCACACTGAATCCGTGCAGTCACCATACACTCTGAGCGGACAATCTCGAGGACTGTTCTAGTTAACGATGGACGCTGAAGAGTCTTTCCACAGCGCCCAGACCGCGCTCGATGAGCTCCACTCTGGCGCTACATCACCAGCTTCAACAACAACAACGACAACGACAACAACCATCTTGCCCACTGCAGACGCGACCGCCCTGTCGGAGACCCCGGCCTCCCCTGGCGCTCTGCCACGTGTCCCTGGAACGTTCAACGTGAAGGCTCTGAGCAGCTCCACCAACTCCCTGTTGCTCCTGACTGCTGCTGCTGATGCTGCTGCTGCCAGCTCTGTTGGTGCTACTGCTGCCAGCTCTGTTGATGCACAAGCGCTAAAAGATGCCATCACGACCACATCATCCATTACAGATAAGACGCTCGACCCTGGCAAGCCACTTGGTGATCTTCGTGTCGCTGACATTGTGAACTCCCTTGACGAACCGATCGACTTCAAACGGGTCTCCATGATCTCATCGTCAGATTCGGATTCCGCTCAGTCATTCAACTCCACACAATCGCTTGTTGCCCTGGATGAGGATCAAGAAGAAGATGTGGAAGAACAGGGAAACAGTACCGTCGTTCCCGCAGCGGCTGATGCACGTGGCAAAGAGGATGAGGAGGAGGAGGAAGTGGATATCGATACCGTAAATATCGCTACTGCTACCACGATTCAACACCCAGAATCACCAGTGAGTCATGTGTTCTCTCCAAAGAGCAGTCCTGTCGCTGAGAGATTCCCCATCGATGAGGTGGAAGATTCACAGATATCACCACATATCTCCAAGACATTGCAGGAACCGTTCCTTGTGCACGCCATGGATGTGAACGACGACAAGACTGAGACACATAAGTCGGAAGCTGACTCTTCACTGGAGGAACAAACACAGGATAATTCTGCTAGCGCCACCGCGGACTACACCGTGGATGCTGATCTACTTATAAGGAAACCACAATCCCCAACACAGAAACACCAAATCGTTTCATCTTCGAATGACGTTTCAGCACAGGACGTTCTTGCCCCTGAAGAAGATCAGCAACACTTGCCACAACCAAAGTCGTCATCATACCCGTCCGTTACAGATAGATCCAATTTCGAGAATAGAATCATTGATGATTTTCTGCAGAGCTCAGAATCTAGTATGAAGGGAGATTTGGAAGGTTTGGAAAGACCAATTGCAACTTCCTCAAATATCAACATTTCAAGCATGAGCTCCAGTTTAAACGATATATCAGATAACGTTGGGGATCTGACCATCCATGAGGATATCCATGAGGACACTTTTGAAATGCCAAATACATCTGGCTCAGGATCTTCGATGTCTAATCCACTGATAAATAATTCATCTGACTCATCTTCATTTCAACCAAAGATTGAAACTCCAAAGATTCGTGAACGTTATTCAAATCCTTCAAGTACATCATCATTGTCACACTCCACATTACCAAAGAGTGGTGGTGGCGGTATGAGATCAGTAAGCTCTCCCTTCAGCTCCAAATCTAAGAGAACTAGCGGGAACAAGGTGAAGGGAGTCTTTTCTAACTTGATGAACAGTATAAGATCTTCAAACTCCAATGAAAACAAGATTGCGTCTTCTCCAACTCTGAAGATTTCTACGCCGTATGATGCAAAGCATCTTGCCCATGTTGGTGTGGATAAGGATGGCCAATACACTGGTTTGCCTGAGGAATGGCAGAAACTGTTGGCTTCAAGTGGCATCACAAAGCAAGATCAGCAGAGAAATCCGCAAGCGGTGATGGATATCGTGGCATTCTACCAAGATCAAACGGACAATGCTGATGAGAAAGTGTTCAAGAAGTTCAACCAGACGAATACTCAATTAGCTTCGACATCATCTTTCAGAACTCCAAAGACTACGCAAGGTCAGTTCACCACCCCACAACAACAACACCAACAACAATTCTCAAGTACACCACGCTATCAACAATACTCACAGCCTCCAACTCCGGTTATGGAGGTTGAGAGAGAGAGACTGTACATCCCTTCAAGACCGGCACCAAAACCGCCAGGTTCTGCTGGACCAGCACCATCGGTTGTTTCGCCACTCTCTAGATCACACTCTCAGATGAGTGCAAAGCAAACACCGGTTTTGCGTTCAGGTCCTCATATGGGACCATTCTCTCCACAACGTTCTGCACCGCCTCCTCCTCCTCAAAGGGTTCCACCGACGCCTCCAAAGCACTCCAATGAGCAACCGCTGAGTGATAGAATTGCACAGAGTATATCTCCCGTGATGCAACGTCAACCGCCACCGGTAAATGAGCCCGGTGCAGAGCAGGCTCCTGTGCCTGTTGCGAAGAACAATCAACAACCCGTTCGTGATCCACAGCAGGCGGCCATTTCATCACAGAGGAAGAAGGAAGAGAGAAAGAAGCGAGATGCTCAAGTGTATTCCAAGCTGAATGCCATCTGCACTGAGGGTGATCCATCGAGAATCTATAGAAACTTATTGAAGATTGGACAAGGTGCCTCTGGTGGTGTCTACACTGCTTATGAAGTCGGCACGAACATGTGTGTTGCCATCAAACAGATGAACTTGGAGCAACAACCAAAGAAGGAGCTCATCATCAATGAAATATTGGTTATGAAGGGCTCTAAACATAAGAACATTGTCAACTTCATCAACTCTTACATGCTGCGTGGTGATCTTTGGGTTGTGATGGAATACATGGAGGGTGGATGTCTCACGGATGTCGTCACACATAGCATCATGACCGAGGGACAAATCGGTGCCGTATGTCGTGAAACTTTGCTCGGTTTGCAATTCCTGCACTCCAAGGGTGTCATCCACAGAGATATCAAGTCTGACAACATTCTACTCTCGATGGATGGAGATATCAAGTTGACCGATTTCGGTTTCTGTGCACAGATCAACGAGGTCAACGTGAAGCGTAACACGATGGTTGGTACACCATATTGGATGGCCCCTGAGGTTGTTAGTAGGAAGAATTACGGACCTAAGGTTGACATTTGGTCGTTGGGTATCATGATCATTGAGATGATTGAAGGTGAACCACCGTACTTGAACGAGGCGCCATTGAGAGCATTGTACTTGATTGCAACAAACGGCACACCGGTATTGAAGGAGCCTGAGATTCTCACGGATACGATGAAAAGCTTCTTGTCTTGGACTCTCCAGGTTGACCCTGAGATTAGAGCCGATGCTACTGAACTGTTAGAGGACCCCTTCATCCTGAGCGCCGACAACGTGTCTTCTTTGGCTCCACTGGTGAAGCTCGCGAGAATGAAAAAGCTTGCGGAGAACGAAGAGTCCTGATGAGAAGGCTGACGATGAATGAACATTATATATCTGTTTTATAGCATGGTGCTTCCCTGTAGCTGTAAACCCCTCGAGTCACTTAAATTCCCATTCGGCATGTTGATCTTTTCGAAATCAAAACAAACGAGAAACATTAACGACTTGAATACCAGCCGTATCGCAGAAAAACATGACTCTTCCACTGCCACCAAAGGACCTTGTTGCTTCCATCCCACAGTTCCAGTTTCTGCAGGACTCGCTCAGCAATTCTGGCGTCTCTGCTTTAGAAACCGTCGTGTTTGCCCTCCCGAGTGGACAACTGGTGAACGGATGGCACCAGCAAGGACGAGAACGAGTGACCCCTGTGTCCACTCAGAGAGCTGCACAGATTGCGAACACGGCGAAGGTGATGTTGGAGTCTGCTGCTACGCTAGGAGGAGCCCCTGAACTATTGAGAGCTCGTTTCAATGGCTCGGAATTACTCGTTGTCCCTGCGGATGGACTTGCAATTGCCGCAATCACTACGTTGAAATGAGAGAGTGGAGGTGTAAGAACAAGATCATGTCCCTTTTCACCAACAGGGACTTTGTAAACTCAAGATCTGCGAGTAAAGGATCTCTCCCAATGGCTTCTCTGTCATCAGCTCGTGGAGCTCATCAGCATTTGCTGCAATCCATTTGGTACGATTCTCACTTCCAGGATGAGTTACGTTGATGTTTGCCACCAAATCCATAAAGTCACATGCTACCTGTGCTGGAATCTGATGATATTGGATACATGAGAATATGACACTTGCTATCTTTGCTCTGTCGGCGCATAAAACTTGGTATGGTCTTCCCAGTCGTCCTTGTATCTTGCATCTTTCAACTTCAAACTGGCGAATGGAGGTCTGGTTCTTATATCCGTTGATCCAGAGGTACCAAAATTGCGTGCAAGTGTAATTGAGTGGCATCTTGTGATATTTGAAGGTGTCAAATGGTTCAACAAGACGATTCAATTCTTCAAAGTCAATGTACACCTCTCTTCTCATGATAGACTCCAAACTTGGGTATGCAAATCCGAGCTCATAACTTATTGGCATCATTGCTTCCTCAGAGTGAGTCTTCATCTGTCTCTCAAACCTAAAAGTGAACTGTTCCACTGTCATCTCCGGATACTTCTTCCTCCACATGCTGATTTGCTTCTGGAGTGCTCTCTTGGTACCACCACTCAACTTGGAAGACTCACTTGACCATTCATCATGCAAGGCACTGTTCCAAATCACTCCATCTCGTGGGCCAAAGAGTTTGCAAGCCATCTGAAAGTTTGTCAAGAAATGAAGGTCAAAGTATCCCACCTTATCCAAGTTCGGATCATAGATTATACATTGCAGACTTGCCTTCTCCTTGTAGAGAATGTTAAGATGAAAGCCTGAGACTGGGAGATGTTCCTCTGTTAGACTGCTGGTCTCTTGACGACAATCCACACATGGACAATGAGGCCAATGAGGCAATTCAAACAGTTCACTTCGAGACCTCGGTCTCTTCAACATCTTCTGGACCTCTGTTTCTGGCTTCTTGAGTAATCCATTCCGCCTGGCATATTCCCATGCATCTTCAAGCTGTAAATCATGGATCTTGTTTGTCACGTGAATATGAATTTGCTTTGCAACCCAACAAATCCCTTGGAGCGATGATGGCCTTGGTGCAGGACGAGGAACGACTTTGAATCTAATCACTGGTGACATAACCCTCTCTGAAGCAATAGCAAGCTGAAGATATAATGTTTATGTGGATGTGTGGTGGCCTTATGTGTGGAGTTAACTCTCTCATTCGATCCAGGTTTGTGGATGTTGTTTTCCTTCGGCAGTGACACAAAGAGAGATACTTAAAATGTAAAAAGGTTACTGCATCGGATTGGGTGGGGGCATACTACCATTGAAACCATGGACTCACTGAACAAAATGGATTGAAAGATCGAAGAATTGCTTATGTGTAATGTCTGAACCTTCGCCGAACGTGGTGAAGCACAACGAGTCGATTCTTTCTGATAACCAAATCAAATCCTTATGACCGTTAAACTTCAAGATTAAGTCCAAGTAATCAACCATGTGCTGTATGCCCACTTTAAATTTCAAGTTTGCAAATAAGATGAATTGGATGATTTTAATTCGATGGGTACATTGGAATCTGAACATGTGCATATGACGATAATCATCATCAACATTGAACAATTTCCAACGGGCATTCTCCAATTGTGCGACTGACGCCTCCTTGCAGGCCCATTTACACCAGAGCTGATAAACAGTTCCTGTCATCTCCGTTTCATGATAGCGACCAACGACTCCATTTTGTGGTTCCAACGTAAACACCCTGTCACAGACCGCACCCAATTGTGGGAGGTATATTGTATTTTTGTTGACTCTATTCCTTGATTGATCCACCCCGAGAAGGTTCAACATCTCGTTGAACATTGTTGGATAGAACTTGGACACGGTTAACTTCACTGGTAACTCTCTGGCTTTGAACTCGTTCAATAACCCGACCATCCTCATCCAAACTCCGTCTGAGATATATCTGTGGAAGGCCTTTGTGATTGAATCATTCTGCCAACTATGCAACTGATACATTGGGTGTTCCATCTTGATGTTTGCCATCTGCATCTCAAAGTGTTTGATGACACAAATGTCGAAATCTGTGACTTGATTCTCCTTCTGTTGAGGATCGATAGCTCGCTGAAGTTCTGCTGCCCCTGTGAAATTGTATCTGATGAAGTTTGGGTAACTGTTCTTGTTGTCGTTTGTATGATCGTCGTCCATTCCCATTGATAAGATATTCAACGAAGGATAATGGAGAAATTCTGGTTGAGATACCAAGGTGCTCGCTGACCAAGTTGGAGAATGTGTGCACAGACAGAACGGTCCCTCTTGGGCCCCATACGGCTTTTCCTTAGCAGGCCAGGGGCTGACCATTCCCAACTGCTTGAATGCCTTCCCCGTGGGCAAATCCCTGTCGGACAATGGACGGGCAGCCAATTGGTACGTCTTGCCTGCTTGTTCCTTGTGGACCCAAACCGGGTGGAACCCGGTCTTTGTGCGGGCCTTCAACACGACGAAGTGGGCATATCTGTCTTGCATTTGATCCATCCCTCTATTTGGTATGCTTTATATACACTCTGACCACCTTACACATCCCTCACATCGCTAGAAAACAGTGCTAAATCGTAAATGGTTTATCAATTATCAATTTGACACAAAAACCTATCAGTGCGCCCCGAACCAGGTAAATAACATCCAAACACCACTGTCCTTTGTTTACTTTTCTTTAGTACTCGTTTAATGAGCCGTTGTTTCTTCTTCTTCTTCTTTTTAATTGGACTCTGTACCTTCCACTGCTCCTACTACAGCGTTGTCATTAATGGTTGACCTCACCGTCACTCTCAAGCCGTCGAACAAGCCGCTTGTTCAGGGCTGCCCTGGTGTTCCAAAGACATATGTGCGTATTATTCGTCGCTGAACGCACACCTTTTGAATAGATTTTGCTAACCATGGAAAGCCCGCTATCATTGGAACATTGGAAGTACGTGCGGTCAGTGACATCCCACAGCCCATCTCCGCGGTGCACATCAGCTTTGTCACGATAGATACCCTCAAATCGAAAGTGCGTGATGTCCCCAGCTCACTACGTAAAGTCAACTATCAGATGACGCAGAACATCAACGACAGAGTGATCTCCATGGATATTCCCTTCATCATCGGTATAAGGAATGGCGTTCCACCGACTTCTGAGAGTATGAGGGGTACTACAAGTCATAAGCTGGACGTTGTGGTACATTCTGGGAAATCTACCAAACAGTTTGAATTCCCCGTGGTTGTCACCACTTATGACACTTTGCCCCTGTACAGGCAGTTCAACGAGCCGATTTCAAAAGTGGTGGATAGTAGGGACTCGCATGTGATGATTGATTACTCGTTCCCTTCGAGTGCAATAGGGCCTGGGGAATATATTATGATAAATTGTAAGATCTCCGTGAACTCATTGTACCAAATACTGTCGGAACGGATCAAGTTGAAAAAGATCACCATGGAAATTGTGGAGATCTTTGACTGTCGTTGCGAGAAGTCATTCATCAGAGAATGTGTTATCTCGTCTACCATGAAGGGCTACAATGGGAAGTCCGTTGGATCCCGTGGGTTGAACGAATCGTTGAATATAAGGTTGGATGATTCGGAGGATAAGTTCAAATTGTTCCTCAAGCAACAGGACAAGCAGTTACTACAAGCGGACACGCAGCTGCAGAGGCCGCGAAACGACTTGAAACCTCTGGTTATTGAGCACTTGGACGATCCCATCCCATTTACGCATCACCAACCGATGACTAAACGGTCGGTGTTGTTCAGCACGTACTATGAGCTGAGGGTGCACTTCAAATTCTCCTGGGCCAAGGACGTTTCCATTGTGCAACCGATCACAGTGGCACCCTTTGATCGAAGCAAGAGCATCCACCTGTTGAAGTGGATCTTGAAATCGAGCGAATTGGCGGAATCGTTCCTACAGAAGTTGGAACAGGAACGCGGGAAAATCGGGTACAACAGCCACTACGACACGCTTGTGTACCCACAGCAGCGACCGGTGAAGATGACATCGAAGGAGGACAAGCAGGCTTTCATGTGAATCGAATAATGAACTGGATATTGAACCAATGGTAATAAAGTGTTGTTCATCATAGTAAAAAGCCTGCTTACATAACTTATTTTTTTTACTGTGTTTTAAGCCTTTCTATAACATTGAGCAGTAATTAAAGCCAAGGAACTAAAGAACAAAAGATGGAGATATACAAGGACAAGGACAATGGCACAACCGTACGCACCAGTCCTCAACAGCAGTGCGAACCTGGACCACCTGCAGGTGGAGATCCCGCTGTACACAACCTCTGCTGAGCGTGAGACGCTGGAGTCGCTTGGAGAGCTGTACTCCATTGTCACGGTGCTGGACATCGTGGAGAAGTCGTACGTCAAGGACACGCTGCCCGAGGGCGAGTACACGCCGCTGGTGCTGCGGCTGCTCGCCCAGTACAACACGCTGCTGAAGAGCGAGCAGGTTCAGAAGGATTTCGGGTCGCTGGCACAGTTCAAGGCCAAGTACGGGCTCAACGTGCCACAGGCGACATCGAGGATTGAGATTGGTGTTCCATCGACAGTGGAGCATGCGATAGTGCCACAGTCGACCTCTGCGAGCTCCACGGCGTCTGCAACGAACGCCCGTGCCGTGGCGGAGGCCACAGGTAACTTCATCACGCTGATGGATGCGCTTAAGCTGAACTACAGGGCAAAGGACCAACTGCATCCTCTGCTGAGCGACCTGATGACGAGTGTGAACAAGGTGAGCTCCAGGGAGTTTTCCGGAAGACCCAAGTTGATTGAGTGGCTGATCCGCATCAACAAGATGAACGTGTATGACGAGTTGAGTGATGAGGACTCGAGATCGTTGCTGTTTGATCTTGACAACGCCTACAAAGGGTTCTACACAATGTTGGAGTAAGAAGAGCTATACCCATGTTTTACAGTCTCATAACTATACCAGTAATTAATCCATGTTTGTATACTCAGTCTCAGATGATAGAATCAATCTCTCTAGCGTAGTTCAGCGTGTTCTTTACCAATCTTTCACTTGGGGTCATCTTGCAGTCGTCGTCACCGCAGCCTCCACACTCATCCTCGTCATCAAACACAGAGTGCTCCTTGATATCAAACTTCAGCACGCCCTGTGATGATTCCCAGCCTTGGTCCTGTGCCCAAGACTCCACCTCCTTCTCCGAGTTCAAGAACAGCAGATATTTGGCATTTGGCAGGGGCAATGACGAATAACTTCTCTCAATGGATCTCGAAATCTCCAGTCTGATTGTCTCGAGCAGTGTGGCGTCAAAGACGTTGAACTCCTTCAGCTTCAACTTCTCCTCGGACTCTGTGTTCTTGATCAGCGTGACGGCCTTATCGTAGTACCCTTCAAGCACCCAGTTGTCAATCTTGACCGGGTAGTTCAGGTACAGGTCAGTCTCAATGTTCTTGATGTGGCCCTGGAGGAACTCCAGCTCGCTGTGGAACTTGACAACGTCGCCCTTGGACAGCAGACGCAGCAGGTATAGCGACAGGATCTTGTTCTTCTTGCCACTCTTGGAGAGCGTGGTGTTGTTGGCCTGGTTGAAGTAGAAGCTCCACAACTGCAGCACGAGACTCTCAAACTTGGCAAGCTCGCCACAGTTGATCGCACATAGAGCACCGATCTCCAGAATGGACCGCGAGATCACCAGGTCCGACAAGTACTGCGCATCAGAGTCCAGCTTGGAGATCGTTGGGATTAGAAGCGAGTTCTCGAGAAGCAGCACTTGGATCTGCGGTAGAAGAGCGAGTGCGTCTGCGTGTGCATGTGCCTCGAACGACTGCTTCAGCTGGTTTGTCAATTGCTCGAGCGAAGGCATTGGAGAGCTTTAAAGAGTTGTGTTATCTGCAAGAGAGCTCTTTCTCTCTCTTTCTCTCTCTCTGTTTATTAGTTTACTTTAAATGGCATTTCGCCACTTTTCAAAAATATTCGCGCTTTCTGCCTCTTTGGGACAAGTTTCTGCAAACGGTAATTTTCGCGCAACTGTCGGAATTGAAGTAATTCCGACGCCCACATTTAATACTCGGTGATTTTATTCTATTTCAATTTGATTTTATAAGATCTCTGAGAGTTGTTTGCGTGTGGGGGAAGGGGCTCTCCAGGGTATCCAAGGAGCATGAGTACACGTAGGGGACTAAATGTCCCGACCAGGGTGCGCGCAACGCCGCTGGACGAGCTTTTCACGCGGCTGGAGCAGTTCCTGGTGCTTGAAGATGCATCGCCATCAAGCGCACTACAGCAGTTGGTACAGAAGCTGGAGGAGGACCCACAGGATGATCCTCTGCAGCAGATGAATGCGCTCGCGGACAAGTGCTTCAAATACATCGACGATATCCAGCGGCTTTCTCTGCAGAAACAACAGCGGCAGCTCGCTTCGGGCGATCCGGAGAAGTCATCGCTCATCACCATCTCATTACACGATATGAAGTTCTTCAATGATCTGCTGAACGTCATCGTCATTCAATTGATCTACCCGTTGCTCCCCAAGGACGTCGGGATCCCATTGGAGCAGCGAAGACTCAAGAGCTTTGCCAAAAGGCTCAAGATCTTTCAATACCAGAGAGTCTCTGGTGAACTTCACCCACTGATGATCACGATTGTTACGAGATTCTCCAACGTGTTCTCCCTCGGAGGTGACGTGAGTGAACTATTGATCAAGGGAAGTGGCCTCACAGATGTTCTCACACTACTTATGGTCCTCCTGCATGAGGATAACAACAGCTCTTGGTTACAGATGTATCAACTGTTTGAGTCTAAGAGCGATACCTACAACCTCTTTGGCATTTATACCGCATTGTTGCAAACAACGAGGGCTCCAGTATTCAAGACTTTCCTATCATCAAGACTTTCCCATATCACAATCAACAGACAGAACGGTGTTATAAGTCTGATCGACTTCATCGTCGGTATCAGAGACGATGAAGAGGTCAACATTGACAAGTTCAACAGTGTTAACAAGGTGCTCATGTCAAAGCCAAAGGACATTTCCTCAGTGGACTACTTCAACAAAATGTTTGACCAGATCTACGATATCCTAGTTCATATCAACAGACCTGTTTTGCTCTCCGTCGTGGTGAACTTTATCAGAGTCCTTTACAACAAGAATAAGAGAATCATCCAGGATTTCTTATTCAAGAGGATCTGGAAGACTTGGAATCCAAAACTGGCGGGGTTTGACGCTGGTGACACGGTGATAGTTGAAAAGGATCTTAATGACTCTACAAATGTCCTCATCTCATTGACAAAGGAATCCTCACCAGAGTTCCTGAACGATTTGTTCTCTCAAATTGTGCTGAGCCTCTGGTCTTACTTCTTCTACTTGAAGAAGAACAAGTTGGAGTATTCCACCATCGTTTCCAATATCCTCGTCTCATTCTTCACAATCACATCGAATAATGAATTTTTAGAGAACATCATCCTCAACTTGATCAATTCGCACGGTGAAGGCTGGATATTCCGTACCACTTTAGAGAACAAGCTCACTTCTATAGTGAAGAGCAGTCCACTGGATAATGAACTGACTAATTATCAAATATTGGAGGATATTGATCTGGGATTGATCGCCATTTGTGAATTGCTCGCTGATTTGAACAATGACATTGTGAGGACTCAATTCATTAGTGTGATGAACAGATGGATCTTGAAACAGGAAAAAGTTTCTACAAACTTGGAGATGGACGACAATCCATTCATCATGTTGATTGATCTCAAGTTCTTGGAAAAGGTGAATGAGAAGTTCAAAGATGCTCTGATGGATAAACCTGAGGACATCCTGCTGGTGATTAAGAACCTGTTGCATGTCAGATTTGAAAACGTGACTGAGCAACCAGATTCTCATACTGAAGTTGACTCGGATGATGAAGATGATGACCTGGATGAAACCAATGGGAACTTGAACATCCTATTAGAATTGCTCTCCGCAATTATCTCAGAGACGCCACCACAGGTATTGACCCCATACAAGGAAACCCTCACACAAATCTCCAAACTACTGGAACAGTCACCGAACGATAAGCACTGTGTTGCATTGAAGTCACGTATCGATGACTTGTTGGAAGGTGACCATAACCCAGTTGGTCAAGATGATGAATTGTCCCGTGATAAGGAGTTATTTACAAAAGCCATCACCAATATGAATGACCCACTGATCCCAATCCGTGCTCATGGACTATATCTTCTGAGGCAGTTGATCATGAAGAAATCACCTGTGTTGACGCTGGATTTCGTTTTGGAGTTGCATATAGTGCAATTACAGGATAATGAACCATTTATCTATCTAAACGTTATCAAATCGTTGAATGAGCTGATTGATTTTGACAAGCAGGGTACAGTGGAATTCCTCCTGAAGACCTACCAGAACACGAAGGAGAAACTGGATGACAGACTCAAGATTGGTGAGGTTTTGGTGAATTTCATCGATCGTCAAGGTGAATTGCTTACTGGTGACCTTGTGTTTGGTGTTATGGGCGCCACGCTCAACGTCATCAGAGACTTTGAAGAGGACGATAAGATGAGAATGTCAGCTATCTCGTTATTGGGTGAATCTCTCCGAACAAATGCCCTAGGGTTGGAGAAGTTCATTAAAGATTCGTTGGATTGTGCTATTGGTGTATTGGAGTTGGAGAAGACTGACATCATGAAGCGAGCAGCTGTGGTGTTGATCTCAGATTTGATCTCTTTCGGTGGATTGGATATCGTTCCAAGAGGATATGGTGCTAAACTTCAAAGGGTGCTTAGGTACGAGAAAATGAGGGCCTCGGACTACTTGTTGGTGGAACAGATTACAAAAGTGGAGTCCATCATTGAAGATCTCAAGAGGGATAAACTCACCCCATCTGCACCTTCGCAGTTTGATAAGCTCAAGATAGCAGAGTTATAGAGGACTAGTTGAACATGATCTATAGGTATTTGCTGTAGTCGAGAACAATCTGTCCTAGCACCACGTAACGTCGTCAAAAACGTCGTCGGCCTTGGTAGTCTACTACTTGCTGTACATTCAAAGACATGCGAGAAACTTTTGCCAATTTGGCTGGGATGCCCACCATGATCACCAAATCTTCACAATCGATAACCTGAGGAGTCAAGACCAATGAACTTCTACAGCGTATAAGCAATCATTAGGCATTTCATTATAAGAATATCACAAAGTCTCCTGTTCAGCCTCTAACTCTCCTAGCTGCTCCATCTCAAGCACAACTCTAGGTCTCTTGAACCACTTCAATGCCAAACTACTCAGAACAACACTGATGGAACTCAAAGCCATCGCAGCACTTGCCCACACAGGCGACAATCTCGTGTTATTGTGCGGATAGATCACACCAGCAGCAATTGGAATACCAATGGCGTTGTAACAGATTGCCCATCCAAAGTTGAAACGAACCCTGGTAAAGACTTTACGACTCAGCTTCAAGAGTGTCAAAAGCGTAATCAATGGGTGGGTAGGCGATAACAACACAAAGTCAGAAGAAGTTAGTGCAAGATCCGAACCAGACGCAAGAGCAACACCAACATCAGCAGTGGACAACGCTGGGGCATCGTTGATACCATCACCCACCATTGCAATCACTGGTGGTTTTCCATTCACAAAGGTTGTGTCACGGATCCATTTGATCTTATTGGCCTTCTCCTCTGGTAGCACCTCGGCAACAACGTTATCAATGCCCAATTCTTTGGCAATGGTCTTGGCGGTGGTTTCATTATCACCAGAGATCATCCAAGTCTGGATACCGCTCTTCTTCAGCTCCTTGATCACATTCTTCGCCTCAGGACGGATCTCATCACGACATGCGAGCACTAGAATAGGTATGTGTTGATCAGTATGGAAGAACTTCTGGCATCGCAATGCCACAATAATGATACTCTTTCCCTGAAGCTTCCAATCATCAAGAATCTTGCGTTGGTGAGATGTCAAGCTGACCTTGTTCTCCTCCATGAGCTTCTCATTACCCAACAACACGCTTGTAGGTTTCAATTGCCTCCATAGACTGTCCTCTTCATCATCTTCAATATCATTCAGCACAACAGCACCACTAAGACCCCTACCGGCAATCTCATGAATCTCCGGAACTTTGACCTTGCCAAGTTTGACCCTCTGTTCCTCACAAATTTTGTCAATAAAGGTCTTCACAGCCCTAGCCAATGGATGGCTCGAATTCACCTCCATGTCTCTTGCCACTTGCAATGCAAATGTTTTGATGGACTTGTCAGCATGCACAGCAAAGTTTGTGATCTGTGGTTCACCACCAACGGTCAATGTACCAGTCTTATCAAAGCACACAACGTTGATTTTGGAACCTTGCTGGAAGGCCAAACCACCACCACGAGCCAAAATACCATTCTGAGCTGCCAGGCCAGCACCAACGAACAATGCAGTTGGAGCAGCCAAGCCAATACCACATGGACAAGCAATGACAAACACTGAAATGGCAAATTCCAAAGACCAAACTGCCCAACCACCGATATCATTATCCATGTAATGTGGAGGCAAAGAACCAGAATATCCCAACGCCAACCAAACGACCCAAGTAACGATGGCGAGAACGATAATCAATGGAACGAAGTAACCAGTGAGGATATCTGCAACACGTTCGATTGGAGCTCTGCGCATTTGTCCGTCTCTCACAGTGTTGACAATGTGATCCAAGAGGGAAGTACCATCTAATGCTGATAATTTTGCAATGATAGATTGGGGGCCCTTGTTCACAGTACCGGCAAACACTTGCTGACCTGGTCCATGGACCACTGGAACTGACTCACCTGTTAGAGCACTCTCATCGAATTGGGATTCACCTTGGATGATGATACAATCCGCTGGTGGGGATTCTCCAGGGACGATACGAATGAAATCACCAACTTCGAGCAAGTTGATCGGTGTCAGTCTGTCCTCTCCCCATGATTGTTCTGAGAATTGAGTCAAGAGTGTGGCACTTTTCGGTTTCAACGACCCTAAACTTGTGATCGCCTCCGCAGTTTTACTCTTGGAGTAAGATTCCAATAATCTGCCAATCAAGAGGAAGAAACTTAAGAACACCACAGAATCAAAGTACGTGGAAGTGAAACCGTGTCCACTCTCTGGTGAAATGTGTGCACTGAGACCTAAGAGAACAATACTGGCAACGTAGGAAACGGTTGTTCCCAAAGACATTAGCAAGTTCATGCTTCCAAATCTGAATAATCTTCTCTTCCAAGGTGTCTTATGCTTCCACAGGGATCTAATCTCCTTAAACGCCTTCAAGTGGAAGATATCAGCTGCAAAGAAGTAAACCGGTGTAGCGAGGAAAAACAAGATCCAAGTCATTCTAGAAACGTTACCGGTCCACAAGGGTTCGTCAAGCCACATCTTGAATGGGTTCATCTTTGGGAGAAGAGACATACCAACGATACCAAACACGAAGGTTGGGATGGCCAAGACGGTAGTGAGGGCCAATCGGTAGGCAATCTTCAATGTCTCCTGCTTGGCAATGCGACGTAAGTGCTCATCAAGGGTCACATCCTCGATGATTTCGACCTCAAAGTTCTTGTCCTTGATCGCTTGGATAACTGATCTGATGGTGAAAGATGGAGGAGATGGAATGTATGTGAACTTGACAAAGGGATGTTGCAAGGTGATTGGGTCGTCAATGACGATGGCATCACCATGGCGGTGTAAGATATCTATGACTGCCTCTGGGCAATGTTCACAGAACATACCGGAGACCTTAATGTTCACTGTGCGGGTCAACTTCTTCACACTGGCATGGTTGATCCGCGTGGTGCTTATGACGTTAAAGTCAAATCCACAATCCTCAACGGTGTCTTTCAACAGGTTCAATTTCTCAGGGTCCTGGGAGTCGAGGATGAACACCCCAGATTTGGAGACCACTGAGATGGCCTGCTCGACGAGGAAGGGCAAGTCAGTAACGGCAGTGGATATCGAAGAGGCACAAGCGGCACAGGTGATACCACCAATGGCAGCGTTGACACGATACTTGGTTTCCCTCTCCACGGGGAGTAGTTCCACAAGAATAGCACCATATCCTGAGTCCTTGATGGATTGGATGATAACGTTTGCAACCTGTTTGTTTGGGACAATGACCACGGCAGTGTTGTTGACCGGATCGACTGAACAACTCATTTCATCAAATTTGTACTTGGAGAGTGCCTCCTTGATAGCAGTTGTCACATTGGAAGCACACGCAGAGCAAGTCATTCCAGAAATAGTGTATAGTGCTCTATACTCAAGCGATTCTGAAACTACCTGTGTCAACTCTGACGAGTTATCCCCATCGGTTGATGGAGCTGTACTCTTCTTCTCAGAATCCTTGCGGCATTCCGAGCAGTTCTCCCTGTGTGTTTTGAGATTCCTCTGTCTTCTCATGAAGTTCCACCAGGATGTAGGATCCTTGGACTTGTGCAGGAGTTGGGCATCAGCAGCCCGGAGTACATAGTCCTGGACGATGAAACCAGCGTCCTCGATGGCCTCAATGGCAGCCTTATACGTTCTTTGCAGCACGTCGCCATCCTCACACGACACTGTGATCTTTGCGTCGTCGATGATGCGGACCGCTGCCTTGGGTCTTGTGTCCTGCTGTGCCATGCCAGTGTCTCTTGCCTCGAGCATGTAGATCTCGCCTAGGGCACGGAAGATGGACTTCTCGCAATCCTCGCAGTGGATGTTGGCCACTTCGATAGTGAGTACTTGCATCCTGTATTGTTTAATGATGGTCAGTGTGAAGTGTGAGGTGGGCAGGTGGGCAGGTGGACACACAGCACCCTTTATAGTGATCGAGTTGATTGTGCTGATTGAGCTGATTGACTGACCAGCGATAAAGACTCAGGTGAATTAATAATTGGGCTTCAGTCTTGCGGGTTTTCACCTCTGGGCGGGCGGTCGCAGCAGTAGTGCTCTCGAGTCTCTTGGCTGCTGGATAACACGCTGTCCCTTGTTATAAATGTGCTCATTCCAAGAGCTTCAAGCCCCAAAGAACGAGCATATTGCGGTTCATCGATATGTATACTTTCCCATTTCGGCAATTTCCTTCTTTGGGCACTTTGTCTGGTGTTCCACTCGCGAATATTTCCTGTTTCTGTCTATTTCCCCATTTGGTATTTTAGCTGCTATCGATTATGTAATGTCTTATCTAATTATTTACGTACTCAGAAACTGGAAGAAAAAAAAATCGAAAATCTCCCAAAGTGAAGAAAAAAAAAATGGCCACACACACGAAGAGCGACAGGCAAACGGGAACATATTTTAGAAGACCCACCAGCAAAGGCCACCACCCCCCCCCACAATGTCCACGTCCAGCTGCAGATTCTACGAGAACAAGTACCCAGAGGTCGACGACGTCGTCATGGTCAACGTCCAGCAGATTGCTGAGATGGGCGCCTACGTGAAGCTCTTGGAGTATGACAACATCGAAGGTATGGTGCTGCTCTCGGAATTGTCCAGAAGACGTATCAGATCCATCCAGAAGCTCATCAGAGTCGGCAAGAACGAAGTCGTGGTCGTGCTCAGAGTGGACAAGGAGAAGGGCTACATCGACTTGTCCAAGCGTCGTGTCAGCTCCGAAGACGTTGTCAAGTGTGAGGAGAGATACACAAAGTCCAAGGCTGCCCACTCCGTCCTCAGACACTGTGCCGAGAAGTTCGGCATGCCGCTCGAGACGCTGTACCAGACCATCGGCTGGCCACTGAGCAAGAAGTACGGCCACTGCTACGACGCCTTCAAGGTCTCCATCACCGACCCATCCGTGTGGGATGGTATTGTGCCTCCAACCCCAGACGTTCTTGAGGAGCTCAAGTCCTACATCGCCCGCCGTTTGACTCCACAACCCACCAAGATCCGTGCCGACGTTGAGGTCTCGTGCTTTGGCTACGAAGGTATCGACGCCATCAAGGAGGCCCTTAGAGCTGCGGAACAAGTGTCCACCGAACACATGCAGGTCAAGGTCAAGCTGGTTGCTGCTCCTTTGTACGTCATCTCTACACAGGCTTTGAACAAGCAGCAAGGTATCGACTTGTTGCAGCAGGCCTTGGATGTCATTGAGGAGAAGATACTCGCTTATTCTGGTTCCGCCACCGTCACAATGGCTCCAAAGGCTGTCACCGCTACAGAGGACGCCGAACTCCAGGCTCTCTTGGAGAGAAGCAAGGAGGCTGACGAGGACTCTGCTGAGGGATCTGACGAGGAGAGTGACGAGGAGTAACCGCTCTTTTTGGAGAACACTGATATAATCCCCTTTGCATTCTTTCTTTGTTTCTGCTCATTGTTCCTTTTGATGCTCAGACAGACACGATAATGATCTTTGCTGTGTACATTTACGATTCTGTTATTAAAATAAAATAAAGCTAAAGTCTATAGACTGGCGTAGTCTTTCGTGTACATGGTTGGTGTGAGCTCCTCAGATTTGTGCTCTTGTAACAACTCTTCGAAGTCGCTCAACCGCTCAGCTTCAAAAAGGGCATTATCCATCTTGGCAGGGAAACAGTTCATGATGAGTTCAAACCGCTTCAACTTCTTGAAATTGATGAGCCCAAAGATGTTGAACTTTGGTGAGATGTGTAGTAGGTCTGCCATCAAATGGATTGTACTGAAAGAATCCGCAACGTCCTTAATTTTGAGCTCAGTCAACTTGGTGACTCTACTATCCAGCTGCTTGATCTTGGAATAGTCACCCACAACTTCGAGAAACCGCAACGATGTGAGTTGAAGCTTCCCCTTTAAAGATACATACATGTGGAACAGTGCGAACCAGAATTTCCTGAACAGCACCCTATTGAATCCATTGTGTGTCACAAGCGTCAGATCCTTCAAATGGGACAAGATGTTTGCAACTTGTGGATTCTTAAAGAATTCATCATACAGGTGGAACTTCCTGTTGATCTGCACTCCCAACGCCACATCTGCTTTAGCATGAGTACATGTAAGATGTGATAAGGTAAGCTTCTTCAACGCAACTGAATCACAGTTGGCAATGATCTTTCTTGCCATGTTTGGATCAGCAAACGATACGGATAGACTGGAAACATTGTTCAATGTCATTCTCAAGGAGGTTCCAATCTTGTATAAGTCCATGAGAAGCTCGCCTGTGTAGAGCATCTTCACCAACTTTGCCAGGTTGCGCATATTCACTCCTCTTTCCATTTTCAAAGACCTGATGAAATCGAAATGACGAACGTTGTGCGATAGATTAGCATATACGCTGTTAGGGAACTGGATATCAATACAGCAGTATTTCAAGTGCACGAACAGTTTGAGAACCTTTGCAGTTAGCGAGTCAGATATTTTGGTCTTCTGCGTCTCATGTAAATCGTCACCACAGTCAAATTGGTATTTAGTCAACCGGCTCACTGTCATGTTGGAATGGTCAATGCCCTCAGGTATGACGATGTGGAAACAACGGATAGAGTAGATCAAGTTTGACAGTTTGATGGAGCCACTGTAGTTGTACTCCTGTTTTATCAGGGTCCTCAGTAGCTTATTTAATGACTTTCTTCCCGTCACCAGGGTGTAATCCGTGGGATACTCGTAGTTCCTCTTTCTCTTGTTGATGTTGAGAGGCACATTACCCACAAGAATGACAATTCTTTCGTACAGCAGGGGCATGGCGACTTTATAGATTGCCTTACAGCACTGTGCAAGCTGTCTCCTATCCTTCTGATCACAGCTGCGACGTATTACCTCCTTGAGGAGTGGCGTGGGGAATCTCTCAAAGAAGCTCATTGACCAAATGCCAACATCAGAGTCCCGTGAAAAGGGCTAAACCTCGGCCAGAGATGCCTCCTTTTTTTACCCCATTCTTCTGGTATGGCTCTTTATTGTTGCAAATTCCCTCGTCGAACAGGCCAAGCAGCTTTATCCTCCTCAAAATGACGAGCAATTGGCAAAACCTGAGAGAAATATGTACAGCGTTATGCACATTGCATAGTCGGAATTTTACTCATTTCCGACTTCCCACTTTGCCTGGTTTCAATTTCTAATTTAATACGAAGAAGAACGAATGTGTTTTGTGGAAATGGAGGACGGCCGTGTTATCAGCGTTGGGTCTGAGAGTGTGATCTTTACATCTTTACACGTTTGATGAAGCCGCTATTGTATACCCGTGCCACGCTTTCTCAGGGACTCAGGACCCTCTCTCGAGGTTATGTCTACCGAACGATATCAAACTCGAGAGCCAATAACCAGATCTCCAGGGCATCTGACTACACGTCGCTGCTACTGGAGAAGAACCTCATGCACAGGAACCACATTCCACTGGAGTCTGCTGCGCTGCGGTGCACCATTTTCGATGGCCAGGGGAACCTGGTTGCGTCGTCACAGGACGTCAAGCGCCATGCATTGATATCCGAGCATGGCTTGTTTCCTAGAGACTTGCGGAAGATCGACAAGACGAACCACAGCGTGGAGATTGCGCCCTCGATCTCTGTGCGAAAGGAATCTGTGCTGGTGAACCTGTTACACATCCGTTGTCTCATAAAGGCCGACACGGTGATCCTGTTTGACGACATGAGCTTGAGATCGAGCAGAGCACAGTCACAATTCATAGAGGAGTTGGAATCGAAGCTGACAAGCAAGCAGTCCGACCTGTCGTATGAGATGAAGGCTCTTGAAGCTGTGCTGGTGAGTGCAATCACGAACTTGGATGCTGAAATGAAAGTGCATACGACGGTGACGAGAGGCATCGTGAATGAACTGGAACAAGACGTCACTAGTGACAAGCTGAGGTTCCTATTGATACAGAACAAGAAGATCTCTACCTTTGCCCAAAAGGCCACGCTTATCAGAGACGTTATCGAGGAGCTGCTGGAGAACGATGACGATTTGGCAGGATTGTACCTCACCGATAAGCACTTGCGCAGGCCCCGTGCCATTGACGATCACGCAGAGGTGGAGATGTTGCTGGAGTCCTACTACAAGCACTGCGATGAGATTGTGCAGACGATAAACAGTGCCATCTCGAACGTGCGAACGACGGAGGAAATCATCAACATCATCTTGGACTCCAACAGAAACCAGCTGATGCTCTTGGGTTTGAGGTTCTCCATCGGGCTGCTCAGTCTGGGTGCTGGGATGTTTATTGCCTCCGCATACGGCATGAACCTGGAGAACTTCATCGAGGATGAGGACTACGGCTTCCCGATGGTGGTTGTGTGCAGTGTGATTCCCATTGGAATTCTGTTCTTGTACAGCCTGAAGCACCTAAGAAGACTGCAGAGGGTGACGATGATGGGCGACAGATACAAGTCCGTGAGGGACAAGTTCTAGTGGCACTGGTGTGGTCTACATTCTATATAAGAACATAGATAAGTGGTATAATGAAGTAACGATATATTATAAAATGGCATCCTTTGTAGGATAAAGACCGTACTAAAATAAAGAATTATGCTAAAGCCCGCTCATTGCGCTTGCGCTTCTTCAGAAATTTATTTATATCAGTTGAAACTTTTGTAGACATAAACACTGTACACCAAACATACAGAGATATACATACACACACACACAATGGATCTCGAGTGGCGAGCGGTGCTGCTTATGGAGATTTTCCCCGACACAGCCTTCGAAACGGCGATGCAGTATCTCAAGGAGAACGACGGTGACGTTGACAGGGCCACGGAGTGCATTCTCAGCGAGAATCTCATCCTGGCCGCACACAAGGACTGGATCGTCCAGGAGGGTGGCGAGGTGGAGATGCAGAAGTTCGAGGAGGCGGACAACGGACTCTCTCTGGACGAGGAGAGACTGATGGAGGTGACGAGGTTGTCGCTCGACGAGGTGAAGATGTACTTGGATAAGAACGGACACAACGTCCCAGAGACGCTCATTGATATTGTTGTTGCTTATGAAGAGCAGTATAGGGAGCATCTGATGAGGTTCGAGCAGAGGAAGATGGCCAGGAAGAAGAAGAATCAAAGGACGACGACATCCCGTGTGCAAGCAGATTACACCAAGAAGAGCAACAAGAATAGAGAGTCTCCAAAGGATGACAACATTGGCAAACCTACGTACATATTCCATCCGGCCAATTCAGAAGTGAGAGAGCTGTCGGATATCGTTTTCTCAGAGCCAGATTTGGTTGGGATCAACTGGAACTTCTACATCGACCTGCTTGTATTCTGCCACGGTGATCTATCCAGGGTCGTTGAGATGGCCATATTTGTGTTTGAGCAGGATGCGGTACAACTCACGTTCCTGAACAAGAGGTATGCTTCGATGCTAAATGAATCCGAGTCGTCGTCTTCTCTGAGCCGTGACAATGTGGTGGACTATTCCAAGCTGCCCAATCGACCACTGGACGCTGAGAATGATTTCCAGACTGTCAAGTCGAAGAGGAGAAACAGGTTTCCAATTTGCACTCCACCAACCACACCGATATCATCACCATCATCATCATCACAGATTTCAAAGTCATATGATCGACTGGGCCTCCAAGAGAACCAGGAACAGCTCTTGTTGCGAGGATTGAGGCTTGCAAGAGAAAACAATGTATTGGACTTGCACGGGTTCCACACGGACACTGCCAAACGGGCCGTGGGGCTGGTCCTCGCACAGTGGTGGGCCGACGAGCTGCACACGCGCTCGCTCGAGGGCACGGAGGGCTCCACGGTCAACGCCCGCCACGTCGAAGCCCTCAACATCATCACGGGCAAGGGAATCCACAGTGAGCGAGGCATCTCCAAAGTACGGCTCCAGGTCAGAAGCCTGCTGGAGAAAAGCCCCTACAAGTACCACGAGGACTCTGCCTCGTTCCTGGTCTACGGAAAGAAGCTGTGAACTGTCCACTCCCTCATCAATTGATCAAATTGGAGCTCAATCTATTGAATCCCATTGAACGTAGTTACGAGTTGGTCGGACATAAGTCGAACATAAGTCAAAAACAATGTCCCAAAGAGGAAATTCTCCTTATTTGGGACTCGACACCCTCACACCAAACAGCCGTTGCCCTGCCATGGAAAAATCAAAACAAATCAAAACAAATCAAAACAAATCAAGACACAACGAACGGTCTCCCCATAACTAACGCCTGCTGCGCTGCCTCTCAACCTGCTGGCTGTCCACAGAGGTGTGCCGCTCCTTCTTTTTCCACTGCCTGTTCTTCTTGTCCTTTCTTTTGGAGTAAGGCTGCCATTATTCCGCTGCTCTTTTCAACCATTTTGCCATCTCGTTGTTTCACATTGGGAAGCGCGTCAACCAAACCGTTTTAACCCATGAACTTCTCCGAGATCGGTGTCAGGTCGCGCAAGACCGGTCTCAAGGCCCCTGCCAACGTGCGCAGAGACGAGCACAACATGGAGGATCTCGATGACTTCTTCCAGGACGACCGCACACTGGTGAACAGGGGAGACGCGGTCCCCAGCACGAGGATTGTGTTCACGGACCCTACGCAACGCGAACGGCCAGCCACAACAATGACAACGACAGACGACACTCTACGTCCACTAAGGTCGCCCTTGCCAGATAGCGTACCCAGCCGACTAAGATCCAGCTCCATTGGAAAGAGGAATTTTCTTAGGAGCACCCTTACAGATGATGGCGAGCGATATGATGATGCGATGGAGCATCAACCTCCAACGTCAGCAGCTTCTAATAACGTGGACGTCGTTGACATGGACATCGATGAGGACTCTCGAGGAAATATCCGTATGGTCAATGAGATTGGATACATGGATCCACCACCAGATTTCCATGACGTTTCATTTGGTGATATCGACATGAATCATCCTTCCCCCTCACCAATGCCCTCAAGGGAGCAGCAGCACAAGGATCCAAGACTAAGGCCCGTTGTTGGACAGAAGTTATTCGTGTCAAGTGATGACGAAGATGACAAGTATTATTCGCAAAATAAAATCGTGTCGAACTATTCTCAACGTCAACGGGAATTGGAGAGAAATACTACGAGTCGTAAAGGCCGTTCAAGGCACAAGACACCAACGGGGTCACGGAGCCATACACCTACACGTATATCGCCCCTAAGGGGTGTTCCATCTCAACTGCACAGTCCGTTGAATCCGTCATCACGAAAGATCTCGAGCATTTCCAGGATCATTGCCTCGGGTTCCAAGAGAAACGTTCATCAACGGAAGAGAAACAGCTTTGGTGATTACGATGAGGACGATGAACAGAGTGAATTTGAAGAAGGCCGCCATGATACTTTCAACTCGGATTCTTCTGAAGATATCGATTCGCAACCTGTGAGAGTATCAACGAGGAAGAGACAACCTACAAAGAAACAACCTCCGAAGAAACAACCTGTGAAGAGAGAACCTGTGAAGAAACAACTATTTTCACGAAATGCCACTGAAACAACTCCCACTGCTAGCGCATCGGGTCTTCGCTCAAATAGACGAGTCATTAAAGATGACGATGAGAGTGGCGAGAGCGAAGAACTTGATCAATTCGATGATTTCAAGGCACCACCGAGCCGGGGGAGACCACTGACCAAGAGAGTTCCAGTTTCAAGACAGCAAAGTCCTGGGATATCTGAAAGTCATATCAATGTTGAGACGTTGAGACAAGAGCAAGAATCCAGGTCATCTTCAAAGATGCCTGGATCTGAAGCACCCACGAGACGTTCATCCCGTGTTCGTGTTGCGCCTTTGGCGTATTGGAGGAACGAGAGACAAGTGTTTGTCAAGCGTCAGGGAGAACAATTACCATCGATGGCTGAGGTTGTCCATGTTAAGGAGCCACCAAAGATTATACGTTCGAGAATGACATCGAGGGCACCATCTAGGGCACAATCTAAAGCTAGGGGACGTCGTACGAGGAATCTCACTTCGAGAAGACCGTCATTGCCGAGGATTAATTCCTCTAGGGGAGATTCTCTCTCACGGACGACGATGACGACGACTCTTTCAGAAGATGAGGATGAGGCTGCTGTCGGTAATGGAGAGTACAGTGGATCTGAATGGATCAAACAGGGGTTTCTCAAGATTGACACGTTCGAGAAGCATGGGTCCGATGCTAAGTCGAACCGACTGATAGCATGGGCTCCTGGGACGGAGGCTTATTCGACGAGTGTTGTCAGTGCTACTGATAACTTCAAGCTTGCCATCCTATTTGACAAGAACCGTGAGTTCATTGCCTCCGGAATGATGTCGATCCCGCCCGGTGGGTCCAAGAACCTAAAGAGCACCGACACGACGTACTTTGTGTTCTACTGCATCAATGGCATTCTGGAGGTGACCTTGAGCGGGACCGTGTTCTTGATCAAAAAGGGCTGCTCGCTCGAGGTTCCCATGGGCAACTTCTACCAGTTCGAGAACAAGGGCCGGAAGGACGCCACGTTGTTCTTCGTGCAGACAAGAGGCCACGAGGTGGAGGACGAGTGATGTAATGTACTACGTATTAATGAAAGTCCCCCCCCTCCGGGATACCCTCCCCACTGGTTGTATAATGCATAGTGCATATATAGTGCGCTGGGCCAGACTGCTTGTCAAGTGGTTACAAGTGCTTACAAGTGGTTACAGGTGGTTATTGCGCTTCATAACCGCATACGAAAAACGCGGACCCTGCATACGGGGAACGACAACGTAAACACCAATCCACACCCAGAAAGCGCGTGTATACCGTATAGGTAGTTCTCTGTATGTTATACGAAGGGTGGGTGTGGGTGCGTGACGTGTGTGCAAACAGATCTACTTCTATCAGAGTTGTTCGCCATAGAATAATTGTAAGAAACGCTGTTGCTGGTGGCCTTATTCAACATTAGTAAAATCGACCCACTTTTTTCATTTTTGTTGTGCATTGTGCCACAAAACGCTAAATATGGCGAGCTCCTTATATAAAACGCTGTGTTCGCTTTACTTTACTTTACTTGCGCTTGTATAGACGTCAGACACACAAGCACACAAGCACACAAGCACCTTACTCATAGACATCCACAATGTTCGCATCCACAGTCGCTCGCGCAAACTTCAGATACACAGCTGCCCGCCGCACAGCACAGCCGGCACTCATGCTTACATACGTCTCGTTGGGCTTGACGTTGCCCTTCCTGTTGCCCTTGAAGCAGCACTACGATGGTGTCAAGATGACCGATGCTCTGGTCGCATCCACCTTGGTGAGAATCTGAATTGACTTCCTCTTTTTTGTTTGCTGTCATGGCTGCACTCTATAGACCACTGGGTCCTCTGGTTAGGGCATTGTGCTTGTTTCTTTGTTTTTGGGTTAATTACGGTATAATTTTGGGATTGATTTAGGATAAAAGGTTGATTCACGGTTTTCTTTCTTAACTATCTGTAGTATGTTGTGTGTGTACGTGTTATATGCTCCTGGATTAATTTGAACATGGTTGATGGAATAAAGGTCTCTGACTTTTTTGTGTCACTGTTCTGTTCTACGGTTAAAAAGAGCATTCGAATATAATAGCAAGAAATTAAAAGAGTCATTTGACATCTGTTGCTCTACCGATGTATTCTTCTGATAGTCTCGGGTCGCAATTGACAAGCACGTGTCTAAGTATGGTGTTGATCTCCTCTGGGTGTTCCAGCATCATGTTGTGTCCTGTTTTATCCAGCGTCACGTACTCAACATGTGACCCAAGTAAATCTCTATAACTGGAACCACCATTCTTTGTGACTTTGTCCTCCGCACCGTCCAACACGACAAACTGTCTCTTTGACGTTGTGAAATGCGAATGCATCTCCAAGATCTCCTCGATTTGGAGTGGTTTCCAACAAAGTGCGTGCGATAGCACGTTTTGAGAATTCGTAGAGATGTTGAACTTGAACTGTTTGAACTTATTGAAGTCTGCAGTTGTGGAGTCTGAGGCAAACAGTCTCTTGAGTGAATGTGAATGGATATTGTTGATACGGTCCAGTTTACGGAATATGGTAAACAACCAAGGCATTTGAAGAAACAACTTGAGCATAAAAGTTTGGAAACTCGTTCTCTTGAAGCCAACTTTTGGTGGTGCCATGAACACCACAGTCTCCACCTGTGATAATGATTGGACCAACTTGATACAGACCTGTGTACCGTATGAATGGCCCACGAGAATAATCTTCTTATCATGGAGTTCCAGTCTCTTTAATAACGATTCCACAGAAGTTGCGAAATTGTCCAGCGTTAGCTCAAATCCAGGAGTATACGTACTAAGCCCACTTCCTGGGAGGTCTAATGCAACGACATGGGCGTATCGTGAAGTCTCCTCAATCTGATAATCAAACTGTTGCAAGTTGCCTCCCAATCCGTGGATGAATACCACTAGTGGAATGTCGTCTGATAGTAGTTTCTTCTCAAGTGGATGAGGGACGTTGACGTAGTGGATCTCACCAATGTCTTCCAACTTCATGAATGACTCGTGCTCCAACGTCACTGCGGACTTGAACGTGGTGGAGTCCTCCACCAGCATTTGCTCCAATGGCGTGTGGACCGCAGAGGAGCACAATGCCGTCCAATAGTGCTGCAAAGACGACAGAAGTGAGTTCGGGTACGACTCCTCCTGCCTGGCAAGCTCCTTGTACTGTTCGATGGCCATGATGAAAGAAGTAAATAGAAAATAAGGAACGTGTGTTGTTCGTATATTGTTGTCTAGTACATTACAGCCTGCAGGGGGCGGGGGGAGGGGTCGCAAAGGTTTGGAGCCCATGTAAACATCCGGACATTATTACATCCAAACACCGAGTGGACTACGGGACTACGGGGACTACGAGAATGCTGGAATGCTGGAAAGTGGGACTAGAAGACTACCTGCTTAATTTGGTCGCGTTTTACTTTTACCCGTCGCGCGTTTCCTTGCTGAGTGCTGACGTGTCTGCCGGGCAGTACGTTTCTTGACTCCTCAAACTTGTTTCTGGCCCCGAACGACGAGCAACAACACCAACAGGCATCTCCCACTGCTATTCATCCACCATGGCGCGCTCAGATGCCCGTCTACTGCGATTTGCAGCCGTTGCTGTCGGTCTGATTCTGACTATCTTCATTCTGTCCAAGGGCTCCTCCACCTCGTATATGGGCTCCTCCTCAGGTTCTTCTGGTTCTTCCTCCCCAGGCCTGACTCCACCAGCAGGTGGCTCCTCTGATGGATCCAGTGCTGCTGCTGTTGCTGCTCCTAAGAGTGTGAAGATGAGCCTTGTCAGCAACGGTTTGATCACCAACACCGTCAACGAGAAGGGCTTGAAGAAGCAGTCCACTAGGGGTACTGTCAAGGCCTGTTTTGTGTCTCTCGCCAGAAATAGAGACTTGTGGTCCCTCATTGGCTCCATCAGACATGTTGAGGACCGTTTCAACAAGAAGTTTGGCTACGATTGGGTCTTCCTCAACGATGAGGAGTTTACTGAAGAGTTCAAGAGAACCACGACGGCACTCATCTCTGGTGAAACCAAATACGGCTTGATTCCAAAGGAGCACTGGTCCTTCCCAGAATGGATCGACTTGGAGAAGGCTGCAAAGACCCGTGAGGACATGAAGAAGGCCAACGTCATCTATGGTGACTCTGTTTCCTACAGACACATGTGTCGTTTCGAGTCTGGTTTCTTCTATAGACATGAGCTCTTGAAAGATTACGAGTACTATTGGAGAGTCGAGCCTGATGTCAAGTTGTACTGCGACATCGACTATGATATTTTCCAATTCATGAAGGACAACAATAAGAAGTACGGTTTCACCATCTCTCTGCACGAGTATGCTGGTACCATTGAGACATTGTGGTCCACCACGAAGGAATTCATGAAGCAATATCCACAACACGTCCATAAGAACAACATGATGGACTTCATCTCCGATGATGGTGGTGCATCTTACAACTTGTGTCACTTCTGGTCCAACTTTGAAGTCGGCTCCTTGGATTTCTGGAGAGGCGAGGCCTACTCCGCATACTTTGAACATTTGGACAAAGCTGGTGGTTTCTTCTACGAACGTTGGGGTGATGCTCCAGTGCATTCCATTGCTGCTTCCTTGTTCCTCGACCGTTCCGAGGTCCACTATTTCCCAGACATTGGTTATTTCCACCCTCCTTTCAACAACTGTCCTATTGACGATGAGTACAGATTGCAGCATAACTGTATGTGTGACCCGAGTGAAGACTTCACTTTCAGGGGCTATTCTTGTGGTAACCAATTCTTCAAGGTCAACAATATGGAAAAGCCAAAGAACTGGGAGAAGTTTTCCTGAGCTTTCATGAATCTCTTTTATTTGCCTATAATGTTGACTCTGTTTCCTCCGTGTAGCATACCAAGATGCAAGTGCTGGATTGGATCCCTCTGGACAGGCTCCGCACTTGAATTAAACTGAATTACTGTGGAACCTTGCTCTCAAGCTGATTGACCACTACTTAACAGCACAAGTCTTATAGTGGATTTACAGTTGCAACTCTGGCGAATCAAGGTTGAAGATTGGTTTGTGGCTACACTAGTTATAAGAAGCTGTTAGGCTCTATCGGTCCTTGTTTCATGCTAAAACATAGAAGCTTCTCATAAATGTGGGGAAAGACTGTCAACTGATAACGCTAAATATACTGGTATTGCTGACAGTCATACTGATATCCAACTGGTGGTGATATCCCTGTGCCATTGGATCTGTCCTATCATCAGTGCGTAGTACACATGATATAGCACGTGATAAGACATTCCGACTTGTATTTTTTTTTGCTTTCTTTTTCTTTTATCAACCAAAAAAGGGCGTCGCGACAGAACTTTAATTATTTTTCCGATAACCCAATAAACCTTTGATCTCGAGAACCGTTCTAACTTCTCTCTAGACACAACTGCAAGGGCTTTTCCCACGCCAATTCATCCACCATGGCGCGCTCAGATGTCCGTCTGCTGAAGTTTGCAGCTTTTGCTGTCGGCCTGATTCTGACCTTCTTCGTTCTGTCCAAGAGTTCCACCACCTCATATGTGGGCCCCTCCTCTGGTTCTTCCAGTTCCTCCAGTTCGGGCATTACTCCACCAGCTGGTGACTCTGACAAAACGCCCAGAACTGTGAAGATGAGCCTTGTCGGCAACGGTTTGATCACCAACACCGTCAACGAGAAGGGCTTGAAGAAGCAGTCCACAAGGGGTACCGTCAAGGCCTGTTTTGTGTCTCTCGCCAGAAACAAAGACTTGTGGGGGATCCTTGGATCCGTCAGACACGTTGAGGACCGTTTCAACAAGAAGTTTGGCTACGACTGGGTCTTCCTCAACGATGAGGAGTTTACTGAAGAGTTCAAGAGAACTACAACGGCACTCATCTCTGGTGAAACAAAGTTTGGTGTGATTCCAAAGGAACACTGGTCCTTCCCAGAATGGATCGACTTGGAGAAGGCTGCAAAGACCCGTGAAGACATGAAGAAAGCCAACATCATCTATGGTGACTCTGTTTCCTACAGACACATGTGTCGTTTCGAGTCTGGCTTCTTCTACAGACATGAGCTCTTGAAAGATTACGAGTACTACTGGCGAGTAGAGCCTGATGTCAAGTTTTACTGTGACATCGACTATGACATCTTCCAATTCATGAAGGACAACAAAAAGAAGTACGGTTTCACCATCTCTCTGCAGGAGTATGATGCGACCATTAGATCGTTGTGGTCCACCACAAAGGAATTCATGGAGGCAAACCCACAACACGTTCATAAGAACAACATGATGGACTTCATCTCCACTGACGGAGGCAACTCGTATAACCTGTGTCATTTCTGGTCCAACTTTGAAGTCGGCTCCTTGGATTTCTGGAGAGGCGAGGCCTATTCCGCTTACTTTGACTACTTGGACAAGTCTGGTGGTTTCTTCTACGAACGTTGGGGTGATGCTCCAGTGCATTCGATTGCTGCTGCCTTGTTCCTCGACCGTTCTGAGATCCACTATTTCCCAGACGTTGGTTATTTCCACCCTCCTTTTAACAACTGTCCTACCGATGATGAGTACAGATTGCAACATAACTGTTTGTGTGACCCGAGTGAAGACTTCACTTTTAAGGCCTATTCTTGTGTTAACCATTACTTCAAAGTTAACAGTATGGAGAAGCCAAAGGGTGCTTAATTAAGGATATGTTCATATTCTAGTTACTAATTGTAATTTTAATGTTCTGTAATGTAATGTAATTTTCGAAGTCACAGATCTTTGTTCAAATGATCCCTCCAATCTTCAGGTCTCTCTAACTTGTTCACTATGAAGAACTTGTGCATGCAGAACTTTTTGGAGTTCCAAGTCACACTCTTCTTTGGATCACAAGTGCACCTGGCGCTGAGGCGAACGTTTTTCTCATAGGGACAGACAGAGTATAGATCACGTTCGAACCCCATGTCACTGAACCAATGTAGTTGTGATTTTGGTAAAAGTAATGCCGCAGCCAAAGTCTGGAAGACTCCATCTGTCCAATTCTCCAAGTAGAACCCACCCTTTGAATCCAAGTATTGAAAGAACCGTTGGTGTTCCTGGGATCTCAACCAGTTCAAATCACCAATCTGGAAAGTTGACCAGAATTCGCAATGGAGCTTATTATTCACTTCAACTTTCTCATTCAAATCAACAAATGTATTTGAATTATTGCCTGGTATCATCTCGGGAAATTCATGCGTGAATTGCAAAGCATGTTTAAAGATCGAGGGACCACGTCTATCATCGTTATGTTGAGCGGCAATGAAACTGAACTTCTTCCCATGATCTTTCATCAGTAGAAAAGGGTCATAATTCACATCACATGTGAGCCTGTTGTTTGGTTCCACCTTCCAATAGTAATCATAGGATACCAAAGCTTCATGAAATTGGAAGAACCCACTCATGAAACGACTCTTATGACGTGATTGTAAGTCGTTATCCTCGCTGAGATTAAGCTCCTTCATCATCGTTCTCCAATTGTGTGCCTCTTCTGGATCTACCCCCTTTGGGAACGGCCACTGAGCTCTCTCAATGTGGTAGAAGGTGGCCATTCCTGAACAGAGGTACGTGGCCAGTTCTTTGAACTCCAAGCTCAGTGCGGTCTCTGTGAGGAAGACCCAGTTGTAATTATGAATATGGTTAAACCTCACTTCGTAAGATTGTATGGTCTCAGACATCTCCCACTCTTGAGTTTGATCCATAACGACGACAAAGGCCGCCCTAGTAGCCTTACCGGTCGATTGATTCTTCCTCGTGACACCCAGCTGTTTATCACCATGCGTTACAAGGGGTGCATTCGATAGTCTTGTAGTGGTACTGTTTTGGGCTGTGGATTTCCGTGCAGAAACGTGAAACAATGCCCATAGTGTGAGGACAAGGAGCACCAATGGGATTGTTCGCCTGTTCCTGCGCAGTGCAGTCAGCATTGGCATCGGTATGGGCCCTGGGCTCTGGGTGAGCTCAGAAGGTCCTGTTGATGTGTGTGGGACACAGACATCAAGTCTCAGTCTCCACTGTTCAGTTTCAAATGAAGATCCCAGGAAAGCGTCATGCGCTGTCATGCGCTGAGATGCGCTGAGGTGCATTGAGATGCATTTGAACAAGGGTGTGTTTCACTCACTCACGACCTTACAACATTTGCACACCACTCAGAAAAGGCACCGCCGCAAACTCCTCATGAATTTTCATACCATAGAGCTGAGGACCCAGGCGATACTTAAAGAAGCCGAGTTTAAGGCGTGATAGTTATACCGAGCGTTCTGTTCATGTTTTTGATGCTTTCTTGTAAATCACTTAACTTAGTGAGACATTAAAGATTTCAGTCAAATGAAGACTAGTCTTTTCTACAGAATGGTCAATAATTAAAAGATATTGATGGTTAGAAACTATATGAAATGAAGTAAAACTAGAAAGATAATCAACTGAATGAAGTGATTAGTTCTCTGTTGCTTCAAATTGTGCATTGAAGACTGTCTCAGACTTTATCGTTATGGAACAGCTTTATCATTACATAAGCAGAGAATGCTGGTTTACCTGGTGTTCTTAATATTTGAATGTTCAATAAATCCGTATTTTAATAGCTGTAATTACTCATTTATCCTCTGGATAGTGCGTTCCACAAACGCTATCTTGATTATTGGCGCTTTTTTCGTGAAAAAACGATCCAGCAGAGATGGAGACACAAGCAAAACTACTAGATTTCAGAAGAAGCTTCTATGGCCAAGTTGGTAAGGCGCTACACTAGTAATGTAGCGATCCTCAGTTCGACTCTGAGTGGAAGCACTTCTTTTTTGAGCTCATGGGCCAAAATCGGTAAAGGCAGCACACTAATGATCTTATAATTATAATCTTAAGAAGGCGATTGGAACTCCGTTGCCATGAACCAAACACCACAACGACAACGACGAGGATGTACAATGAGGTGTGGCATCTGCAACACTAAGCAATCGCAGCTGCAGTGCCACTCGTGTGTTAACTTTGCTCTGCTCAAGCCCAAGCTGCAGTACCTGGACACGCTGGAAGCCATTGATGCGTTGCGAGGCAAGGTTGATAGTTGTCTGGGGCATTGTATCAATGGTGCGGACTACGACTTTGTCACGCGGTTTTTGAAGGGAGAGTTGGAGAAAGGGGTGGATAACGTTGACGATGCGACGATGAACGGGGTGGTGGCGTTGAGTTCGCAGTTGTTGAGCATCGACACGAGGATCATCAAGCGGAAACAGGGTAAGATCTCCAAGGAGGTGGAGCTGTGCCAAAGAAGGAATGACGAGCTCAAGGCCAAGATGGTGGGCCTGAAAGTACTGTTGGTGGAGAGACGGAAAAAGAAACAGGGACAGAGAGGCGCCGCTGGTGATAAGACGTCCACAGAGCAGGTGATCAAGAGGTTGACCGAGGAGAAGGAGTTCAAACAGCAGGACAACAACAACTTGACCAAGCAGATCAACAACTCCAAGTCGTTGTTGTACCAGGAGCTGATCAACATCTACGTGATCAAGAGGAGAAAGATCAGTGGCACGACGCGAAGTGTGTTCATGATCTCCTTCATCCCGCTGCTCTCATGCCGGAGCCTTGTCGACTACAACTATGAAGTGGTGAATGCGAGCCTGGGACAGGTGTGCAGGTTCATCCTACAAGTGTCGAGTGTGCTGTTGGTGGTGCTACCTTTCCACGTTGGCGTGAGCAAGGGTGTGCATTCGATCCAAGGAGTGGAGCTGCATCTCAAAGGCAGGCAGCAGGTATGGGAGCTGGACAACCTGGAACTGCGAACGTTTGTTCAGGGCATTGCAATGCTTATTGTGGACGTGTATGAGGTGTTGAGAGTGCTGGAGTTGCACTCTGAACTGAAGTGCTACGGCGACTTGCTCCAGCTGGACTGTATGGTTTACAAGCTGGCGAACAACGGGTTTTCCATTGAATCGTTGGCTGCTGCGGTGACGGGTGGTGCTCGCTCTATGATGGCCAATGGTGGGCAGAGGCCTCTGATGGGCAACGTTGCGGGCGACGTTGTGGACTTGGGGCTGCTCAAGAGGCTGTGCTACGAGGCTGTGCTGTCACGGATACGGCACAAGGACAGCGAGTGGCACGTGGTGAAGCGGGAGTACCTTGAGTAGTGTATGTACAGTACATCTCATCTGCTTAATACAACGAATACAACGAATAGAACTACCATTGTACCATAGATGTGGAATGGACCATGTATTATTACATAATATCTTACATAATTACATTGCATAAGAAAATCGTTTGTTACCCGGCCGTTTTGTTCGCTATCGCTTCGAAGATTTCAAAGAGCAGCCAACTTCTCCTTAAAACGCCAACCAGCAAAGGGCTCCCAACAACAACAACAACTTGAGTTGCGTGCGCACGACCACCCGGACACAATGAGCATCTCAGACAAGGAGCTGTTCGAGCTCAACAAGAAGGCTGCCACTGAGGGCTTCAAGATCAAGCCGCGCCTGAACTACAACACCGTGGGCGGTGTCAACGGACCCCTCGTGATTCTCGAGAACGTCAAGTTCCCACGTTACAACGAGATTGTCAACCTGACCTTGCCAGATGGCTCCGTCAGAGCAGGACAAGTGCTTGAAGTGCGTGGTGACCGTGCCGTGGTGCAGGTGTTTGAAGGTACCTCTGGCATTGACGTGAAGAAGACCAGGGTGGAGTTCACAGGACAGAACTTGAAGATCCCAGTCTCTGAGGACACCCTTGGCCGTATCTTTGACGGGTCCGGTAGACCAATCGACAACGGCCCAAAGGTGTTTGCCGAGGACTACTTGGACATCAATGGTTCTCCAATCAACCCGTACGCCAGAATCTACCCTGAGGAGATGATTTCGACCGGTATCTCTGCCATTGACACGATGAACTCCATCGCCAGAGGCCAGAAGATCCCAATCTTCTCTGCCTCGGGTCTGCCACACAACGAGATTGCTGCGCAGATCTGTAGACAGGCCGGCTTGGTGAGACCAACCAAGGATGTCCACGATGGTCACGAGGAGAACTTCTCCATCGTGTTTGCCGCAATGGGTGTCAACTTGGAAACCTCCCGTTTCTTCAAGCAGGACTTTGAAGAGAACGGATCCTTGGAGCGTACCTCCTTGTTCTTGAACTTGGCCAATGACCCAACGATTGAGCGTATCATCACCCCAAGATTGGCCTTGACCACCGCTGAATACTTGGCCTACCAAACCGAACGTCACGTGCTGACCATCCTGACCGATATGTCTTCTTATGCCGATGCTCTTAGAGAGGTGTCCGCCGCCAGAGAGGAGGTTCCAGGTAGAAGAGGTTACCCAGGTTATATGTACACCGATTTGTCCACCATTTACGAAAGAGCTGGTCGTGTTGAAGGTAGAAACGGATCCATCACCCAGATTCCTATCTTGACGATGCCTAACGATGACATCACACATCCAATTCCAGATTTGACCGGGTACATCACCGAAGGTCAGATCTCTGTGGACAGACAACTGCACAACAGAGGTGTCTACCCACCAATCAACGTGTTGCCATCCTTGTCCCGTCTTATGAAGTCCGCCATTGGTGAGGGCATGACCAGAAAGGACCATGGTGATGTTTCCAACCAGCTGTACGCCAAGTACGCCATTGGTAGGGATGCTGCTGCCATGAAGGCAGTCGTCGGTGAGGAGGCACTGTCCACTGAGGACAAGTTGTCGCTGGAATTCCTGGAGAAGTTTGAAAAGACCTTCATCTCGCAGGGTGCGTACGAGAACAGAAGTGTGTTCGAGTCCCTGGACCAGGCCTGGTCGCTGCTGAGAATCTATCCTAAGGAGATGCTCAACAGAATCTCGCCAAAGATCCTCAACGAGTTCTACGACCGCTCCAGAAACGAGGAGCTCAAGCAGGACAACGGCGAGGCCGACAGAAGCGAGGCCAATCTGATTGACGCTTAGCGTATATAATAGAGAGAGATTGTGTGTGTATGTGTGTGGGCTGTCATGAGTTCGTGGCCAGTTTGTAGAAGAGATAAAACAAAAGCCCCAACGGTTCAAAAGCCAGCGGTTCAAAAGCCGTCGGCTCATCGCCGGAAAACGCCGGTTTTGACACATTCCAACGTTTTTTCTTCTTTTCGCGGGAAAACCCATCGGCCATTGATATCGAATAAAAGAACCAGGTGCAGTAAACACTTGAGCAACGTCCGCAATTGAGGGCTCATAGCGGTCAAATGAGTGTCAAGGGAGACGAGCAGAGACCAATAAAGCTGGTGCTACTGGGTGGGCCAGCTGTGGGGAAGTCCACATTCGCAAACAAGCTCCAATCAAAGTTCTTCAGAGAGACGTACTACCCGACCCATAAGTCCACGATCTTGTTGTTTCCCTACGATCCCTCGACACACAAGGCTTGTGCCCTGCTTGACGAATATGGTGGGATCGAGGCGAAGAAGGTGATTGCCCAAGAGGGCGACATCCTGCTCTCTCCGTCCATCTTCCAGAGCTACAACAAGATGGCGTCGCCCGAGGTGAGAAAGAAGAGACGCAACTCAACCTCGTCTAAGCTGTTGAGAAACACATACTACTCCTACAAGTTCAACGACAAGCCAGAGGAGGACTACACACCGCCAGTGATCTCCCCAATACAAATTGAGCTGATTGACACGCCACCTTTCAAAGCGGACCTCGTGGTACCCTTCCTAGAGGTTTCTCTCTACAGAAACCTGGACAGGGAGGACCTCCACAACTTGGCAGACGAACCAAGAAGACCAGTGTCCACTAACCCACTGTTGGTGGCAAGCGGTGCTAGTGAACTGGACGGTAAGGTGAACGGTTACATCTTTATGTATTCCGCTGTCCCGTCGATCAATCCCCCATCGTACGATGAGATCCTGGAACCAGCGTCTTCAAACTCTACCAACACAGACCCTGACCAATTGTTCATCGGCACAGTGAAGAGTAATCCGACGGAGACTTCATTCTCGCTTTTGGAGATCATGAGGGGTGCAATCTTGGATGCATGGAGAGAATACCGCAATTATCAGAGTAGATGGAACAAGGGTTCAGAAGGCGACGTCTACTCCCTTCTATATGGAGTGAAACAACTATGGAAGAACAAATCAATTGAGAGTGAACAGAAGAGAATTCAGGAACTTCGAAAGCTCTCTTCACATTTGGATGAGATTGACATAGATGCAAGTTCTCCAGAGGCACCACCACCAATTCTTGTCGTTTGCACCCATTGTCAACACGAGGGACGTTCCCCAACGTTGATAGAGGATGGTAAACAACTGGCACAGAAATGGAAAGCCCCGTTCATCCTGATGGACAATGACACTGGTGAGAATGTCGAGGAAACGTTGGCTCTATTGATCAGAGAAATAATTGAAAGGGAAAAGTTACAGAAGAAGAAGAGGTTTGGGATAGTATAAGGGACTATTACTAATTATATTTGTGACGAATTAATGACTCATTACACATACAATAAACAAGACGTAGCATTACAACTCTTTGAAAATAACACGTAGACCCATTGGACAAATGGGTCCGGCTGGTGTCAACCTCTCATTCCATGTGGGATCCAAAGATATTTGGAAATTTGTAACAACATGGTAGATGAACAACCTGGATTCAAAGAGTGCAAATCTCTCACCAAGACATGCTCTTTTACCACCATGAAACGTTGGTAACGTGGAGTTACTCTTCGCATGCTTATAGTTGCTGATAATGTCTTCAATTTCATTACCCCAACGCTCTGGTTGAAAATTGTCAGCGTTGACCCAGTTGGAAGAATGCGTGGTAGCATAGTTGTTATAACCCAAATAGGCACCCTTTGGTACATGAATAATCCCACCAAGTAGAGAATCCCTTGATGCTTTTCTATTGATGATTTGACCCAGTGGTGGGAAGAACCGAAGCGTTTCAATGAGAAAAGATGTGACCAATGGTAAGTCAGCCAATTGTTCAACGGAGACATTGACAAGTTCTTGACGCAGTTTGGACTGATACTCAGGGTACTTAGCCAATAAATACAACAGTGATGTGAATAATAACTGTGGGTTCTCATGTCCTGCGATAAGAATGATCAGCAAGTTATCTGTCATTTGCTTCTCAGTTATTGTGCCTGCATTAAATGCAGAATACAATTGGAAAGCAACACTATTAGGATCCCCTTTACCAGACTTTTGGGTTTCAATGACGGCATTCTTGTAATATTTCCTGAAATCTTCAACTTGCTTACGTGCCTCAATTCTTGATTGGATTGGGAAGCTGTCCAAGATAGGGAAGTTCATATAGAAGGGCTTGAAGATTTGTGCCTTAACTGCTTTCAATCTCGAGTGCAATTCTGAAGGATCAGAAACTAAAACACCGAAGTCACAACCAAGCATCGATTGGGTGATGTTGGCCAATGACAATCTTTGTAAGTAGTCTGCTACTGGGAGCCCATTCTCTGGAGCAGAATCCTTCTTGATCAACTGAATGAATTTCTCAGTGTTAGTGTACACATGGGAACTGATAGGAAATTGTATGGATTTCTGGATGAGTTTTCTGTACAACTTCCAATGCTCTCCATGTGCACTGATGACATTGTCACCTGTATATTGGCTCAGGACAGCATTTGGAATTTTCTTGTGGTTCCCTGATTTGGCAAATGTGTTTTCGTCTCTGAACATTTGTTGCAAAAGTTCTGGCTTGGAAACAAGAATATTCCATCTGTTTGCAAAATATATCTTCACTGCCCCATATTTCTCCAACTTGTCCCTTAAGCACTTCTCATATATTTCTCGCTGATCCATGTTTGTATATGTTCCCAAGAAGGAGACATAGAATGGGATAGTTGGGATGTTTCTCGGGAAATTGAACGGTGGAAAGACCACACAAGTGATGAGGTACGTCAGTCCAACCACCAAAGCGGCGGAAGCCAGTGCAAAGAATGTCAAAGTCATTTCTAGTGAGTACTTTGATAGTCCTATGCCTACAAAGAAGTTCTATAATTACAAAGAAACTACAATTTAGGAATTTTATGTGTCAATTGCGACACGACCAGCAGCGGTGCCTGCTGCATCCGCGAGTGCAACAAATGAACTTCAACCATTTCAAGAGAAGCAACTCACAGAACAATCCGGGTGGCAGCACATGCTTAAAGTTATGCTTTTATATAGTACACAAATCCAAAATGGCTGCCTCAGACACGGTCTCCACTAAAGTTGACTGGAGTCCTCAGCACTCACTCTCTTTTGACCAAACAGTAAAATACAAGAACTGACCACTGACAATGTCTGAGAAATCACCAACCACGGATATGAACTCAATCCAAGAGGATGTTGTTATAGAACCGGTTCCCAAGCCAGCTTATTCTGCCTTTTCACGAAAGAGAAGAGCTGCTGCCATTGTCATTGTCAGCTTAGCAGGCTTCTTGGGACCGTTAAGTGGGAACATCTACATTCCACTACTTCCACAGTTGCAGGAAGTTTTCAACTGCTCAGTAACAACCATCAATGCCACTGTTTCAGTTTTCATGGCTGTAATGGCCTTAGCTCCTCTATTTTGGGCGTCATGGGCGGATTTCGGAGGCAGAAAGACGCTGTATTTGTCCTCTTTGCTGCTGTTCATCATTGCGAGTGTACTCCTAGCAGCAGTTCCAGCTCATATTGCAGCATTGTTTGTGTCGAGAATCGTACAAGCAGTTGGTGCTGCTAGTGTGATGAGTGTTGGTGCTGGTACCATTGCAGATATGACTCCGCCAAAGAATAGGGCCAAAACAATTTCTTATTTCATGATGGGTCCACAGTTGGGTCCTATCTTAGGTCCGATACTCTCTGTCATTGCTACTGGAGGACACTGGAGATGGATCTTTGGGTTTCTGGCAATCTTGGGTGCTGTTGTGTATTTTGTGATCCTGTTCTTTCTTCCAGAGACTCCGAGATGCCTCGTTGGTAATGGAGAAGCTCTTCACTTGAAAGGGTGGTTCATAAAACCCCATTTCATTCAGAAGAGACTCATCACAGAGGCTGAATCCAATAGTTATCCAAAGCCGCCAAAACCAAGCTTGCAAGGTTACTGGGAAATTGTCAAATATAGGCCAGTTCTTCTCTGTTCATTCAATGCTGGATTGTTGTTTGCAGGGTTCTATGGTATGTCTGTGACATTTGCAAGAAAACTCGGAGAGCAGTACGGTTTCTCCCATCTTGCCCAATCATTCTCCTACGTTTGTCCTGGTCTGTCACTCATCTCAGGATCCCTTATTGGAGGCCGGCTTTCCGACCATTTGAGAAAGAGAATGCTCAGGAAACATCCAGAGAGGTACGTCCCAGAGCATAGATTCATTCTGCAAAATGTCGGTCTTGACATCAGCATGGTGGGATTGCTTGGATATGGATGGTGCATTGATAAAAAAGTTAATGTCGTTGTTGTATTTTTGTTCACCTTCCTTGCAGGGTTTGGCATGACTTGGGTATTCATCGTAACAACGACCTATTTGACGGAGTGTTCTTCTGGCCAACCAGCTACAAATGTTGCCATTGGTAACTTCTTCAGAAATGCTAGTGCTGCCGTTTCATCGGTGCTAATTGAGATCTTGATTGACAAGATGGGATTTGGATGGTGCTTTACTGGGCTGGCACTGTTAAACTTCATTGGTATTGCCGTTGTTGCGCTGTTGATGTGGAAGGTTCCGAAATGGAGAAAAGAATGGGAGGATAAAAAGCAAGCCAAGGCTAGTCCTGGCCTTCCAACTGTGGCTGGTGTCGCTTTAAGTGAAACTCAGAAGAGCGCAAAGAGGACGAACGAAGCTGCAGAGAAGCTGCAGATCAGGGACGTTGAGAAGCAATGACTGTGTATGTTACAAATTACTGCCACCAAAAACTAATAATGGGTGAAAATTAGCACCCTGTTGGCAGTAGTCCTCCTCGTTTCGCAAGAGATGCACTTCCACATCCAACTGTTCGGTCAACCGTTATGCAACAAGTAGTGACTAAAGCAATAAAACAACTAAACCACTTGACTATAGCTCAATCTCCCTGAAAAACTAAAAGACACCAGCATGGGCATCGGGATGTACTTTATCACCTGCGGTCACCGGGCAATGTTTATCTGCCAATGGGCCTTATAAATTTGTCGCATAGCATTTTAAGCCAATGTTTCGTTCAGAGAACGTGCTGCGCGCGCAACGATCGACTCCTCGAGCTCGAGCAGGTTCTGAAATTGTGGGGGGAAACAATGGCACCACAAGCAGGCAAGAAAGGCAAAGGCAAGCACCACATCCAGAAGCAGAGCTGAAGATGACATACACTGAGCTCCCTTCTGATGAGAAGAGCGCAACTGACTTGGAGATGCAACCTGTGCTCAAGGGCCAGGTCTACAAGCGTGGTACGGGCTTAAAGTTGAAATGGTTCGCTGCTTGCGTAACTGTGGTTGTAATCTTCTTCCATACACACACACAGCTACTCCCTCTTGACAAGGAGGCATGCCTGTCTTGGAAAGAATGGACGCTATGGTCGTGGACTCATCACGTGCCTTCCGAAGCTAAGGAGACGTTCGAGTTGAGACTTCCAATCCTTTACAAGAATCTGGTGCACGAGGAAACTCTTGTCGAACACTCGTTTGGCAACTCGTGGGGAGAACCAGCCAAAGAGTGGTTCACATCACCTGGTAGCGGAATCGAGTTCAATAGAGTGACACTGCAGCTGAACACTACTGTTGACGGAGTGCAGTACGACAGACTGGCACACGTTTTCATCGACGATATCCCAGTTTGGAGAACTTCCACGGCCGAACCAGGGAACCAGCTCATCTACACATCCGTGGAGAAGGACGTTTCCAAGTACCTGACCTTGTTCCAGGGGAGAAATACTTCTGTCACTTTACAGTTGGACAACCTCATCAGGGGTAAGTTGACTGGTGCCTTCAACACAACACTTACCATCAAGTACTTCAATGAACCAGAGCTATCAGATGATATATTCAACCACATGACCGTGACCAATAACCCAGCAAACAGAGTGACGAAATTGGTACACGCAAAGCCAAACAGAACTCCTCTGCTCTATTATCCGAATGACCCAATGGAGTTTTCAATCCCAACTATAAGTCGTAACACAACAGCTTTGAAGCTTGCACTTTTCATCTCTGGTAACGCTGAAGAAGAGTTCTGGTACTCAAACAGTATGGAATCGAGAAAGGACTACTTTGCAGGCCACGGAATTAAACTCCTTGGCCATGGTCCAGTTCGGATCATCAGCGTCTACGTGAACAACAAGCTGATCAGTGTCACTGCACCAGAACCGGTGATTTTCTCCGGTGGCATCTCCCCAGCTCTCTGGAGACCAATCATGGGCGTCAACTCCATGGATGTGAAGGCTTTGGAGATTGATCTCTCCGGTGCAATCCCAGAAATGTGGAAGACAAGTGCTGCATTGGATATCATTATCAGTAATGGCACGTCTACGAGCTCCATAAGTGTTGGTCAAAATTGGATTGCAGGTGCTAGTTTATTGCATTGGGAATCTGATGAAATTGAATCGTGCACCGGTGCCATTGAGAGTATCAATATCCCAAAGTCGTACTTCATATCTTATGAAGATTTTAAAGGTCCAGAGGAAATGCAGCAGCAAGCAGTTGCAGGTCTTAGTGCTGAAGTGCAAAGTAACTTTAAATTTACCATGAAGAATGGTTCTGAGATCCCAGCGCACCTTCATTGCAAGTCGGATGTCACCATTGCCGTATCCCAAGAATACTTCCGTTATGGTGACTTGCAATTGATCTCAGCTTCTGTTTCATCCGGTCATTCCACTGATTTGACAATTGGTGAACTCTCTGCTAAGGTCAAGTCCATCAAGTTCTACCCATTGATGATCTCTCTGGAAACCGAGCCAATTGTTTCTCCAAACATCACTTATGTTGCCAACGTGACCAACGTTTACGGATCTCGTATCTTGATCAACGACAGAGAGGTTAATATCCTCGAGTCTTATCAGAATGGTACTTCTGAATTCACACTGAGTCCACGTGGAAACTTTGGATTTGGAAGCACAGATCAGACTTTTGCAGCTGATATGCGTAGTCCGTTCCCAAGATTCAGAGAGGATGCACTGGCCAAGGCTGTCAATGGCACGGTGATAGAGAGAGACGAGAAGATGTGGCATCATCTCCCGGAGGAAGACGATTCTTCTCTGGGTGGCAGCGATATTGATATTAGTGCAGGCGATGTTATTGGAGAGCATTTCCAGGAGTTGGTGTGGACGGGCGCAATGAGCTTTGAGACAGCTACAAAGATGATGAATCAATTGAAGATGTACAGAGAGGAACTTCAGATCCGCTTGAGACAACCTGCTGTATCAGAGGACAATGTGGCCCACTTCCCAGGATTCCATGCCCTTAGGAACTTTTACTTCTAAGGAAGAGTAAATATTTATTGTGTGTCAAAAAAAAATCGTAGGAGAGCAACGGAATTAACCTCGGAATAGGCGGGGTTAAATCTTCCCAGAGTGGCCGTTAATTCCGAATGTGTACCTGAGGCGTTTTCGGGGTGTTTTCATTTGGTACTCGGTCTTTTTGATCCAAGCAAGTAACGGCAAACAACGATCACACAAAGTCAACAACCACAGAGCACGATGATCGACTGGGAGAAGTGGTTCTCCTTTGAGATCTTTTTCATCCTGCTCAGGGAATCCATTGAGATCATCATCATTATTACAATTCTCTTGGCCTTCGTGAAGCAATCTTTAGTGATACATGATTCAAAGACTACCTATCAAAGTACCAGCGCTGAGATTGATATTATGGACTCACTCGGAGTCGACTCATCAGATGAAGCTAGTGGTATCATCAATGACAGCTGCGAGCTCTCCGAAGGTGGTGACAAGATGTACAGACGGTTTAGGATGCAGATTTGGACGGGTAGTTTGCTTGGACTGGTTGTGTCTTTGATCATTGGAGCTATTGTAATAATGGTGTTCTATGCTATTGGAACCGATCTGTGGTCTCTGAGTGAGCATTATTACGAAGGTTCGCTAAGTATCCTAGCAAGTGTCGTTATTAGTGCGATGGGTGTCTTCTTCCTACGTTTATCTAAGTTGAAGGAAAAGTTTCGTGTGAAACTTGCAAGCATACTGATGAAGACGAAGCCCACCACGGATACTGACAAATCCCAATCGAGATTCAAGTTATTCCTGGAGAAGAATGTGTTGTTCTTTCTCCCATTCATCACATGTCTGAGAGAATCACTCGAGGCGTTTGTGTTCATTGGAGGAGTTGGTATCTCTCAACCATTGACAGCGTTGCCATTGTCTGCCCTATGTGCGGTTGTGGTGGCATCTATCGCTGGATATTATTTTTATAAGTCGTCCGACTCCATGTCGTTGAAGATCTTCCTCATATCAACGACATGCCTGTTGTATCTCATTGCTTCTGGTCTCTTCTCGAAGGGAGTCTGGCAATTTGAATTGCAGCACTACATTAATCTCTGTCACGGTCAGGATATGTCAGAAGTCGGATCAGGCCCTGGATCCTATGACATTATGAATTCTGTCTGGCACGTGAATTGTTGTAATGGTGAGATGGATGGATTATGGATGCTATTCACCGCGTTGTTTGGCTGGACAAACTCTGCCACTTGGGGTTCAGTTATTAGTTATAATGTCTATTGGGTGGCAATAATCATTGCAATCCAAGGGTTACGATTCGAAGAAAGAGAGGGATACTTCCCAATGATTCCATTGAATTGGCAACGGAAAAAATTGCTGAAGAAGTATAGGCTGATGAAGTCAAGTCAGGCCTTGAACGCACAGATTAACAGTGCTAATCAACAACAGGCATACATTCCGCAGCATTTACTATCGAGTACTACGCCTTTGGTGCAGTGAAGTCCACAAGGAATATGTCATGTATGCAATTTGTATGGTGTTTGTTTTAGTTGATTGAATGAATGTGTTTCGTATGTATCGTTATTTCGCTCTCAGACTTGAGTTTCCTGCTAGCGGTTCTATGGTGTTTCAATCCACGTTGTTCATGGCTTGTGAAGCTGCGAAAGGTTGTTTGCCAGGATGTAATCCGTATAGATTATTCAACAGTGAGCTTTGGAAACCAACATTGGGTGTGTTAAATCCAGCTTGAAGATGGGATTTGCGTTTCTCCTGAATACCCAAATTCATAAATGTGGAGTTGACTGGTGTTGTTGGAGTCGATGATGCTTGTATAGGGAATGTGGAAGATGGTGATTTTGCCAATGGAGACTTAATATGTGGTTGGTAATGCGATAATTCTTGTTCCAAATGCTTTGCCTCGTTGAATGCCTGCATCAAGTAAGGTAATTCTTCTGAGATTGTACCATGTGGACGGTTGAAAGTGCTGAAGGAAGCACCGAGCGAAGAAGTTGTAGAACTTAGTGAGGTTCTTCTTGAACGTTGTTTACCTTGATAAAGTTCCTCCTCTGATGATTCTTCAGTGGCATTCGTAACAAAGGAGGAGTTTTGTAACAGGTACTGTTCTTGTTCCTGTTCCCATTCGTTCAACTCTTCACTAATGAAGAAGTTCATTCTCACAGACTCGTACATCTTTTCAACATCATTCAAAATTCCCAAACATTCTTCGATTTGGTCAGAATCTTTATCTGTTACTGCACGATCCAATTGGTCAATGAGCACAGAGACAAAGTCCTTATACGATAACAATGTTGATTGGAAGTCTGTGTTATCCAATGCGACCGGGTTCTCTTGTTGGTCCATCATCTCCATGATTTGACCCAATTCGTAACTGATCACCAGGAGTTTAGCCTTTGTATATGCGATTGATAACTCTTGCGCCAACGTATTCTTCAAGTTGAGCACCTTGAAGTAGATCTTCAATAGGAGCGTTCCCGGGTCGGAGATGTATTCCTCTACTGATAGACTTTGGATGAAGTTGATGAACTGGGAGATCTTGCGGTTATGGTTATCAATTTCAATGTCCAACTCCTGACAACGGTGTAGCACTTTTTGAGCAATCTTGATGTCGAACTTACGAGCATCTGTTTGGAGGTTGAAGTTGAGGTTGATACTGTGTTTCAAAGTGGCAAACTCCCACGCGTTGAGTTTGTACTGGACCGCTAGCAGTAGTTTGTACACTTTGAGTACTTGGGAGCATTGAACGGTGATCTTTGCGTAGTAGTTTGGGAAAGAATTGGTGAGTGATCTCAAGGTCTGGGAGTTCAGTTCGGATTCGTCGAGCACGGAGAGCACGGGGTCGACGTATGGCATTGTGCTATGGGGAGAGTACAACTTTTGTGATCTCAGATGCGTGTAGAATATGGAAGTGAGCAAGGGTACGCGGGAGCCAAAACGCTGCTTTTGGTGGGGAAAGCGGGTGTCTGTGTATGTGTATGTATGTTCGTGCACGCGTGCTGCCGTGGTGTTGTGGTGCTGTGGGATGTCCCGGGTTGTTTTAAAACTGAGGGAGGGTAAAGTGTGAGCAACTGAGATCTCACAGTTCGGTTCCCTTTGTTTTGACGTCCCAAACAAATCGAATGTTTTTACCCTGAGATCTCACCACAATTTTTTTTGGTGGTTTTTTTTCTATTTCTTCATTTAGATCTACGGCTATTTGAATGCATTGGACCGTTGATTTGAGGGTTGTGCTCTGTGGCTTTGATGTCGGTGTAATCAGAATGTAGCATTGTAATGTATGTAATCTGTTTGCTGTGGTATTTCAGGAGAATTTCTCCATCTCAATCTGCAGTTTGAGCCTGTCATGCCATTGCTGCAAGGTCTCTTTGTCCTGCTGGCAGGCAATGATGATGATGCTCATGTTGTCAAAGCCGGCGCCCGTTTGCTGGTCAGCCATTGACAACGACTGCTCCAGCAGTTTGGCGACGATTGCCTGAAGATCCAAGCCTAGACAGATGTTATGCCGTATGAATTTGACGAGGTCTCTACCGTTGAACACGTCCCAGATTCCATCGCATGCGAGGACGATGAACTCGTCTTTCATATGAAGCGTATGTGGTACGCATTCCGGTTCCACCGAGACTTGTGTTTCCTCTGAGTGTAGCAGCTCTGCGTTACGCAATTGTCGTAGCTTGAAGCCGAAATCACCAAATGCCCTCGAGAGGGCCAACACCCCACCAACTCTGTTGTATGACACGGAGCCACCCGCGTCATTGATACGTATGAGCTCACCTATATGTGTTGGTTTGTGGTCGTACGACAAGTTCTTTGCATGGCCGTCGTAGGAGACGATAAGCCGTGAATCGCCCGTGTTGATGGAGTATAACTGTGCGTTATCGACAATGATGGCCACGATTGCCGTGGATCCGCTCTGTGAGCTATTGCTCCTCAGATGTGAGTACAAGTTGTAATCAGCGGCAAGGAAGGCGTTTTTGATCTTGTAGATCATCAACCCTTGGGTGGTGTTGTGGCCAGTATGTTGTTCGTCTAGTTGGAGTTGTTCTAGTATAACGTCCACGAGTTCATGGCTGAGATACCTGGACGACTCTGCGCCGCCATGGCCGTCAAACACGGCAAAGATCTTGACGTCTATTCGTTTCAAAGAGCTGTCGACGTCTCTGAAGGGCAGATTTGGTTCGAAATGCACCACATGGGCATCCTCTTGTGATAGCCTGTAGCCCTGCATTGAGCCAATGGCGTAGCTGAACCTGGCGAGCTCCCTGTGCTCGAGGACTTTGTCCGTGAGCGGCTGTGACAGCAGCTGTCCCATGGAGAGAGAGTATGTATATGTGTGGGTGTATGGGGCGTAGCTGAGAGAGAGAGAGAGAGAGAGAGAGACCAAGACTCCTTCCTTCCCTTCCCCCAATGCTCGTGTGCTTGAAAGAAGGGGGGTTGGGGACCACCATGATGATTTAAGCTGTGGGGTGGCGGTTATGTAATTGTGCTTATGTAAGTGTGGTTGTTCTATGTTGTATGTATTGTTACTAGTACTATGTATACTGTGTATACAAGTGTGTATATGCACTAGTACCCATGTGCAATTTGTATTATTATTATTACACAACGCTCAGTGTCTCCACTGTCATTAATTTAAGTGAATAGATAAGAATACAAAAAAAAACAGTGACAGAGAGCCCAAAATAGCACTCTTAAGGAGGGAGGAGATGTGGACATAGCCATGGATGAACATACATACATACAGCATACATTCACCAGTAGATAGTAAACATGGTAAACATGGTAGACGTTATATACAGCAACATTATACGTCTACTAATACATGGTATACACACGTACAACTGTGTGTATATATATATAGGGATCAGCACAATACATACAAATAACTATTGTTCATGCTGCGCGCACCAGCAATCTCTGATTTCCTAAAAACGCTGAACAACGGGAAAAACTGTTCGAGTTCGCCACCGCGCCAAACAAAAGAGGTCTGGAAACAGCAACGCAGACGCTCATTTCGTGGAGGGCATATCGTACGCATCACACAGTACCATACACAGTACACATACACAGTACCTTTGCCGTGTTTTTCTTGCTTGTTTTTGCAACAGAGTGAACAGAGACAGACAGCAGCAGACAGACAGACAAGGAGACCCGCTGTCCTCTCTTGAACAACCCACCTCCTTTCCACCAACCAATTGGGTGTCCATACCTTGCCCCATACACACACATACACACACACACATACATACACTCACTCACACAATGTCCAGATACAACCTCCAGCAGCCCTCGTTCACAACGACCACGGGCGGCAAAAACCCCAAGCAGATCCACATCGCACACAGACGCTCCCCAAGTGAGCTCACGAACCTGATGATGGAGCAGATAGCCCTCCAGCGCCAGCTGGACATCGTTCAGCAGCAGCAGCACCAGATCATGGCCCATGTGCAGCAACAGCAACAGGTGCAAACTGGTGGCAACGCCCCAGGCGGAGGAGGCATGCACAGACGCACAGGATCCAGTGCCACTGGGTATAACAATAGCGGCAGCAACACACACAGACGCTCGCAGTCATCCATCTCGGGCGCAATGGGCTCCTTTGCCATGCCAAACACTCTGGCTCCTCCACCGAAGTTGGGCAACAATGGACCACAGGGACACTCGAGAAGACACTCGTTGGGCCTGAACGAGGCCAAACGTGCCGCTGCCCAAGTCCAGGCACAGAGAGCTGGAAAGGACACACAAGAGGATGAAAACACGCCTGCAAATATGCCCCCTCCTTCAGGTTTCAGGTTCCCATCTACTGTGGTTGAACCCCCTGCAGCGGCTACAGCGGCCTCCGCCTCCCAGCAAAAATCTCCAAGTGTCATCCATCAACGCTCAAGATCAACTGCATCACAGTCGCCACAGAGACAATCTCAACCACAGTACCAGTTCCCTCCACAGGACAACAACAATAACAACAACTTGAACGTGTCCCCACAACCACAGCATGAGCGTCGTCAGTCCGGTCATTACAGAACAAACTCTAGATCACAGGATCCAAACATCCAACAGAGCATGAACCAGAACTGGAGACAAAATAGACAGAACAGACAATCTCAACAGTTTGATAACAACGAGCTACTGATGCCTCCTCCACAACAGTTCACCCCTGGCCATAGATCCCGCGGCTCCCATGGCGGAGGGTCCATCTCCTCTATGAACGGCTTCCAATCACAAGGAGGCCGTAAATCTCTCTTTGCTCCGTATTTGCCACAGAGCTCGGTTCCTGAACTCGTTGCCGATGGCCGCTTGGTGGTTGGTACCTTGAGAGTGAACAAGAAGAACAGATCAGATGCCTACGTCTTCACAGATGGTCTCTTGGACGCTGATATCTTCATCTGTGGTTCCAAAGATCGTAACAGAGCACTGGAGGGTGACTTGGTTGCTGTGGAATTGTTGAGTGTTGATGAAGTTTGGTCCAGTAAGAGGGAAAAAGAGGAGAAGAAGAGACGTAAGGACAACAATACTTCCTCCACAGCAAGTGAAATTGGTGATGATGTCCATAACGATGCTTCCACTCATAGCTCAACTGTTGCATCGGGATCAGCACAGACTTTGGAAAAATCCGAAGGCTCATTGCAGAGAAAGGGCTCTCTGAAACAACGTCCAACTTTGAAGAAGAATGACGACGTCGAAGTCGAGGGACAATCCTTGTTGCTTGTTGAAGAGGAGGAGATTAGCGATGAGTACAAGCCATTGTACGCTGGCCATGTTGTTGCGGTGATTGATCGTATTCCTGGTCAGTTATTTGCGGGCACATTGGGCCTCTTGAGACCTTCTCAACAGGTGAAGGAACATTCTCAACCTGCCCAAAGACCAAAGATTGTTTGGTTCAAACCAACGGATAAGAAGGTTCCATTAATTGCCATTCCTACCGAACAGGCTCCTAGAGATTTCGTGGAGAATGTGGACAAGTACCTGAATAAGGTGTTTGTTGCGTCGATCAAGCGTTGGCCAATTACTTCTCTACACCCTTTCGGTACCTTGATTTCTGAACTGGGACCATTGAACGATCCAAAGATTGAAGTTGATGCCATCTTGAGAGATAACAACTTTTTGTGTGAGGAATACTTGGACGATACTGGCGCTGAACGTGATGACTTCGAATTGAGCGTGGTGGACTTGCAAGCTGAATTTGAAACGAGACGCGATTTCAGCGATGAGTACGTCCTCGCAATCACTGAGACTGGTGAGGTTAGTGACCATGCTCTCCACGTGAAGAGGGTCTCGGATGATAAGATTGAATTGGGTGTTCACATTGCAGATGTCACACAGTTTGTGAAGGAAGGGTCCACACTCGATAAGAATGCTCGTAAGAGATCCAGCTCTGTGTTTTTGGCTCAAAAGACCGTTCACATGTTACCTAAATGTGTCAATGATCTGGTGAGTTTCAAAAAGGGCGAGAACCAGCTGAGTGTCTCTGTGACCTTTGAGATTGATACCGCAAAGTTTGAGATTGATAACGTTTGGATTGGCGAAAGTTTTGTCCAACCAAAGAACTGTTTGTCATTTGATGAGATTGATACTATCTTGAAAGATGGAGGCAATGATGCGATCTCATCTGCTTCTAAGGATTACGTGAAGACAATTGCTCTTATTTCCAAGGAATTCAAGAGACAAAGACTGGGAAACCCTGACCTTGAAAACAGTGTTGTTTTGTCCTTATTGGATCAAATTGATGATGAAAAAGTTCGTTTGAGTCTTAACTTGTTTGAATCCAGTGTTTGCTCTTCCATATTGAACGAGATCTTTTTGAAAGTTAACAGTACAGTTGCACAACGTGTCTATTCGATCTTGGGCGATTCTGCATTTCTGAGAAGACACGCCATGCCAACGTTGCAAAAACTGGAGACTTTCAAGCGTAAGGTTTCTGGATTAGGTATTGACGTTGATACTACAACCGCCGCATCCTTGGTCAATTCTATCGTTCGCATTAAAGATAAGATCCCGAGGGAATGCGTGGAGACTTTGCTCTATAAGGCTCTATCTAGAGCCAAATACTTTGTTGCTGGCAAGGTTGATCCTGAGAATTATAGTTGCTTCTACTTTAACTTACCACTGTTTACACATTTTACGTCACCTTTGAGACGGTATGCCGATTTGATTGTTCATAGACAACTGAAGAAGACGTTGCAACAGACTGGAGAGCCATTTGTTGTTACGAGTGAGGATTTGGAATCGTTGAAGATGACTGCCGAGTATTGTAACTTCAAGAAGGACTGTGCAAAGGCTGCGCAGGACCAGAGTGTTCACTTGTTATTGTCCCAAACCTTGAATGAGATGGCTCATTCTACTGGTCAGTTGATTGTGACGGGAACCGTTCTTCAAGTTTATGAAAGTGCATTTGATGTGTTTTTGCCCGAGTTTGGCATTGAAAAGCGTATTCATGGTGATCAACTACCACTGAAGAAGGCTGAGTTTGACAAGAAGGCATCCATCTTGGAGTTGTACTGGGAGAAGGGCATTGATACTGCCACGTATATTCCGGATGATGAACGTGAGGCGTTGAGTTATCGTAATTCCATCAAGAATAAGTTCAAGACTGGGTCCAATGAGATTGCATCAAAGTTGAACGAGAACATCACACCAGATGACAAGATGGCGATGGAGTTTGCCGATTTGAAGTTGAGTCCACCAAAGATCTCCAAGAGAGGCGATACCTTGGAGCAACTGACGAGTGGTCTTGCGCTACGTGTGGAAGGAGAGAACCTGATCCAAGAGATCAAGGAGCTGAGCGAGGTTCCAGTGCTTTTGCGTGCTGAGATCGGCATGGCACTTCCTTGCCTCACGGTGCACGCTGTGAACCCGTTCACGAACTACGAGTGATGGTGTGTACTTTGTTTTTGTGTGTTTTTTTTCTGTTGATTTGAAGTTTTCCCCATTTATGTTTCGTAGAGAGAGAGAGAGAGGGAGTCCTGAAAACCGATTAACTCCGCCAAACACCGCAAACTCCGTCACCGGAAAAAAAGGGTCCACGGATCCCACCGAACTTCCACAAACAAAACAAAAAAAAAGGGGGGGCCGATGTGCCAAGAGAGGGGGGCGAAGCAGCATCGTTTGGATGAGCTGTGCACACAAGTTCTGTGTATGTGTGTGTGTGTGTGTGTGTGTGTGTGTGTGTGTGTATATATGTCTACGTGTATATATATATATATAGGGTCGTAATATTATGTACTATGTACTACTTCCATACTAATATGATTCCTTCCAAGTGACAGAGAACTTGTCACATGTGTTCACCTGTAGAGGAAGAAAGATCACTTGCTTTGTTAAGTGCAGACAAAGTTGCCCCACCAAAAAAAAAAAACGAAGCTGCCAGGGAGGGGCCCACGGGGCGAAAAATGCCAAAACCAGTAGAGCAAAAAACACAGGGATGTCACACATGAAATAACAGTAATCAACTCCCATACCAATATCGCAAAGAGAGCAACAATAGTACATACTACACATCGCTGGCACATCAACCACACAGCATACACATACACATAGTGACGTATTCGCTCCCTCACCCAGCTACACCACTCACAACTCTCCATAGACAAAACACACACACAGTCTTTACACAGAAAGGATAAGAGGAGACATACATAATGCCGATTGAAGAGAAGGAGAAGAAGAAGGTGAAGGAAAGCGCCTTCAAGAGCAAGGTGGCGTTCAACACCTTGGAGCAGGCCAGTGCGAGAGATATTAATGACCCAAAGCACATGCCACCGCAATACAGGTTGGAGGATCTTCCAGGGGACCCTGCGGCTGCTTTGTCGTATGGCTTTGATGCCAGACAGCCCGCAGTGGACGTGACACAACTAATTGACTCCTTCTCCACTTACCCGAATGGAGGAACATCACGCATCACACACAACAAGGGACCACTTTATGCAATGCCTGTGAAAGTGAAGAAGTTGCCTAATCCCCCAGATCAAGGTATCCAGAAACCTCACGAATATGTCCTGCCAGAAATGACCAGCTCATCCCACCCTGCGTTCAGAAAGAAATCCATCGTGGACATGACGTATGAAGAATTGGCAGCATTAGATACTCAGTATCGTAAAGGTGTTGATTTGAATGACCTGAGGTTTGATGGTGATGGGTATTTGCCCCATAATCAGGTCAACGGGAAACTGGGACCTAAGGGTAAGATTGAGAATTCTCGAAACATTGATAAATACGTGGGTAATAAGAAGAAGGATCAAGGTCTGAGCTCTTATCTATCCGAATTCTACTCTTATAGTGATAGGGTTGCCCATCAGGACATGAACAAATTTGTTTCTGATTCATTGAATAGCCATCATAAAACTGCAATCAAGAATGAGAATCTTGATGAAAATGACCAACAAATGGGCTTGAATTCCATCCTTAATGACTTCCAAGGTGATATGCCAACGAGCCTTCGAACTTTGATGCTGTATGTGAGTGGAAGACGTCACACTTGGTCAGCCATACCTTGGACCATTAAGAACCATTTGAGAGACGGTGATCAGATTGTCATTATAGCTCAAATTCCAGAGAGAATCGCACTGGACCCACTGCTCTTTTCAGATTATGAAGATGAAGACTTTGCTGATACTGATGGTTCAAGTTTATTGCCGGCATATGAACTTGTGGATGTCAAGGAAGAATTTGGCATTGCTGGAATTCAAGACGAAGTGAACAGAATGATGCGTTATTTCTTCAATACCCTTCAACAGATGAACAAACAAGATCTCAAGATTTCCGTGACTGTTGAACTGACTATTGAACCCAAGGTTGGTAAGTTGTTGAAGAAGTCACTTGCTCTTTATGAACCGGGATTGTTTATCATTTCAAGTCTTGTGACGAAATATAGTACTCGTGTGAGCAATGACTTCAGGAGATCTTACAAGATTCCATTCTTCGTGACCAACAAGTTGAATATACCAACAGTTGTGATTCCTGATCTTTTCTTAGATGAAGCAACTATTCAACCGGATTCGACAAAGGTGGAAGATGACGAGGTTAATGTGAATGTGTACGCAACTGCAATGACTGATCTTAACAACTTTTTGGATGGACTTGATCCAAAGGAGAATGGCCCAGCGGAACCATTGATTGACAAGGATTCAGCAAGATGGAGACACATTTATGATCCTCATGACGATGGTGATGATGGCCAGTCTGCTGCTAATAGGAAAGATGTGACTTTTTTCAACCGGAATGGTGAATTCTCTATGGATGCAAACTTGAATGGTGGATCGAAATCAAAGGATAATCCAGGAAACGAAGATGTTGCCCATGCGCCTGTTGACTTCTTGGGGATTGGAACAGGAAGAATCAAATTCAGTGACAATCTGGAGACTCCCAAAAGTCGTTCGTACTCATCCCATTCTGGAGGATCAGGCTCAAGACGTAGCTCCAACCATGGAGCTTCAGTATACAAAGTGAAGAGTTTGTTGGCCGATTTTGATGATGCCAGTGTGAGTAGTGGATCCACTTCTGTGGTGAGAAGCAAATCTTACTCTACACCGATGACAAAGAGCATCAGTAATGCATCAGCAGGTTCAGCATTGACAAGAAACAACATCAAGAAGAGTAACTCTCAACCGTCAGGGGATAATGACAAGAAGAAGAAGCAGGATAAGCCTAAGAAGTATGGAATGGGATTTCTCAGTTCTCTTCTGAAGAAGAAGGAGTGAAGGTACTTTTGATTGATTGATTGATTGATTGATTGATTGATTGGTTTGTTGGCTGATTGACGATAGGTCTAGAAATGTGATTACGACTTTATGTACGAACTTTTGATGTAGAGGAAGAGGAAAGAGGTTGAGACCATAGATAACTAGATAACTACTAGATGATCCAAAGCCCGAGCGGAGACAATGGAGACAGCGGAGTTTTCGGGGGAGTGAAGCACGTTTTTTATGACATTCTTTTCTTTACGTCATTTGAAGTGGAAAATGATTCGCGTGACTTTGGAAATTGGGGGATTTTGCTTACCCCGCAACGAATTTCTAAGAACGATTGCGATAAGGAGGAGGAGAAAAAAGTGTGGAGTTTGGGGTTTTTTTAGCGTGAGTGTGAGTGAGTGTGAGGTCAACGTGCGATCTCGGTATAAAGTATAAAGGGGCTGCTGATTCCAATGTGAACTCAATTCCTTCAACCAACCCCTTTTTTACCCTCCATTGACTTTAGCAATAAGCGTCAGCACAACTTTCAAACCAAAGATGATCTTCTCTCCAGTATTCAAATCAGGTGTCTTCGGCTTCATCACAGGGTCTACGATCCCAGTTCTGGTGGCCACTCTCTACCTCATCCCTTCATACCACTACTCGGAGCAAAGAGAAATCGACTGGCTCAAGAACGTGGTTGGGCTCATGAACTGGCAGGTGAGAAAGCTAGAGACCAGAAACATGGGCTCGTTGTCCGAGGGCTCGTACCGGGACGGACTCTACTGGGCTGGATTCTAAATCCAACACCGCTGTTATATGGCTCGTCTTCTTGATGGCTCTTGATTCACACAGGACCAGCAGACAAATAACTGCTACAACGAACAAGCACAGGAGGCGAGAACAACATTTGCTGCATACATCCACTCCTTGTCGAGAGCTTTTGACTTCAAACCAATGGCCCTTTTGAACACGGCCATTCATATTCATTTGATTACATACACTTCACTGGTGAGCACACTACACTTCAGGGAAAAGAATTACATCCAGAGCTGGCTCTTTGGGCACTTGACGTGCTTTTCCCATCTTTTGAACCCTTTTGTGGACTTTTCTTTTCTTCAATCACACTCGGTATATGACACAATATCTCCTTGATTTTACTATGAGATCGTTTCTTAGTACCTCTTTATGATACTTTTATAACTCTTTTGATGCCCCAATGTTACGTTGATTGAACAGAATTTCATTACGTACCCCCTAGCCCCTAAATGACTCCTCCTTGGATCCCGAAAATGCGGAGTAGCTGATCCCTCTGATATGAGCGTCAGCCAGCCAGTCTCTTGCCCAGGTTTTGCTGACACAAAAAGCTTAAGGCGCACCCCCCAACATCTCGAGAGTGTGTGACCCCTGAATGACCAATCAGGTCTACGCAAGAGATCAGAAATGGTTAATAAGCACACCAAAAGATGCAATTGCATTTCTAATCTATGACAGGCGTGTGGCTAATCTCCTCATTTGTGACCATGTTTCTCCTTAACACTAGCAGCAAGCATTCGTAACTCAAGAATACTCCGTGGTATCCCCTCCTCTTCTTCTTCAATGTTGATATCCACCTTCTTCTCCCTCACCTTATTATCTTTTGGTATACTTCTCTTTGCAATATCCGCATAAGTTGGTTTAATTATAAGTGGAGTTGACGATGAATGACTGGCAAACGTGATGTTTGACAAATTAGAGATAGTTGAACTGTTCCCATAGAATGATGGGGTTTGTAACAACTCAGATGACTTGGGTCTGGGTGTGCTGTAAACGTCAATCTTCAACTTATGCTTCTTGGTTGGATTGAACAATGCATCAATATTGCTGGAAGTCGGGAACGCTGCAGTAGGCTGTTTCGATTTCAAAGGCGCAACTTTGGCAAATGGGACACAGTCAGATAACAACTTGGGAATTGGTTTCACCCTTGGAGATGCTTCAATGTGACGTGTAAGATGCCTTGGGATCTTCTTCTCTGATGATTCATCTCTAAATACCATCGCAGTGGTCTTTTTTGGAGATTGTGGTTTCTTTGCATCAGCAGTAACTGATACTGGTCGCATAGGTCTCAGATATTTCAAATTGTACTCACCTTTAGCAGTCAGCTCCACTCTTGTTCCCATACCATCAAGAGCACTTTGAATACCATCACAATTCAACCCGGGGTCTAACTTGACAAGATCAACACTTTCAATACAATCAGATCTGGGGATACCCATGTCCTGAAGGATATCCTGAGGCGAAAAGTTGATGATCCTCTCAAATTCCCAATATATCACCAAAATTTGAAACTTGAAGGTGGTGTTCAAACAAATACCTTGTACCAATTCACGCAGCATCAACTTTTGTTCCCTAATCCTTTCCACTCCATCACAATTAAAAACAAGGAGATTCACATTCTCAAATTGCTTTGGATTGATATGGCTGGTACCGATAACTTCAAGTTCAACTTGGTCTTTCTTGAAAGTACGTGTCAGGTCATTGTTAATACAAAACTTGCGTCGAAGAAACTTGGATGTTGTAGATTCCAACTCTTCAGAAAAAATAAGCATCTCATATCTGTCAAACGGATGACGGCTCAGATTAATGAGAAACTGGTCAAATCTCATCGGAGTGAGATCCACTGGCTTGACTTCTTGCACCGGTTTTTCGGAGACATTTTGCTTGATCTTTTTTCTCTTAGGGATGTTTGGGATACCAAAGTTCCTTGATGCATCCATGAGCTCTTCTCTCATCCTTTTCTTCATGTCTATTTTCCTCTTGGATTCCTTACACAGCTTTGTCAGATTATTCAAGAACAATCCCTTCAACTTTCTGTCTTTGAAGTCATCTGCAACAATCTCCAGAATCTCAAAGTATAGCAATTCACTGATGAATGCCTCATAAAGACTCTCACTGTATGATTTCAGGATCTTACTCTTCTTCTCATTCTCCATCACACGTAAATTCACGAGAGGAATGACGGTATCTTGAATCAAATCTCTAACAACACTCCCGATTAGATTGGACGTGATGGAGGAACTGATTTTATCAACGAACAAGAGTCTCTTCTGCTCCTTCTGTTGCTTCTTCAACACCAATTTTCGGTTCATATCTTCCAATCTTTTCAGCTCAGTAGCCCTTAATTCTGCTTCTCTCACAGCAGATGCAGCTACAGCTTCTTCTTCTTCCCTCTTCCTCTTTTGCTCCAGTTCTCGCTGTTCGTTTTGTTTCTTCAACTCTTCTCTATCAGAGATTTCTTGAAGTTTTGGGACATTTGGAACTGAGCTGGATGAGTTACCGATGGCGAACGTAAATTGATCCTGGTTCTCTGCTGGAAATTGACCGGAAGTACTAGGACGATTGTTGTTAACCATAGAGCCAACCGAATCCGTTCCGGATGGTCCACTGAAAGAAGGGAAAACAGAAACTGTAGATCCTTGTGGTGGAATCTCTAACCCAGGCTGATGTGATTGCGGTTGAACAGATCCTGGAGTGATATGATCGTCCAATGCGTCCGAGCCTGATAAATTTGGCAGGCCACCGTTGATAAGCTGTTGATAGGATCGAACAGATTCATCGTGCTTCGTGGAGAATGATTGTCTGAATGGTCGTTGATCGGGAATTAGATGCGAGTTATGTGACAAGGACATGATATCAACATGTTTCATCCCGTCAATAACGGCAACTTGTACACCATAGTATGAACAGAACTCTTCCAGGTCCGTGTCGTCATTGAAAGCTAACAGATCAACAAAGAACTGTACGGGATATGGTTTACATCTCGTATGTAATGACCTCTTGATGGATTTGAAAGCGTAAAATCTAATCTCATTCAAGTGAACCTCCATGATGTATGACATCAAAAGAGGAATGGACCCAATTTTGAAGTTGTGAAAGAAGTTTTTGAATGAATTCAAGACATTCTCAGTAAATTGAAATCCCCTTTCAACGATGTTTGTCTGAATCATGTTTCTCAAGTTTAATGCCATTTGAACTCTGGCATCCTGAAGAATTTCAATCGGTAGATCTTGGATTTCTCTGTCCAACTCAGGATCACGATGCTGGCTCAACAAGTAGTAGGCTCTAAACTCCGCCTCATTTGGTGGCTTCAACCCTCTCGAGCGATGTTCAGTATACATCTCCGATAATGTCTTTAATGCTTTGTTCATTTGTTCAAGCTCTTGTTGTCTTGAAAATTCGTATGCAGTTTTGGCCATGACATGCAATGTGAGAAGATGTATCCTAACAATCTTCTCGTGACATTCAATAGCTTCTGGGCCTGAGAAGTTTTGATATGTAAAGTCCTGACGTATTGATCTGGTTCTGTCCCAGATGAATGACTGGGCTTCGGGGAGCTCCTGCAATACGTTATCAATGAGATATCTCAGCGTTGAAATAAGAATCTGCGGTGGCCTCACATCTGATGGTAATGGAGGAGGCTGACCAGCTGCTGGTCTAGAAAAAGCTTTGATGGCACGGTCTTTTGAGACTTTCCCAGAAGCGTCCTTTTCGTACTTCCTGATATCGTTCTCGACTGATCTTCTTATTCTTTCATACACGGGACACATGTCAATACAGGAGCCTTTGAACGAAATAGCATCATCAAGCATCTTTCTTGTCCCTTCTTTATCAACAAGTCCTTTCTGCTCCATATTTTGTCTCTCGACTTCTCTCATACGTTGGAACTCTTCAAATAGAGAGGACGGATCAGATGACTTACTCTCCAGCTGGTCCATTTTGGCCTGATTCTGTTTGTCCCAAGCATCCTGGACAATTGGACCTGCAACCAAAGGTGGTGTTTGATATATTAGGAACTTGGGCAATTCTCTGATAATATGCTTTCTCCTTTGGAAGCCCGCTTCATAGAAGTTGAATTTGCCAATCACTTCATCCATCCTGAGCTCCTCTTGAGAAAGGAACGCTTCTGAATCCTTCACCGAGTTCATTGTATAAGATGCTGGGGCATCGGATTTGGAGAAGTTCCTTGACGATGGGTTCTGAAACATGTTCTTCTTGGAAAAGCTTGGTCCATTCCTCTTGTCATTGTTGTTGGAACTTGTTTGTTGACGATTCTTGTCAGTCTGCCTCTGATCAGACTGAGACCTGAAGGTAAGCATGGTCCTATGAGGCGATGCGAGTATTAAGAACACTCTCCTCTATGATGCTGCAGACCGAGCGTAGCTGTTCTGACTGCAATTGCACTCTCGAGTATTCACCACACTGCCAGTAACAAATCCGACAGCGTAAACAGCTGACGTAATCAATACTTCCATTTCAGGAAGTTTTCGCTTACATTCCCACAAGTCTCACATGAGCCCCTCAGTCTTGAAGATCGGCAGTCGGGACCACATCACCGGGTCCTCTGGGACTCTCCCGTGGGTCTCAGTCTCGAAATCCCAACGAGTGGTCTAGGAGGCCTGAAACAAGCACCATCAGCAGCATTGGAGGGCTGCTCACGTAAAAGGTCCCAAAATGTGCGCAGGCAAAAAAACCTGACACGCATAGCAATAACTTCCCACGACCACCAACCAAGTATCCCTCACGAAAGCAACCCTATCGTCAAACGATACTCACGTGGAGATTTACTCACAGTGTTTTATTCTGTTACTTGTTCCCCTTGCTATTCTGAGGAGACCTTGCCTTCCATCGCACGCTTGCACATCAGGTATTAGAGTTGGAGAAGTTCACAAACAGCACACGAAACCATTAATTGACGTGTTATGTGCGAGTCTGACAGAGCTAGTGATCGAACTATGGATCAAGAGTATTCGTCCGTGCACACAACAGAAGAATGCGAAACGGCAGCCACCGGGACCGTTGACCGGGAACAGGAGGAGGCAGAACAGGCACAGGAGCACAAGACCAAAGCTCCAGAACAGACGACAACAAGGACGGAGGCCACAGACACTGCTGATCTGAGCAGTATCGTGGAGCAGAACGAAGATGACGAACAGCCTGAGGAGCAGCCCCAATCTGGGACCTCTACCATCACAGTTCCGCCATCGATAGCTTTTTCAGCTAGCGTATCGCGCGCAACATCAGTGGCTGAAGATTCACCAATGTCTACCACCACCGCACCTGCTTCATTGAACAAGGGACCTGTCATACAGAAGAGAAACACGGAGGTCATTGGCCCTTTATTCACAAGAACCACAACTTCCGAAAAGCCAGTCAAGACATCTACAAAATCCATGATCGTGGAGACTGAGACTGTTGACTCTTCGAACATTCCATCAGTGACACTTCCAATAGCGCTGCCTGCTGCCTCAACCCCTAATGAAATGGTTCCAAATGGCTCTGCAAATTCTACAAATCTTTCGTCATTGAGGAGCAGAAGAAGCACAGTATTTGTTGACCAGAATCAGGCGGTAAATGGTCAGCAAGTGAACAGCAATCCAGCTCATGATAACGATAACTTGAGCATAAGTGGATCTATAAGGAACAGGAACAGGCATATTGCACCTGTTGAAGGTCATGTCAATATTACCAAACCGGGAGCTACAAAGGTGGATTTGTTTGCTGCAAAGATTGCAAATGCTGTCGGCGACGGCTCGAATTCAGATTCGGAAGAAACCTTTGTCTATGAAAGTGCCCCAGATGGACTCAACACGGTGAATACACTACCTGCAACAAAAGCTACAGCGTCGTTGGCCTCCTCTAACGTGCAGACACTTAGAAACCAGAGAAATCTCAGTATGCCAATGGCTCCATCACATGCATTCTCTCCGTTGAGCACACCACAATTGGCCGTGAACAATGAAATGAAAGAAAGAAATACACCTTGTGAAACCGAAGATGACGCCGATCTGAATCCAAATGGCAATGATCAGAGCACTATAACCAGATCGCAAGCCGAGCAGCTTTCAGACAACGGGAAGACACCAATAACCAGATTCACTGGGAAGACATCCAGAGATCCAAGCACAACAAGTTTCACAGGAGGTAAAAACACAGTGGTTCATAACAAGCCTAGTCAGCTTCGCACTGCAACATCCAAGCTCTTTGATGTGAATGGCAGTACACTAAGACGATATTCTGGTGTGCCCGACGATGTTAATATCGAAGACTACATTGACCAGTATGATGAAGAAAACGAAATAGAGAGCACTGGGGGGTTTGCTGATATTTATGATTATGAGGACTATGAGGAAGATGACGAATTGACACCTTTAAACCTGGATAAGGCCAACAACAATTTGAGAAACAAAATGTCGAGGCACTATTTGAACAGGAAGAATTTTTCGAACTTTGGATCAACTGATAATGGAACATTATCCGATTTGGCCAAGGATGAAGGGCTTGCTCCACCTTTTTCAAAACCTCTACGTGGAAAGAGAACGAAACTAAGATCGAATCAGCAATATCTCCAACAAGAGCAGCACTCTCCTCATAATTTCTTCAACAACAAGAAGAATACCCGGATTCAGCTTATCAAAAACATAATGTATCTGTTCATGTTTGTGTTTGGTTTGCTCTCTTTTGGATTTATAACTGGATTTCTTCTGGCAACCACTAAGGATCTGCAAGATGTTCAGATTCTTTCGATTGATGATGTCCTTCTATCGTTTGAGGAGTTAGTCTTTGATTTGAATGTCCAGGCCTTCAATCCTGGCTTCTTGTCGATCGCAGTCTCTGAGGTTGAGCTTGATATATTTGCAAAGTCATCTTATGTGGACAAAGTCTCCAACGTCCCAATCTTTGACAAGTCTCAATCAGACTACCAAACCATTCTATTAGGAACAGCTACCAGATTTGAAATACCATTGGAGTTTGCGAGCGGGCTCTTTTCTCGCAATCACTCACAGACTAAGAGCGCTGTCAAATTGTTGCATCCTGGCAGAAACTACACGGGGGTGGATGGAGGCGAGAGCCACAAAGTTGAGGATGATTCTGATAAGTGGCGTGAGATCATTGAACACCCGTTTGAATTGATCGTGAGAGGCAGTTTCAAGTACGAAATCCCACTCTTTAGAACTGAGAGGTCAGTTCCTGTGACCAAGTCAGTTCCTATTGACCCAGATGCTGAAAGCTCAGTGGTTTCCCTCAGTCCATAACGTTATGAATCATGAAGATATGTTAGAGTCTACTAGATCTACAGTAGAAACATGACTTGACCGTAACTGGTTTCATAAATTTCATCCGTCTCTAAACCTCATCTTTCCTCTTCAGTGTCTATGTACAAATTATGAGTGATGCTCTGAGATATCAGTTGCTTCTATCCAGTGAGCTTCCTGCTGCAAGCCTCTTGTCATTCACCTTTACAATCATTGATCTAATGACACGAGGGTCAGCCTTCAGGGTTCGAAGAATCTCAGATTGGACTGATGTGCTGGAGTCGAATAGCATCAAGAACCTATGACCTTGATAGTGACGCTCCTGGTCCTTGGTCATAATCTTTGGAAGATTCTGACTCCCAAGCGATGCAATCTGTCTGATAACACCACGATTCTGGATGATGAGTTTACCAATTGTGGTCACAACCCTTGCAAAAGCTGTTAGTATCAGGTTCAAAGTTATTGGGCGTCGTGCGGAAGCCTTGCTTTACTCACTCCTTTGCCTCTTTCCCCTTGAATTGGGGCTGTGTGATACGTGCAGTAGCAATCAACTCGTATAGCATTCTTGTTAACCTCCGTTGTTGACAAACTGCAGTGCCAGTCAGAGAGTTTCCTAGTATTCCTTTCAACCAACCGATTTTTTCAAATTGTTAAATCCGGGTAACATCTCATAGTATTCAGCCCCACGAGAATCACTCACTTGTCAAGACAGCATACCAATGGATGTAGCTGCACTGGATGTACCAGTCCATGACAGTCTCTCAGTCCACATCAAAGGAGGTCACAATGTTGAATGTGGAGTCTGGACCGTGGTTGATCCCCTCTTAGCCACTAGTGGTGGGATTTGTATCTGAAACTTTTGTAAGTGCTAAGTTTCAATGAGGTTGATGCTGCATATGGGACGATTCCTTGCTGAAATAGGAGAACAACAACGGCACCCACATGGGTATATCAGATATCTATACGATAGTGGAATCTGGATACTAGCACGATGATCAATATATCATAGAAGCGATAAGTTTCCATTCAACGGCGCTGGTGAAGCAGATGTATGGATGAGCGTAATCTACTGCACACTCCATGAGTGTCAGGACAGCAAGGTACCCCAAGTTGGAATGTTGTTTAGGTCGGTAAGCCTGGAACATGTATACACTGGTGGGCCGTGGCTGCATGCAATGGACATAATCGACTTCACGCTAGTGTCTTCAACCAAGTTGTTATGTTTTGATCCCTGACTCCAGCCAAAGGTATGTTCATCATTAGTATGACAAAGACAAAGTCATTTTAACAATACCAGTACGTTAATGTCAGGCATTCCTCATCACCATTGGCTAAATGCAATGACAGTTTACTTGCTGAACAAGATATTTGGACAGCTGTTCCATGCTTCGTAAGCTCGTACCGTGCGATAGAGAATTAGTGGTCTGTGGCCATTGAGATAAGTTTGATAGGGAACAGAAGAGCCTCTCCATTCATGACCGTAACTGCCAGTGAAGCGATTCTCGAGAAGTCTGATCACCGGCATTGACTATTGAGGATTGGCCATGACTAAATTATCTCTTTGACAGTGACCTCATTCGATACCGCAACGATGGTCTCAGATACAGAAAGCACGACAGCGCAAAACGACTGCGTTCGGGTTCTAAATGATTCGGCATCTCTACAGCAGTAGTCCAATTGCCCTCTAACCGACGTATTCAATGCCATTGGAGATACTGTAGCTGTGGACCAGATCGTCAGGCTCATGGTAGCATGAACTGTAACAAGTACTTATTCCACTGTCACTGTGTCACAAGTATTCCACTGTCACTGTGTATCACCAAATCAACCCAATCGCCCAAGCTACCACATTTTTAAAAACAGCATTCGGGTTCTAAATGATTCGGCATCTCTACAGCAGTAGTCCAATTGCCCTCTAACCGACGTATTCAATGCCATTAGAGATACTGTAGCTGTGGACCAGATCGTCAGGCTCATGGTAGCATGAACTGTAACAAATACTTATTCCACTGTTACTGTGTCACAAGTATTCCACTGTCACTGGGTATTCTTGTAATTTGACTATCCTAATAGATAGAGTTTGATCCATCTTGTAAACCTTACCTTTATTATACTTAAATATAACTAAATCTAGTGGATATAACAATCCTTTATATACCCACCATACAATTTGGGGCTGTGTAATGATGGCTTGGCACACACATTCCAACACCCTCTCTTGTACCAAGATGTCTCAGTAGTTGAGATCAGTGGAAAGATCTCCAAGCTTGTTGAATGTAACAGCTGGCAATGCCTCGGTGAGCATATCAGCAACCTGCGATTTGGTTTCCAAGTATTGTAGGTCCATATCGTTTGCTTCGACATGTAGTCTCACAAAGAATAGTCTCACAAAGAATAGTCTCACATCGATGTGCTTAGTCTTGTGATGATAATATTGATGTTTCACAAGCTTGAGTGCTCCTTGATTATCATTGAAGACTGTGAATGTTCCCACATCAATTCCTAACCTTGGAGAAGATTGGCTTTGGAAGAAATCCTGCTGAATTAGGATTGTATCACAGAGAAGTTAAGGGTAGGACTATCATTCTGGGCTTATACGTCGACGATATATTATTGGCCTCCAATGATCAACAGTTGCTACAAGAAACCAAGAACCTGTTGATGAACACATATAAGATGAAGGATCTTGGTAAGGTAGAGAAGTTTCTTTGGTTGAATATCCACCAGGATAGTGACCACACAGTCAAGTTGTCACTGCAGGACTATATCAGCAAGTTGACCGAGGACTTGGATATGAGAAATGCCACCCGAGAAAGTATCCCCGCAACTGTTGGAGTTGCCTCGACTGGCCATGAAATTGAACAAAGTGAGACCACAGACCAAACTCAGTACAGATCCATTGTTGGAAAGCTGTTGTTTGCTGCTAATGTTGTCAGATATGACATCAGTTACATTGTTGGTGTCTTATCCAGAAATCTGCAAAATCCAAGGAAGATTCATTTGCATGCAGCTAAGAAAGTTGTCCGCTACCTGAAGTCTACAGAGAACTTCACCATCACCTATCGAAGATCAAGATTGCCGCTACAGGGATTTACTGATGCTGACTATGCTAATGATCTATCAACCAGAAGATCTACTACAGGATTCATGTTCAAGATGGCAGGAGGTCCAATCAGCTGGAGATCCAAGTTGCAAGTTACCGTCGCCTTATCCACCACTGAGGCTGAGTTCATGGCAATCACAGAAGCTGTTAAGGATGGTTTGTGGTTGAAGCAAGTCTTCAAAGGGTTAGGAACCAACATGTTTAATGATGGCTTGGCACACACATTCCAACAGGTATCACCAAATCAACCCAATCGCGCGAGCTACCACATTTTTAAAAACAGTATTCGGGTTCTAAATGATTCGGCATCTCTACAGCAGTAGTCCAATTGCCCTTTAACCGACGTATTCAATGCCATTAGAGATACTGTAGCTGTGGACCAGATCGTCAGGCTCATGGTAGCATGAACTGTAAAAATACTTATTCCACTGTCACTGTGTCACAAGTATTCCACTGTCACTGTGTATCACCAAATCAACCCAATCGCCCAAGCTACCACATTTTTAAAAACAGCATTCGGGTTCTAAATGATTCGGCATCTCTACAGCAGTAGTCCAATTGCCCTCTAACCGACGTATTCAATGCCATTAGAGCTACTGTAGCTGTGGACCAGATCGTCAGGCTCATGTTAGCATGAACTGTAACAAGTACTTATTCCACTGTCACTGTGTCACAAGTATTCCACTGTCACTGTGTATCACCAAATCAACCCAATCGCCCAAGCTACCACATTTTTAAAAACAGCATTCGGGTTCTAAATGATTCGGCATCTCTACAGCAGTAGTCCAATTGCCCTCTAACCGACGTATTCAATGCCATTAGAGATACTGTAGCTGTGGACCAGATCGTCAGGCTCATGGTAGCATGAACTGTAACAAATACTTATTCCACTGTTACTGTGTCACAAGTATTCCACTGTCACTGGGTATTCTTGTAATTTGACTATCCTAATAGATAGAGTTTGATCCATCTTGTAAACCTTACCTTTATTATACTTAAATATAACTAAATCTAGTGGATATAACAATCCTTTATATACCCACCATACAATTTGGGGCTGTGTAATGATGGCTTGGCACACACATTCCAACACCCTCTCTTGTACCAAGATGTCTCAGTAGTTGAGATCAGTGGAAAGATCTCCAAGCTTGTTGAATGTAACAGCTGGCAATGCCTCGGTGAGCATATCAGCAACCTGCGATTTGGTTTCCAAGTATTGTAGGTCCATATCGTTTGCTTCGACATGTAGTCTCACAAAGAATAGTCTCACAAAGAATAGTCTCACATCGATGTGCTTAGTCTTGTGATGATAATATTGATGTTTCACAAGCTTGAGTGCTCCTTGATTATCATTGAAGACTGTGAATGTTCCCACATCAATTCCTAACCTTGGAGAAGATTGGCTTTGGAAGAAATCCTGCTGAATTAGGATTGTATCACAGAGAAGTTAAGGGTAGGACTATCATTCTGGGCTTATACGTCGACGATATATTATTGGCCTCCAATGATCAACAGTTGCTACAAGAAACCAAGAACCTGTTGATGAACACATATAAGATGAAGGATCTTGGTAAGGTAGAGAAGTTTCTTTGGTTGAATATCCACCAGGATAGTGACCACACAGTCAAGTTGTCACTGCAGGACTATATCAGCAAGTTGACCGAGGACTTGGATATGAGAAATGCCACCCGAGAAAGTATCCCCGCAACTGTTGGAGTTGCCTCGACTGGCCATGAAATTGAACAAAGTGAGACCACAGACCAAACTCAGTACAGATCCATTGTTGGAAAGCTGTTGTTTGCTGCTAATGTTGTCAGATATGACATCAGTTACATTGTTGGTGTCTTATCCAGAAATCTGCAAAATCCAAGGAAGATTCATTTGCATGCAGCTAAGAAAGTTGTCCGCTACCTGAAGTCTACAGAGAACTTCACCATCACCTATCGAAGATCAAGATTGCCGCTACAGGGATTTACTGATGCTGACTATGCTAATGATCTATCAACCAGAAGATCTACTACAGGATTCATGTTCAAGATGGCAGGAGGTCCAATCAGCTGGAGATCCAAGTTGCAAGTTACCGTCGCCTTATCCACCACTGAGGCTGAGTTCATGGCAATCACAGAAGCTGTTAAGGATGGTTTGTGGTTGAAGCAAGTCTTCAAAGGGTTAGGAACCAACATGTGTAATGATGGCTTGGCACACACATTCCAACAGGTATCACCAAATCAACCCAATCGCGCGAGCTACCACATTTTTAAAAACAGTATTCGGGTTCTAAATGATTCGGCATCTCTACAGCAGTAGTCCAATTGCCCTTTAACCGACGTATTCAATGCCATTAGAGATACTGTAGCTGAGGACCAGATCGTCAGGCTCATGGTAGCATGAACTGTAACAAATACTCCGTCATGAAAGGCTCTTCTTTTTTAATGGGCGTGCGTTGGTCTGATAATGATCAGGTATCTCGCTCCCTGTCTGTGCTGAAGATGATGCAATACTGTTGGTTGACATACTGTATGTTTGCCTTTAACTGTGCTATATTTTGGAAACTGGTCCCAAGTGTGTTTGTTTGTTCATGACTTTTTAACTCTTGTAATGATTGGCCAAAACGCCCTCTGTGTTGTATGCTGTACAGGTGTGTCCTCAGAAGGTACTGAACAATGTTCTTCGACCTTGGGGAAGACTTCGAGCCTTCTTGAAGCATCCATCATTATCTGAACAGTTCTCTCTATGTATAGTGTTAGTAATGGAATCGAGATCAGTGTACTATTTACTGAACCCACGATGTGTTGTGGTGTTAATTATACGCTGTTGGTGCTTCTTAGCCCCATACGCATCACAGTCTGCGTCTAACGCGCGTTTCAAGGGCTGTGCGGCGTCCATTGGTATGCCATGTGCTCGGCAGTGTTGTGAGACGCGACTATTTTCATCAGTTCAAAAAATCACAGCAAACTCCAGAAAATGACAGAAAATGACAGGCGCGTTTAAAGCGCGTGCCTCTACCCCACGAGCGCGAAAATGGGTCCTAAACTAGGGGTATGATATGAATCATGATAATTCAATGTAACTACAGGCCCTCTGATTGACCACGCATTCATCCTACGAAAATTGTCTGGTTCAGGAGAATGTCAATACGAGAGGAAAGCCATCATCTGCTGGATGAGGGGGGCTCAAGAAGTGGTTCTCCTCGAGTACAAAATCAGCGCTCACCTTCTCAAGGAACAAGCAGCAACAGCAGCATGTCTGACATGTCATCAGCGTCACTTTCCATTCTAGAAGACTCTGTCAATCCACACCGTACATTTCTGTACATATTTCTACTCGCCATTGTCGTTGGAGGACTGCAGTTGTCTTGGTGTGCTGAGTTTTCAGAAGGAACACCTTTCCTTCTATCACTTGGTGTGTCAAAGGGTACACTTGCTTTGATTTGGATTGCAGGTCCATTGAGTGGTTCATTGGGTCAGCCAATCATTGGAATTCTTAGTGATAATTCACAGAATAAAACTGGCAGAAGAAAACCTTTTATTATTGGAGGTTGTATAGCAACTTCGCTGTCCTTACTTTACCTCAGCTACTCTGTTGATTTGGTGTCCTTGTTCTTTCCAAGTGGGACCTCGATGCAAAAGATCAAGAATGCTACAATCCCATTTGCCTCTCTTGGTGTTTACATGCTGGATTTCTCTATAAGTGCAATTCAGGCTGCTTCGAGGGCGTATATCGTGGATAACGTCGCAACCCATCAACAACAGATAGCAAATGCGATGGCTGCCGTTATGATTGGAGGTTTTAACATAATTGGATACTTCCTGGGATCTATCAACCTATTAACGGTGTTCTTCTTCCTGGGCAATTCTCAGTTTAAGATTCTAGCCACTATTGCAAGTTTGGTCCTCATTTTGGTAACTACTGTGTCCTTGTCATCCATCAAAGAACGAGACCCCACCACTGATATAGTCATCAGAGCTGAAAGAAAGAAAAATCTCAAGCGTTTGAGAGAACTTGGAATTCACAATCCATCCACATTTGGTGGGATTCTGGTATCACTGAGCAAACAGACTCGTCATAGCGTAACAAGACTATCCCCGCAAACAAGACTAGTCTGCCTAGCTGAATTTTTTGCCTGGATTGGATATTTCCCCATGCTGTTCTACACGACTACGTATGTCGGTGATCTGTACAAATATGAGTTCTTCAAAGCAAGGTCACCTTCTCTTCCTCCTCTTACCCCAGCTGAATTACAGCTGCTTCAAGACACAGCAACTCGACGGGGATCTCTGGCATTGCTCATACATTCGGTATCTTCACTCGCGGTAGATATTTTTCTACCATTGTTAGTGCAGCCATTCAATCGAGATTCGCTAACGGTTGAAGAGTCGTCAGTTTTGACTTCTACCAAGTTCACTTTGTTCATCGAACGGATTCGCCAAAACTTCACCCCTTGGCTCACTGTCAGAAATTCATGGTATCTTTCACATATCTTATTCATTGTCTGCATGTTTGCCACTTTCTTGATTCGCTCGTCGTCTGCTGCCATAGCTTTATTTGCTTTCTTGGGTCTCACATGGGGCAATGCTCTGTGGGCCCCGTTTGTGCTAATCTCTGAAGAAATCTCACGTATCAAGGAAGTGAAATCTCGCATGCAGAAAGATCTTACGAACAATGATGGGGTTGAAACAGTCGTAAATCAGGCAGTAGTGGATAGGTATGAGAATTATGAGCATGAGGCTGGTGTTATCCTTGGTATTCATAACTTCTTCGTTGCAGCTCCACAGGTCATCAGTTCACTATTCAGCAGTGTCCTTTTCCATGCTCTTTCGAAGTCAGATGATGGAAGTGGTGGGTATATGTACGATGACAGTCTAGGTTGGGTATTCCGCTTTGGTGGCGTTGCCACTTTTGGTGCGTTATGGTTCTCTTTGATGTTGAAGACCAACGAAGAGCTTCTTGCTGACGAGGATGAACTATTTACAGCAGTCTGATCATGTGCTGAGCCTGTTACCTACAACAGGTAAAGTTTACCGTGTATAGACTTGGTATCCATCATCACTGAGTGTTCATTTGAATTTTGAGGTACCCCTAGGTCCTATTGTAGGCTGCTTTTTTTACTGTCTCCCATTTGAAGTTGCGCGCGCTCGCTTATCGTTCCACTTCCGGTTTTACAACTTCGCTTGCTGCTACCTTTTTTCTCTAGAACCCGTACAGCGGCGGAATTGAGGAGCGTGTTTCCAACACTTGCGAGGCATTCTCCCCAGAGATATAAAACCACAAGAGCTGCTCAGATCGATCCGTTTGCCTTCGCCTTCGTACTGATTGATACTCTTCCTCCATCAAGACACATCAAGAAATGCTGAGACGCGTCAGAATCACCACGGTTTCCCGTATTGCTATGCAAAGAAGTGCCCTCGGTGGACTAAGAGTGGCCGCTCTGATGACCGCTCTTCCCCAACAAAGAGGTGTTGCCCAATTGGCATACCCAAACATTCCACCAATTAAGAATGAGATGATCAAACCTTTTGGTAAGGATGACACTCTTGACTGGGATCTATTGCGAGCCTCCATCACAAAGTTCACTGATAACGGGTCTCTTGATATCCCATTGGTTATCAACGGTGAGAGAATCTACGGTAAGGGAACAGAGAGGGAGTTAAGCCCACAGATCAACCCTGCAAAGCTCTCTCAAGAACTTGCCAACGTGACACAGGCTACCGAGAATGACGTGAAGGCTGCAATTGCTGCTTCAAAGCTTGCCAAGAAGAAGTGGATGAACATGCCATTCGCAGACAGATCTGCCATATTTTTGAAATCTGCTGACTTGATTAGTACGAAGTATCGTTATGATATGCTTGCTGCTACCATCTTGGGACAGGGAAAGAATGTCTACCAGGCTGAGATTGATGCTGTTGCTGAGTTGATTGACTTCTTCAAGTTCAACGTAAAATATGCTCAGGAACTTTATTCCAGTCAGCCTTGCGAGTCGAGTCCAGGTGTCTGGAACAGAGCGGAGTACAGACCGTTGGAAGGATTCGTTTATGCTGTCACTCCATTCAACTTTACTGCCATTGCTGCCAACTTGATTGGTGCGCCAGCGCTAATGGGAAATACAGTTGTCTGGAAGCCATCCAAGACCGCAGCCCTTTCCAACTATCTCCTGTACACCATTCTTGAGGAAGCAGGTTTGCCAAAGGGTGTTATAAACTTTGTTCCCGGTGAACCAGTCATGGTGACAGACGTTGTGTTGGACGACTCTGAGTTCAGTGCATTGCATTTCACTGGATCAACATCTGTCTTCAAAAGTCTTTACAAGAAAATCTCTGACAATGTTTCCCTTGACAAATACAGAGACTTCCCAAGAATTGTTGGTGAGACTGGTGGCAAAAACTTCCATGTCGTTCATCCATCCGCTTCGATTCTGCACTCTGCATTGTCCACTCTCCGTGGTGCCTTTGAATACCAAGGCCAGAAGTGTTCTGCTACATCCAGGGCTTATGTCGCTTCCTCTGTCTGGGGCGACTTTAAGAATGTTCTTGCCGAATCACTTGAAACTTTCAAACCAATGAACACTTCTTCAGCTGATGGTCTTCGCGGATTTATGGGACCAGTCATCCATGAGCAGAGTTTTGACAAGATTACAGCTGCCATTGACTCTGTCAAGGAAGACCCTGAACTTGAGTTGATTGCCGGTGGAAGATATGATAAGTCTCAAGGTCTCTTCATCGAACCGACCGTTGTGCTGACTACAAACCCAGACCACCTATTCTTGAAGAATGAGTTTTTCGGTCCTTTGCTGACGATCTACGTTTACGATGACATTGATTACGAGTCCATTTTGCATACTATTGACACAACCACCGGATATGGCTTGACGGGTTCTGTGTTTGCTAAGGATCGTGATGCTATCAGACTTGCCGAAGAAAACCTTCGTTACTCAGCTGGTAACTTCTATATCAATGACAAGTCCACAGGTGCTGTCGTAGGTCAGCAGTGGTTTGGTGGAGCAAGAGCTTCTGGTACCAACGATAAGGCTGGCTCCGGAAACATCTTGAGCAGATTTGTATCAACAAGAAACATCAAAGAAAACTTCTACGAGATCACTGGTTTCAAATATCCAAGTAACTACCAGTGAAGAAGTTGTGACTTGTACCACTACTCTCGTCAATAGGTTGTATCATGCATATATATTTTTTCCAGTACAGGCTTTCGAAGGGCTCTCGCATTGTTTAGTGATCCTACTCCTTCCCATCATTCTCTTTCAAGACATTTTCAGTAGCCTACTGAATAAGAAAAGTGAAACTCGATGATAACGCACTGTGCACTGACAAATGTGCGCTGTTCGCTTGCTTCGTGTATCCACCCAAGAGCTTACCAGGACAGGTTGGTAAGTAGTATACTGAAACAGCATACTGACGTGGTGTTGAGATGCTTAGATAAGCAATAAATGAGGGCGTCTCGATACTTGTCAAACTCAAGAATGACAATTTATAGCCGAAAGCCATCAAAACAAAACAAAAGCTGGCCTCAGGTCTGTGGATATACTCAAAGGACACATACCAATTCTTTCCGTTACATAATGGAAGGCTCCTTCTCCAGGATTTCCTCGGTGCTAGAGAGAGCTCGTGATCTGGGACTTGAAGCTGCTGCTGCTGCATCGGCGAGTTTGGCGGAGACATCGAAGGAGCTGAAACCTCAAGAGGTAGTAAATCTACTCAATTCTAAGTTTGATCGGGATATCCTCAACGGTCTGAAGCATATCACATCTGTTATGTACAGTGGAGAAGATGCATCGCGATATTTTACCGATGTTGTCAAGAACGTGACATCTTCCAACTTGAGTATCAGAAAGCTGGTTTACGCATATCTTCTACGATACGCAGAGGAAGATAATGACGTTGCTCTTTTGTCTGTCAATGCTATACAGAAGTCACTTGGTGATAAGAATGAGCAGGTTAGGGCTCTCGCAGTTCGGGTGATGTCAGAGATCCGTATATCGTCAATTTACCAGATTGTTATTCTGGGGATCAAGAAATGTGTTTCAGATCCATCACCAGTGGTGAGAAAGGCAGCAGCCATCTCATTAGTCAAAGTGTTCAATAACTATGGTGAATCTTCCAAGAGTGACATTGCTGGCTTTGTTGAAAAGCTTATGAAGGACAACAGCGCTTCTGTCTGGGGCTCTACGATACTAGCATTCAGAACCATCTGCCCGGAGAGTTATGATTTGCTGCATGGACATTTCCATCACTTATGTGCTATGATGGCAAATTTCGATGAATGGACACAGATACACGTGGTTGAAGTGCTTACAAACTATACAAGGCTTTACCTACCGAAGCCCAAAATAATCAACACTGCGTCGATCGAACACACATTCATCGTGCTTCCAGACAATTACAATGAGATTCCATTCCCTGTTTATGATGTTGAGCTTGATTCAGATCTGAAGACCTTCCTTGATTGTATCCGACCATTGGTGTATAGCAAGAATGAAGCTGTTGTTCTTGCTGTGGGTCGAGCATTCTTCCATTTAACACCCCCAAAGACCTTCAAAGAGGCACAGGTTGCAGCATCCCTTGTGAGATGTCTTCTTACAAGTCCTTTGGAATCACGGGTCTTTGTTCTCCAGAGTATTCTGTACATGGCGATTCATGATCCAACAATTTTCGTTCAGTATGAAAAGAGATTCTATTTACTTCCAAATGATGATTTTCATACAGCTGACTTCAAGCTCAAAGTACTGTCATCTATATGCAACGAGAACAATATCAAGACTATCATCAATGAGCTTCAATATTATGCACTTCACGCTGAAGATTTTAAGATCTCCGTTGAAAGTGTGAAAGCAATAGGAATCTGTTCACAGATCAGTGATTACTGGAGTTTGAAGACACTCAAGTGGTTATTGAAAGAGGTATCGGTCCCCAACAAAAACTCTGCAATTGTGACAGAGCTTCTCACCGTCATCCGCTATCTTGTTCAGCAAAATCCAAGAAACAATGTAAAGACTGTGGCAAAGCTGGCTCATCTATTGGATGATCAATCCCTGTCTGATGGTGCAAAGGAGAGTATTATTTGGCTAGTGGGTGAATTCTCTGAGATTGAACCAAACATTGGACCCGATGTATTAAGAAAGCTTCTCAAAACGTTCAGCATGCAAACGGATAACGTGAGGTATCAAACCATAGTACTTGCTTCGAAGATGTATTCGCATACATTGGAGGACTACAAGAACTCCTCTGGTGACTCTGAATTAGAGCATTTCAATTATGATGATATCATCCCAAAAATGTTCCGGCATGTTATCAGGCTGGGGCGTTATGATGATATCTATGACATAAGGGACCGCTCCAGAACCTTCCATTCCCTTTTAAACACCAAGCATACACAGTTGGCTACGTTGTTTTTACAGGCACCAAAGCCTGTTCCACTGGTTTCACTTAAGAGAAGCGAGGATTCTTTATCTAAAAAGGATGACAGTATCGATTCACTCCCAATCGATGACATTGTGAAGAATTACAACAAGCTTCTTTCTTGGAGTGACCCAAACACTTTACCTCCAAGTTCTATTAGAGTACCTATTGAAGTGAAGGACGTGGTGAAGAGCATTGGCCGGGGTGTCATTTCACCTGAACAAACTATGCAGTCGAACTTTGCTCCTTCTCCTCCTCCTCTAGTTGAGAAGAAGTATAAGTTGCAGAGTCTTGATGACTTCTTTGCAGATGATGAGCCTGAGTTGCCCGGCCATAACGCAAGACGTGTGATATATCAAGAGGAGAGCGAGAATGAGGAGGAGACTGATGACACTGACGACACTGATGAAACTGGAGACAGCGAACGCAGTGAAGATGAAAGCGAGGAGGAGGGCGAAGGCGATGTTGACAATGAGGACGATGATGATGTTGACGCTGAGATTCATAATGATAACTAAGATCTAAGTCTGCACTCAGTGATGCATATCCGTGCATCACTTAGCTTGATTTGGGGCAGAAATCAGAAATCTTTTCAAACTGGTGCATTGCTCTGAAACATGATTGGCTGGTAATAGATATTTATAATGCATTCCAAGTTTAAAATCTAGGGTGCCTATATACTATACTAGGCGCGTCAAAGATATATCATGTAATAAACTCAGCAGCTGGTAACGAATTATTGAATTAAATCAAACGATGATGAATTAATTTTATGTCGAATTATCGATGGTATGCATTCGCCAATTAATTACGTGAAATTTGCAGAAAATATCTCAATAAATTATTGGAGTACGAATAATTGACAGACCATGTTTAAATATCAAATAACAATATCGAAGATATCCATTTTGTAACCTTCATCACCAAGTGTGGGATAGTAAGGAACAAGGGAGTCAAGTTGTTGTACATACGCGCTGTTGTAAATTTTCCAGAAAGGTCTTCTTACCTTCTTCGCTGGGTGAAACAGTCCTGCCCACACGTAATTGAGGATGATACCCGGTCCCACAGCATTTCTAATACCATCAATACCTTCGAGGATTCTGGCAATAACGTGAGGGGAGGTCTCATAGATGTTTGGAAGGAGAAGGTTCAAAAAATGGATGAATGCATCATCAAACCCGAGACCTGAACAATCGAGAGCAATTTGTCTTACAACAGTAGCTGCGGTCTGTCTATGAACCTGATCTCTATCGATCAATGCATCCTCCAAAAGTGGTGTGACAGCATAAACATAATCCGCTGACATCTCACCAATGTATTCAAACATGAAGGTCATTGCCTTTAAAACACCATTCTGCACGTTCACCTCAGGAGTTCTATACTCATTCATCAATGCAGGAAGAACGGTGAATGCAGAACATGTTTCCGCAACAATACCAATGGCAACAGCGGTGCAGACTCTAAGTTGTCTCTCTTGCACTCTCAGATTATTAAGTAGAGTAACAAGGACGTCTTGGGGACCAACTGCCTTGGCAATGTAACCGAACGTTTGGTTGGCTGCTCTCCGGATACCCTTCTTGGTGCTCTTTAACATGTCCAGAAGCTCGAAGCAAATTCTCATCCATTCCTTTGGTGAAACGTATTCTGCACCCTTATCGGCAATCTGACCAACCAAGTCAATTGCATTCACTTGAACCTTTTCGTGTCTGTTTCTCAGAATTGGTGTTATAGTTGGCAAGATTTGGTTTGCTGGAGGTTTCATATCAGCAATTCCCACAACTTTTGCGACAGACTTCAGAGCGCCCAATATTGAACCCAAGACTTCAGGGAACACCTCTCCCAATGACTCATAGAGAACGGTAGACAACTTTGCGAGAATCTCATCCTCATTGCATGACTTCACAACAGGAGCAATGAGACCTATCAGATCTGCCGCCTGTTGACGGATCTCTGGTGATTTGTTCTTCAATCGGTGAAGAATGGCAGAGATGATGGACAGAAGGTATGGTTGTGTTCTTGAATCCAGAGATATTATAGTTGCTGCGACACCGTGAAGGATTGCAGTATCACTCACTGTCTGCTCTTGATAAGCAATAAGCATACCGTCTATTAATCTTTGTTCCGTTCTTTCTGTTAGTCCTGTTGAACCAAACTTCGTGATGACCTTATGGATAGTTTCCACCGCCATTCTACGGAATGGTTCCGATTCATCCTTCAAAGCATTGAGTAATCGTTCTATGATCTCCTGTGTTCCAACAAATTCTGCCAACACCACAGATGTTTCAACGACGGCTCTTGAAGTACGACGATCCAGAGCAAGTCTCCTTACCCAGAAATTCCTGAAGAACGGTGGTAAGAGTTCAGTTCTTAGGTATTTTGGTTGAACACCATCCGTTGCAGCACATTGTTGGACAACTTTCAAGACAGTTTTTTTCATTTCATCATCAGGGGAGCTAAATTCACGAAGAAGGATTCTCATAAGTTCTCTAGTGTAGTAACTGGCATAATCTGGTTCCATCAGTGGGATCATGTTTCCAATACATTTCAAGAATGCAGCAAGACCCTTTCCTCTATGTCTACGGATACCGTTCCATAGAGGTTCGAGTATATCTTCAAATGATTCGATACCATAAGGAGCAGAAGCCTCTGCCAATGAAGATAATGCTTGAGCTGTGATGATTCTCACTGAAAGCTGTTCATCTGCAAGGCCCTTCACGAGACATTCGACCAAACCATTTAGATGTGGCAATACACCTGATCCCATATGAATAGCTATTTGTTGGATTACCCTGGTACCCGTATGGCGTGCCTGCCATGATTTTTTGGAGTTACACACAGCTTTAAGAAATGGCAATAGTGCTGGGATACCCAAGGCACCTGCCACGACAGCCAATGCTCTTGCAGTGGTATTTCTAACGTATTCGTCAGCGTGATCAATGTCCGGTCTGACGGTCAATATCATGTGGGATAGGCCAGCAGCCTTGGCCAAACTGGCGATGATTTCCCGGCCTTCAATTCTGGTGACATAGTCCTGATCAATTAGCAACGGGGAAACCACAACGAGGATTTTGTGGGTGTAGGGCCTGATCATGTCGTCAATCTTGTAGAGGATTCTTCCAATCACTTTGACCAGGAGATGTCTCTCCTGGTCGCCCAGGGACTTTTCCAGCAGCAGTGGCAAGATCTGGCTGAACAGGGCCTTTGCTCCAAAGGCTCTGGCGTTGTCGGTGATCTGTCGCAGGGCAACCTTCCGGACCGCAGGGGTTCCATTCTTCACCTTGAGAAGCAGCCTCATGATCTTTCTTTCCTTCAGCTCGTCCAGGGAAAGGGTGTTCTCGTCACGGTTGTCGAGCAGCTTGCCAAAGTATTTGGCGTCCTGTTCCTTGAAGAACTGCAAGTCCTTGATCCCAGGCACCTCTGTGATGAGAGATTGCTGTACCAGCGCCGCGGGAACCTTTGTCTCCTCTGGAATGGCGTATCCCTGATGTGTTCCCTGTGCTCCTTCCTGCGTGGTGGTGGCTTGAGAGCCGTCCTTGTCCCACACCAGAAGCCTCTTGTGTGTGCTCTGCGCATCTGCTGTTGTGTCAGCATCGGTGTCAGCACCAACGTCCCATCTTCGCTTGCGGCCTCTGCGAGGCGGCGTCCTTGAGCCGTCATTGGAAGCATCTTCACCTTCCACTGTGTTGTTGTTGTTGTTGTTGTTGTTGTTGTCACCCTTGCCCTGTGCTCTTGCTGGATGTTGTTTCTGCTGTTGTTCCAGCTGCTGTTCCTGCTCTCTGAGTCCGGCCAGTTGTTCATCGCTGAGTGTTGGGTCCCGCTCAGGCGAAAGTGTTCTTCCGAATCGCCTGCTCTGGTAGTCGTTCGCCACCGTATCCTCGCCCATTTCTGCGTTCTCTGTGTGCTCTCTTCACTTGTTCACTTGCTCACTTGCTCTCTCTATTCACTTGTTCTTTGTTTATGTCTGAGGCCGTTTTTGTTCTGTTCTCAAACTTTTGAGCGTTGCGGCCACGCTGAGATCAAGAACAAAGTAAGTGAAATAAACGAGAAACACACGGTGAACGAACAGAACAAACAAGCAGAACAAACAGAAGACAATGCACTGGTCAAAGGCTCTGGTATCGTTGCTATGCACAACCACAGCTGCTGCCTCAGAGAACGAACGTCTGTCATATCCGTACCGTGAGCAGCTCGACGTCACACCGCTCCCGAGAAACCACCTGTACACGTCCTTCAGGTTCGATCTCGAGTCGGAGCAGCAAATCACCAGCACGGCATCAAACACGTCATTCACACACTACAGAGCGTTTCCGAGATCGCTGGCACCTGTGCTCGAGAGCACGGGCACACGGGAGCTCCATCTCAGGTTTGGCCAGGGCCATTGGGACTCTGACTCCTGGGGCCAGATGCCCGACGCTGGTCACTTCTCTGGCGGCGTGGGCGTGGAGGTCTGGGCAGCTGTCGAGGCAAAGAACGCCCACGAGGGCTTCCAGCAGTGGCGCTCCTTGGTCAACTCGCTCTCGGGCCTCTTTTGCGCGTCTTTGAACGTTGTGGACGAGAAGAACACAGTTTTCCCTCTAAGGTCCTTCACTCAACGTCAAGACGCCATCCCATTGTTCAACAAGGACAATGAATTATTCCTCCTAAGAGCAGCACTCCCGTCAGAACCAGTCTGTACGGAGAACTTGACACCCTTCGTCAAGTTCCTTCCCACAAGGGGCAAAGCTGGGTTGGCTTCATTGCTCGATGGACATCGCATCTTCGAATCTGAATGGCACATGATGTCAATCGACATCGACACGGTATGTCAAGGTGATGCTTGCAAATATTCCATGGCTCAAAGAGTGGCGTCCGTCGTGGATATCGCAAGGGTTCATAGAAGAAACAAAAACCAAATCCCAAGACCTGCTTCCGGTGACGAGTTGAAATGTGACCAAACAAAACCATACGATGCCTTCCAATGCTTCCCCTTGAACCAGGAACAAGACATCTCAATCAGTTTGGAGGAATTATTTGGCCGTTCAATCAAAGGTGGCAATTTACTATCGAAGCACCCAAGCAGAGTATGCGCCCATGTCACTCCAAATTGGGATGTTTATCTCAATCAGAACGATGAACTCTTTGGTACGGCTGATAACTGCTTCGATCTACCAGATGATTCAATGATCTATGATGTTATCTTAACGACAACAAACGCATCCATGGTGAAACCTACAGACAATGCCCCTGTTCTCGTTTCTAGATCAATGACGGGACTTGGACAAGATAAAGGTGGTATCAGAACAGTCTTCACAAATAACTTGGACACGGAAAGCCAATTGATCTATTTGGAAACCCTCCCATGGTTCATGAGGGTTTATCTCCATACATTGACAGTCACCGGTGCATCTAGAGAAGACGTGATTCAATCCATCTATTATCAACCGGAAATTGACCGTCAAAGACCAACACATCTTGAATTTGAGATTGTTCTTCCTCCAAAATCAATCATCACAATCACATACCAATTTGATAAATCACTGCTTCTTATCGCAGAGTATCCACCTGATGCGAACCATGGCTTCTCAGTGGAGCCTGGCATGGTGAGAGTGTTTTCTCCCACGGATTACACCACACGTACTTCACCTGCGTTATTGACTCTCCCAACGCCAGATTTTTCTATGCCATATAACGTGATCATATTCACTGCTACAGTCATGTCATTGTCGTTTGGAACTATCTTCAACCTTTTATTCAAGAGAACTCTCCCTGAACTGGATGCTGATCTTGTCAATGCAGAATTTAATACCAAGGCTAGGATCAAAGGAAAAATTAATGCCGTCAAGGTAAGTATCGGTGTAATACTTTATACCTTGAAAGCCCGCTTGCTAGGCTCAGAAAACCATGATGACGCTAATGATGATGCTACACCTGAATAGAAGACCTAAAAACATGAAATTACAGTCATTTCTTCGTTAATCCGAAACAATCACTTCAATCCTAACTCGATGTCTTTCAAGACTTTTACCAAGTTGGAGTCGTTGTTAATAAGCCATCGCTCCAGGGTTCTGATGCACGTGTCGATGTCATTCGTCAATGGGAGCTCTCCATGGCTCTTGGAATTGAGAAGAACGTCAAACAATGAACTCCACATATCCTGCTGCCAGTATCTCTTGATTGGATTGACCAAGACGTGCTTCTTTCCATCAAATTTGGTCTCTATGAAACTTCCAAATAACATTGTGTGAATAATACTTGCAATACCATAGTAGTCCGCTTGATATGTCCATGTTTCTTGATTTCTCATCTCGGGACAATCCTGGTTATCTGTCGCCCAGTTTGATTTGAATTCAACGTTTTTTGGGAACAATGTCATATCAATTGATCTTCCAAAATCAATAAGTTTAATGCCTGTATGTCTCCAACCTTTGGATCGGTCTTCTTCAAACCCTGAATCAAAACGTAACATACAATTGTCTGGCTTCAAGTCCCCGTGCATGATTCGCACTGTATGAAGTGATGAAATCACCTTCAAAATTTCAGACGTTATGAAAACCACCAAAGATTCCTCCATCTTTCTTCCAGCGGTTTTGAAAAAGTTCACAACATCCAAAATAGTTCCCTTTTTAATGTATTCCAAAATCAAGTAACTCTCATCAGAATAAACGTGCATCTCACTCTGTCTTACAATGGACTCCATTGTTGAGTTGCCCATCAAACGATCCTCAATCTGCTTCAAGATATAAAACTCCCATGCACTAGAAGGCGTCTGGCACTTGATTGCCTTGAATTCGCCAGTCATACTCTCTGCAAGGTATACTGACGCAAAACCACCTTCTCCAAGAAGACATTTCAGATTGAAAGGATCTTGTGTTCCATCAAATTCAACAAATACATGGCGTGATTGCTTCAGATTGAGTGATTTTTTCAAGGTTGAGCACATGTTCATATTCCTCGTATATCTGTAGAAACCCTTATATGTTGGTAAGGAAGGATTCAAGTCTTGTAAAAGCATCTCTTTAAGCGCTTCATCTGCTGGATTGACGATGCATTTCTTCCTTATGATGTCTCTGACATCATGTAGTTCTTCTCTTTGTCTCTTCGCCCATCCTGAGACTCTCTCAGTTAAGTCATTCGATAATTCATGGTTAAAGTTCTCAGTTAGATCGTCATAGATCAAGTCAAGATCCTGGTCATTATTCCACTTCTCAATCTTTTCAATTTCTTGGTTGAACATGGCTTCAATCTCACCCTCTGCTTCTTTGGTATACATAGTAGCTGTAGGTGATGCACGCTTCTTGAGTACTTCTTTGTTCAATTTAATTGTTTCGTCGTATTCTGTTTTGTTAATCTGTGTCACCAGCGTCTTGAATCGAGGAGAGTCATGCTCCTCTTCTCGGAGATTCAACCTAGAACTGTAGACACCTTTCATCATTGCCAAAACTTCATGCACACAAAACTCCTCTCCATTTTGATAAAGCAAATCAAAGTTAAGATCAACTTTCTCTCTCTTTTTTCCAGGGATTTCGATGATCTTGAACACAGGTCCTGTTGGTAACTGAGCAGAGTCACTAAACACTGGAATCTTTTGATTCTTCTTTCTTGGAGTCAAATTTTGCGGTAGTTTCTCTCCAGCCCATGACGTGGCTTCTATCTTGTTCTCCTTGTTGCGACTGGAGGCTGACCCAAGGTCTTCCCATCCACCTGACTTCAAGTTTGGTTCAGGTTTACTCTCCTCACCATCCGCAAATATCTCTATCTTATTCTTTGATTCCCTTGTCTCTTGGTGTGGTGGTGCAAACAGTGAAGTCCCACTTTTCATAGATAGAGCTGATCTCACAGGGAACACCGGTGACTGTGGCTCGTTCGATGATATGCTTTTGGACTCAAATCGTGCCCTAAACTCTTCAAATCTCTTCTGGAGTCTTTTGAACGGCCTTGCAAGTTGCTTGATACCTTCTCTGTAAACCTTATCAGCTTGCATGTTTCTTTCATTGGTCTCAAGGTAATTTGCATACTCCTCATAATACGTGGCAAGCTGTTTTCCAATTTCCTTCCTTGCAAGGTAGATGAAGATATCTCTCGGGTTCTCTGAGTATTTGGCGTAGCTCAACCACACTTTCAAGTATCTTGGATCGTTCTTGTAATATGATACATCCCTGAACTGCGACGTACATCTCTCCATGACCTGAATCAACCCGCTCTCCGCTGAGGGTCCTGATGGATGGTTCCTCTTCAACCACTCAATATACTCGAGATGCGGTTCTAGCGGATCATCAAGCTCGTCTATTTCCTTGAGCTTCTCCTCTATCCTGGAGCGCTCCAGTGCTTGCTGCTCCTTCAGTTGAGAGTTCCCCGTAGAGAACAGCTGTTTCAATGCAAGCGCTGAGCGACCATCCGTGGAGGGCTCAATGTTCTCTTTGTGCATCTCGATGATGGAGAAGTCGACAGCCTCCCCGTTAGACATTATCCTGCTGTGCACGCTCGCCTGATCTTCTTAACTAGCGTGGATGACTGAGACTTGAGTCGAGGGCAAATTTACTGGCTGGCCAGAGAGATATAAACAAATCGGTTTGTTTACTTTTCATGCGACATAAAAGCCAAATTCGCGAAAATCCTCAAGCAACGAGTTGCCACGGCAACTAATTTATTGTGATTGTACTGTATTGTCATTTAAAATATGGAGCTAATCATACAATTAGCACTGACATATGCATAAATAGCAGTAAGACTGTAAGTGTCTAATGCCAAGTTGTCAGTTGAAGTGAGAGATTTTCGCTTGAATTTTGAAGCAAATTTCAATTATGCAATTGAACACTTATCAAGCTTCTCCGCAGATTCATCACTCTGAGTCTTCTGAGAAGCTGAAGGGGATTCTTCCTTAACTCTACTGCCTTTCTTTGGAACCCTTGCCCACCAGTAAAACAGCACAGCAGCGCAAATGTTGAACACGATGTAGACACAGAAGATACCGAGATCTCTCCATTTTTGCGAATAGCTCAAATCAACAGAGGCCAGCCAATCATCAGTACTTGAAAGAGGACAGAATTCACATTGTGACGTAGAGGTCGGGTCCTCAACATAACCTGTCCCAACAGATTGTATGTAAGGAGCGAAATATTCACCACAAGTGAGACCACCAGGAGCTGAAAGGACTCTAAATTCATCAGGAGCACAGTGAACCTCTGCATGAGCAAGAGCATTAGACAAGAACCCACCCACGTAGTACGTCATTGGAGATACTCTGTACATGAATATCCAGAATCCTGGCAAGGCAGATGGTGTCACCAAAACACCGCAGAAAGTCAAACAGAAAGTGAATAACAAGTAAGCAAATGTACCAGCCATATCAGCCAACTCAATAGGAGCAATACACATATGTGCCATGGTACCGATGTATGTGAAGAATAAAACAGAGAAGAACCAAGCATAAGCGCCCCTTGCATTCACTTCACTAGTACCACCGCTAGATGCATTGTGATAGAAACCAGCTGGATAATACCAGCAGAAATAAGCAATCGTACCAATTAAGGCATTCCAAGGGATCTCAGAAACAATTTGAGAAAGGATAAATGCCTTCCAAGAAAACGTCTTGGATGGACGCTCTCTCATCTCGTAGAGATCTCTGGAATCCACAAACGTCGGCAGAATCTGCTGCAACATTGGATTGAAAATGGTCAAGAACATAAAGATAGAGAACATTTGGTTTTGGAGACCTTGCATTGTGGCATTAGCATTGAAGAACACAAACCCAATGAATAAAGAGGCAGTGATAGACAAGAACAATTTGGCCCACAAGTATGATGGTGTTCTCCAGGTCTGTTGAAATACTCTTTGTGTGACAATTAAGAATTGTTGATACAATGGAGCTGCAAACTCCTCATGACCAACACTGCTGTCATATGGAAGCTTGGCCAATTCAGCTTCCATGTTCGCAAGCTCTTCCAAAACTTCCTGGCGTTCTTCAGATTCCAACCAAACCTGATGATAATTCTGGTTGGCGTGAGAACCTGGTGCAGCACCAATAACATGAAGCATCCATTCAGCAGGATTAGCCTGTGGAGGGCACTTTGGAGCACCATGACTTTCAAAGTAGTTGATCAAGCTTTGACAATTCTTACCCAAGTCACCAAAATAGACAGTACGACCGTCATTAGCCAAGAACAACAATCTGTCAAATTCTTGCATCAAGATAGCTGAAGGTTGATGGATGGTACATAGAATAGCCTGACCATGGTTTGCGAGCTTTCTCATCAGTTGACAAATAGACCAAGCGGTTTGGGAGTCCAAACCAGAGGTTGGCTCATCAAGGAAAAGCAAAAGCTTTGGCTTAGCAGCCAACTCAACACCAATAGTCAATCTCTTTCTCTGCTCAACGTTCAAACCTTCACCAGCTACACCAACAACAGCGTCGGCATACTTCTGCATATCCAAAATCTTGATGACTTCCTCAATGTAGTCATCCTTCTCCTGTTTGGAGGCGGTATTTGGTTGTCTCAGATAAGCGGAGAATCTCAAGGCTTCACGAACAGTAGCAGTAGAAAGGTGCAAATCTTGTTGCTGGACATAACCAGTAGATCTTTGGAAAGAAGAGTCTCTCAAGTGACCGTTAACGAACATGTTACCAGTAACCACACCCATGGTGACACGGTTGGCAAGGACATCCAACAAAGTGGTTTTACCAGCACCGGAGGCACCCATCAGAGCTGTCAAGGTACCTGGCTTGACCCAACCATCAACACCAGATAAGATTTCACGCTCTTCAGACTTGATCTTGATAGTGTAGTGAACGTCTCTCCAGTGGAAAATATCCTTACCAGCTATGATAGCATCGACCTTCACATCTTCATCTTCAGGCTGCTGAGTGACAGAACGACCAAAACCAGCCTCAATATCGTTCTTGGTTTTCTCCTTCTTGATCTTCCTCAAAGTTGATCGCTGGAACAGTAGAATTTCACCCTTCTGCTTAGCTGACTCGTTGTACTCCGAGAACAGCATATAAGCAGTCAGGAGAACAAGCATGAATGCAATAACGATACCAACATTTCTCCACTTATGAGTGTTGGAGTAGTCGTACGACAGCTGGATAAAAACATCACCACTCACCTCAGTTTGACCAGAAACTGCACCGACTGCATTGCATACCCAAGAGTCAGATGGCCATTCTGGGTGCTGAGCGGGATTCCCAGGGATATAATCACTGCACTGAAACTCACGGTCGTGAAACTCATTCGATATCAATGCCTCGAAGGCATAAGCCAACGGATTCAAGTAATTGATCCATCTGCACCAGCCGAGCATGTACGTTGTAGGAATCGTAAAACCGATAAACATAACCAAACCAAGCAATATGAGATGGGCTGGCACAAGAGCTTGAGGTAAAGTAGATGACATGGAACCAATAAGTCTGAAGAAATGTGACATAGTGAATGTAGCGAGAAGGTTGACGAACAAGTAAAAGAAGAAGCGACCCGCGGATCTCCTGAAGTTCACCATAAAGTAGAAGATCAAGTTGAAACAGATAGAAGTGAGAATCTTGAAGGGAATCTGGGAAATAACAGAGGCCAATGCATCTGCAGCAGGATGATATAATGCAAACTGCTTATGCTTCTCAACAATTGGCCTAGCTTCAAAAAGAGACATGATCTCCAAGAAGGATGCAAAACTGTTAAACAACACAGCAAGGAACATAGCCGCACCTCTGTAATAAAATGAAGCTGTAGTACTCGGCAAGTTGTAGAAGATGGAGGACAATACCAAAGCCATTAAGGAGTTGGAGATAACAGAGAAAGCGTGGAAGAAGATGTCATTGTGGATTCTTTGGAACTCACGAACCAGCAAGTATCTCACTTGCATTGGGAAAGAAACTGTGTATGACGATCCTTTTCTCATGTTCTTGGCCTGTTTTGAGCGTTTAGCAGCAAGAATGGCCATCTTTGAGGATTGTTGTACACTTTGATCTAAACTCTGGTCAATCATCTTGACAAGATCTGCGTACTCTGTAGAAGCCTTCCAATAGGCCTCGAATTCTTGAGCTGTTTTTGGGACCTTATTCTCGTATCCAGATTGAGCAACACGCTCCCTTGGCGAGGTAACAGAAGTCAAGAAATCAGCAGTAGTTTGGCGCTGAGGACAATCCCAACCCATGTTGGTGAAGTACCGCTTAGCGTGGTCAGCTCTGCCAAAGTAGATCTGGTAACCATCGTACAAGACAGAAACCTTGTCAAACAAGTCATATGCATCCTGTGAACATTGGTAGATGGCGATCAAAGCGGTGGTATCCAGGACATCGGCAGAAGTCCTCAATGCTCTGATGAATTCCAAAGCAGTGGCAGCGTCCAAACCTCTCGTGGCATTATCCCAGCACTGCAATCTGGCGCCGGCCAAAGACACTTCAGCAATGGAGACTCTCTTTCTCTCACCACCAGAGATACCACGCACTAATGCAGATCCAACCTTGGTGTTCTTAGTATGAGAGAGACCATATGTAGCAATATAGACGTTGGTCAATTCCTCAGCGTATTGATCTCTGGACACGCCCGGGATTCTGTTTCTTGGAGTTCTGAACTTTGCAGCAGTGACCAAAGTCTCCCAAACAGTTAGATGAGGGAAGTGAATATCAGACTCGGCATTGTAGACAATCTCACCTCTGAAGTTGTGTTTAACATCTTTTGGAGTGAGACCATCATACGAGATCTGAGACTCTTTTCCGATCTTAAAGCCATGCGTATTGGAAGCTATGGACTTCAGCAAGGTTGTACAACCAGAACCTGGTCTACCAAGGACAACGACAACCTCACCAGGTTTGATGATAGCATCCATTGGTTTCAGAATATCAAAATGGCTGGTTGACTTGGAGAGTTTTGAAGTCAACAACCTCTCAGCATACCCTTTTGCTATCCTGAATGGGGCATTGATGAGAGTTGGTTGATAGTCTGCATCAGTGGCGACACCGGAAGCCCTCAGGCTCTTATAAGTGATACCTACAGAATAGTTCCTGTAGTGATCGGGGTCCCTATCCATCAAGGCTCTAAAGTTCTTGATCCAGTAACGAGACTCAAAGCTGTCACTGTTTGGGTCCAATCTTGGGTCCAACTCAGTGACATCACTCATGGGATTGACACCAGGAGCAATAGTGGAAACTCTTGACAAAGCGTCAGAGTCATAGTCTTCACTCTTGTAGATGAAAGATGTCTGCGAGTATTGTCGAGCAAGTTCATGCACATCACTCTGGACCTCGACATCGAAACCCTTGTAGGTTGCGATGGGGTCAACAGGAAGCACACCATCAGACTGGTTTCCGTTTCGCTCTGACATGTCCGATAGAGTAGGATATGTAGCAAGATGATGGATGAAGTTATATGCAGAGCAACCTAAGGAAGAACAATCGCTTTAATAGACAATGCAACACGGGCTATTTTTTCGTTCCGTCATCCCTTATTTGCTTGCCGGAGTTAAGGCGGTGTTAACGTCCCGATGCGGAATGTGGGGAAGATCGGTGGTAGGCACACGACAATGGAGTAAAATAATGTAAGGGTTTAAAAAAGTTTGAAAGGGTATCTGCTATCTAATATCCAGTATCCGCTATGTCCAGCTTTAGAGTGTCCAATCCCCTTCACTTGAACCCAGTAATACACACCGTTAACTACATAAAGAAATCTATTTTAATTACTGTATTACCAACCAACAAGAGCTGCATGCACCACGACCTTCTTACACACTACCAGAAGACTTCTCCGCTTCGTCCTCACCAGTTGAAGTGGACTTTTTCTCCGAGTCACTAGTCTTAGAGTGCTCATTCTTGACTCTGCTGCTCTTCTTTGGAACTCTGGCCAACCAGTAGAAGAAGGTAGCAAAAAAGATGTTGAACACAATGTAAGCACAGAAGAAGCCGATGTTTCTCCATCTGCGATCATAGCTACAACTGATAGATGCCAAGAAGTCATCAGTTGTGGAAATTGGACAAAGTTGACAATTAGTTGTAGCAGAGCCATCCTCAAGATAACCAGTACCAGCAGCCTGGATGTATGGGCCCAAGAAGTCAGAACATGTCATTGGAGATGGAGGGTTCAAAGTTCTGAGCTCCTCAGCGGAACACTGGACATTGGTGTTACCAAGAGCGTTAGACAAGAAACCATCAACAAGGTATGTGAATGGTGAAACTCTGTACATGAAGATCCAGAAACCTGGTAAAGCCTTTGGCCCAACAAGAACACCACAGAAAGTCAAACCCAACGTGAAACACAAAGAAGCGATGTTACCGGCAGTGTCAGCCAATTGGAATGGAGCAACAGCAAGTTGACCACATGTACCAATGAAGACGAAGAACAAACAACAGAATAACCAAGCATAAGCACCTCTCTCATTCACAGCATCAGTTGGTTCAGCGTTACGATAGAAGCCAGCTGGGTAGTAGAAGCAGAAGAAAGAGAACGTACCAAGAATAACATTCCAAGGGATTTCAGCAACAATCTGGGAAGCCATGAAAGCCTTCCAAGAGAAGGTCTTGGATGGACGCTCTCTCACCTCGTACAAGTCTCTCTGCAAAACAAACATTGGAAGAAGTTGCTGCAAAACAGGGTTGAAGAGAGGCAGGAACATGAAAATGGAGAACATTTGATTCTGCAAACCTTGAATAGACAAGTTAGCCTTGAAGAAGACGAAACCAATGAAGATAGAGGACGTGATAGACAAAAACATCTTGGCCCAGATGTAACTTGGAGTTCTCCAGAACATTTGGAAAACTCTCTGTGTAACGAGAACAAACTGCAACCACAATGGGGCCGCAAATTCTTCATGACCAACAGTGTTGTCATATGGAATTTTAACCAATTCAGACTCCATGTACTCAAGCTCTCTCAGAACTTCCTGACGTTCTTCAGATTCCAACCAAACTTGATAATAGTCCTGATTGGCATGGGAACCTGGTGCAGCACCAATAACATGAAGCATCCATTCAGCAGGATTAGCCTGTGGAGGGCACTTTGGAGCACCATGACTTTCAAAGTAGTTGATCAAGCTTTGACAATTCTTACCCAGTTCACCGAAATACACAGTACGGCCACCTTTAGCCAAGAACAACAATCTGTCAAATTCTTGCATCAAGATAGCTGAAGGTTGATGGATGGTACATAGAATAGCCTGACCATGGTTTGCGAGCTTTCTCATTAGTTGACAAATAGACCAAGCGGTTTGGGAGTCCAAACCAGAGGTTGGCTCATCAAGGAAAAGCAAAAGCTTTGGCTTAGCAGCCAGCTCAACACCAATAGTCAATCTCTTTCTCTGCTCGACGTTCAAACCTTCACCAGCTACACCAACAACAGCGTCGGCATACTTCTGCATATCCAAAATCTTGATGACTTCCTCAATGTAGTCATCCTTCTCCTGTTTGGAGGTGGACATTGGTTGTCTCAAGTAAGCGGAGAATCTCAAGGCTTCACGAACAGTAGCAGTAGAAAGGTGCAAATCTTGTTGCTGGACATAACCAGTAGATCTTTGGAAAGAAGAGTCTCTCAAGTGACCGTTAACGAACATGTTACCAGTAACCACACCCATAGTGACACGACTGGCAAGGACATCCAACAAAGTGGTTTTACCAGCACCAGAGGCACCCATCAGAGCTGTCAAGGTACCTGGCTTGACCCAACCGTCAACACCAGACAGAATTTCACGCTCTTCAGACTTGATCTTGATAGTGTAGTGAACGTCTCTCCAGTGGAAAATATCCTTACCAGCAACGATAGCATCGACCTGGTGGTCATCCTCATCTTCAGGTTGCTCAGTGACATCCTTAACAAAACCAGCCTCAAGATCGTTCTTGGCCTTCTCCTTCTTCAGCTTTCCCAAAGTTGATCGCTGGAACAGTAGAATTTCACCCTTCTGCTTAGAAGACTCGTTGAATTCAGCAAACAACATGTAAGCAGCCAAGAGGGCAATCGTGAATGCAATAACGATACCGACGTTTCTCCACTTGTGACCGTTCTTATATTGATAAGAGACCTCAAGGAAAGCAGTACCATCAACGAAAGTTTCACCTGCAACAGCAGAAACAGCGTTACAGATCCAAGAGTCAGAAGGCCATTCTGGGTGGTCGGCAGGGTTACCTGGGATGAAATCAGAGCATGGAAAGCTTCTACCGTAGAACTCATTCACCATTAAGGACTCGAAGGCATAAGCCATAGGATCCAAGTAGTTGATCCATCTGCACCAGCCCAACATGTAGTCGATAGGAATGGTGAAACCAGTGAACAAGATCAAAGCCAGCAAGATGATATGAGCAGGGACAAGAGCCTGTGGCAAAGTGGAAGACATGGAACCAACTAATCTGAAGAAATGTGACATACACAAGGTAGCCAAGAAGTTCACCAACAAGTAAAAGAAGAAATTACCTGGAGTTCTTCTAAAGTTCACCATGAAGTAGTAAATCAAGTTGAAGAACAAAGAAGTGAAAAGCTTGAATGGGAATTGAGAAATGACAGAGGAGAGGGCTTCAGCGGAAGGATGATACAAACCATATTGTTTATGCTTTTCAACGATTGGTCTAGCTTCGAAAAGAGACATAATCTCCAAGAAGGAAGCAAAACCATTGAACAAAACGGCAAAGAAAAGAGCAGCACCTCTATGGTAGAAGGATGATGTGGTTCCTGGTAAGTTGTAGAAGACAGAAGCAAGGACCAAAGCCATCAAAGAGTTTGCGAAGACAGAGAAAGCATGGAAACCAATATCGTTACGGATTCTTTGGTATTCACGAACCAACAAGTACCTGACTTGCATTGGGAAAGACACAGTGTATGAAGATGCCTTTCTCATGTTCTTAGCCTGAGAGGAGTGTTTAGATTCATAAATGGCACCAGTGTTGTCAGCATGTGAGTTCTCCAGCAAATTACGGTCAATCTCCTTGATGAGAGTAGCATACTCTGGAGAGGCCTTCCAGTAGGTCTCAAACTCTTTAGCAGTCTTTGGAACCTTGTTCTCAAAGCCCTCACGGGCAAAACGTTCTCTTGGAGAGGTAACAGAGGTCAAGAAATCAGCAGTAGTTTGACGCTGAGGACAATCCCAACCCATGTTGATGAAGTATTGCTTAGCATCCTGAGCTCTACCAAAGTAGATCTGGTAACCTTCGTACAGGACAGAAACCTTGTCAAACAAGTCATATGCATCCTGTGAACATTGGTAGATGGCGATCAAAGCGGTATTCTCCAGAACGTCGGCAGAGGTTCTCAAAGCTCTGATAAACTCCAATGCGGTAGCGGAATCCAAACCTCTGGTGGCATTATCCCAACATTGCAATCTTGCACCAGCCAAAGACACTTCGGCAATGGAGACTCTCTTTCTCTCACCACCAGAGACACCACGGACCAATTCAGAACCAACCTTGGTATTCTTGGTATGCGAGAGACCATATGTAGCCATGAAGACGTCAGTCAGGGCCTCAGCGTATTGTTCTCTGGAGACGCCTGGGATTCTGTTTCTTGGAGTTCTAAACTTTGCAGCAGTGACCAAAGTCTGTCCAACGCTCAAATGAGGGAAATGGATATCCGACTCGGCATTGTAGACAATCTCACCTCTGAAGTGGGCACTTATCTCCTTTGCGGATAAACCTTCGTACGAGATCTGTGATTCCTCACCAACGTGGAAACCGTGGGTATTCGAGGCGATTGTTTTGAGCAAAGTGGAACAACCGGAACCCGGTCTACCAAGGACGACAACGACCTCACCTGGTTTGATGATTGCGTCCATGGACTTCAAGATATCGAATTGGGTCTTTGCCTTTCTCTCTTTTGAAGAGAGGACATCCGTCAAGAATTCCTTGGCAAACTTGAAAGGAGCATTGAAGACGGTGGTCTGGTAGTCAGCATCGGTGGCCTTGCCAAAGGCCCTCAGGTTCTTATATGTGACACCCAGGGAGTAAGTCTTGTAATGTTCAGGGTCCTTGTCCATCACGGCCTTGAAGTTCTTGATCCAATAACGGGACTGGAAGCTCTCGCTGTTTGGGTCTAGTCTTGGGTCTAGCTCGGCGAGATTGTCACCCATTGGGTTCACACCTGGGGCGATGGTGGAGACCCTGGAAATTGCATCTGTGTCATCTTGTTGGCCCTGGTTCTGCTTTTCGAAAGTGAGCTGTGACTGGTGCGTGAATGTTTTGATCAGGTCGTGGACCTCGCCTTCAACCTCGGGGGTGAAGCCGTGGTATCTGTCGATTCCCTCCTGAGAGGATCCCTCGGCCAGTTGGTCACTCATTATTTGGGGGACTGAGCTGGTGAATGAGGTTCTATGGTGAGGAGGAAAGGGTATTAACTGGCAATTTGCTCAATTGTGGGAAGACGTCAGGTTTTATGCACAGTTTCTTTTTGGTTGATATTCGTAAATGCGGGCCGTGTTGTTTACAAATTTCGTTGCTGTTTGTTTTTTTTGGTTGAGAACTGTGCGTTTGTCCTCGGCTCGGAGATTCGGGAGAGAAAGCTTGGTGGCAGTTCCAGCAGATTTGGCTGCTCGGCTGCTCGGCACGTCGGTGTTTCGGCACGTCGGCGCTCGGACTCGGGAACTGTAAACCATGAAGCGGCTGTGCGTCAGTGTGCATTTAGCCTGAAATGGAAGTCCGACGCTCGACGGCGAGCGGGGACGGGAACGGTCCACGGGGCGTGGACCCGGGAGGCAGAATGAACCCGAGTTCCGGGCAGGCCTTCTTGGTCATAAGCCCTCCTTGACCTTTGGCATTTGCTGGGTCCTTGTCTAAAGGCCAAGACCAGCCTTCTTTGCCCACCACCTCCACCATCACAAACAGCACTGCCCGGTTCCCAACACCCCCAGTGCGGCAGTGCCCAGTAAAATAAATATAGAAGCAGCCAGCCACACCGGAGGTAACGGAAACAACGGACACACTGCCATCATCTATGACATAATGATGTGGTTCTGGACAATGACACTATCTGGTTTGTCAGTGTGTCAGTGTAGAATATGTATATATACATACGCTTGTGGTGACAAAACACCGCAATGCTTGAGACTACGTTCAGTGTTAAGTGTCTCTCAGACACTGGTGAGAGTCAGTGACCACGCTCTAGTCCCCCCTCTGTATTCCCTCTAATAACCCTTGTAGTCCGCAAGTCCATTCATACACACAAGGCCACTACAACTCTACAGATACACGATACATCTAGATTCAACACTCAACCACCTGGCACCCACTTGAAGTTAAGCATTTTTGTAACTGCATGTCAACCCGCAGTGCTTAGAAGTCGGGCCACCTGGATCCGCAGATGTGTCTCACTGATAGCCAACCAATCTACAATTACAGTCTATCTATCTAGACCTTCTGATATTAAAAATTTATGAGCGGAAGCGTTAACGAAACCGTCATCCCGTCCATATGTGCATGTGGTCAATTATCAAATCAAATCAAAGAACACAGGTCCATCAATCAGTACAGGTTTACAGTGGATAAGTATTAAGAAAATTGCTCTGTATAAATTGATTCATGAACGTTCATCGCAAACACACAGGTTTGCAATGGCATACATGACACAACAAATCTAGTCACATCTTGGACTTCAACAACTCATCGTTGATCACAACAAGCCCCTCTTGAACAACGCTCGCAACAAGCTCATTGGTGTCCTTCTCATACATCGAAGCATACAGCAGCTGGCGCGAATCACCAGACTTTGGATGCTCAATGTGATACATGTTCCACTCGTTCACCCTTGGTTCTCTGTGGAAGTATATCGTGTGGTCCAAACTCACACTAAAGATGGTGCTATGCATAGGTCTCTTGTGGAATTTGCTCACAGTGAGAAGCAAGTACGAGTCAGAGTAGTAGGCCATCGCAATGTAGTTGAACATCGTATCTTGAACAGGCTCACGAAGTTTCACAAACCAATCAACATCAATCTCATGGGGATCCTTCTCAGAATCAGGATGATCATCATGGGTAATCCAAAGCTCAGGGGGAAACCTGTACTCCGTTGGACCCTTTGTGAAACGATCAAAGTAGCCCTGGAATCCAGCCAACTTCTCCTCCTTCATTAACCCTTTAGACACAACACCTCTTCTAAAGGACTCCAGAGGATCATAGAATTTACCAAAATCCACAGGTGGCATTGGAGCTGCATGCCTTAGTTGTCTCTTCGACAAGTCATCCTCCCTCATCTTGGCAAATGAGATGGTCTCGATGAAGACAAGAGTTTCTCCTTGGTATGCCCTCACCTCTCTGGAGATAAAGCTCTTTCCATCTCTCAATCTCTCCACATGATACATGATGTTCTTGGCCCCATCTCCACTGTTGATGAAATACGAATGCAAAGAATGTGGAACAAACGACTCTGGAACGGTCTTCATCGCAGCCCATAGAGACTGTGATACCAAGGTACCACCAAACACACCACGTGCACCTGGAGGAACGTAGAGACGCTCCTTGTTGGTGAATACGTCCCTCTTCACCTGTGAAAGGGCCAACGTCTTCTCAAGGTTTGTACGGAACTCGGGCATCTTGACCTTTGGAATCCGTAACAGCTTCGAAATGCTCATACTATATTACAACCGTGACGGTAGAGCCTTCCTTCGAGTTTCAAGGTGGAGTTTTACCGCCTTTTATGTCGCTGATGACAACTTTTCGTTTATCCTCGGTCGGAGAAAAGGCAATGGCTTTGCCCCACAATTTGAGCTCTTTCGCCGATGCGGCTAAATGAATAACAAAGAAAAACACTACAGAGGCCGACATGGTGGTGGTGGATTCAGACAGCAAATGAACACATTATGTTGAAACCATTCAGTTCTTGTATATATCTAGTTAAAAAACTCTTTTTCTATCGTTCATCATTCGTACCTATGACTTGTTGAAAACCACAGGACGCACTTCTCTCTCACTCTCTCTCTCTTTTTTCCCTCTCTGTCCAATTAAGACCGGGTCTCAGAACAAACCTTCAATCTCTCCATCCTCAGTGACCTCAACGTTCATGAAACCACAGTGCGTTGGGAGACCTGGAATGGTCTGGATCTCAGCAGCAAGAGCATACAAGTAACCTGCACCGATAGATGCTCTAACATCACGAATTGGGAACTTGAAACCAGTTGGAACACCCTTCAAGTTTGCGTCGTGGGACAACGAGTATTGGGTCTTTGCAATACAGATTGGAAGCTTGTCAAAGCCCTGTTGGGTGTAAAGCTCAATCTTCTTGGCAGCCTCAGGAAGCAATTCAACCTCACCTGCACCGTACATCTTCTTAGCAATGGCCTCAATCTTAGCCTGGACAGGTTGGTCCAAGTCGTACAAAAACTTGAACTCCTTTGGAGAGTTAGAAGCGGAAATGATTCCCTTGGCCAATTCAACGGCACCCTTACCACCTTCTTCCCAGTGGTTAGACACAATAGCATCAATGGCACCAGCTTGGAGAGACGCAGTTCTAATAACATCATGCTCACGGTCAGTGTCAGAACTCATCTTGTTGATGGCAACAACAACTGGCAAACCGTACTCTCTAGCGTTGGAGATATGCTTCTTCAAGTTTTCACAGCCCGTCTCCAAGAATTCCAAGTTCTCGGTCAAGTACTCCTGTGGCAATGGGGCACCAGCCTTAACTTCAGCACCTCCACCGTGAACCTTCAAGGCCCTAACAGTGGCAACGATCACAACGACATCTGGGATAAGACCTGATGATCTGGCCTTGATGTTGATGAACCTTTCACCACCCATGGTGAAGTCGAAACCGGCTTCAGTGACAACGTAACCGTCGTCGACATCCGGGTTCTCAGCGTCGGTACCGGCAAGCTTCAAGGCCATCTTGTCAGCAAGGACAGAGTTGGCACCAATGGAGATGTTGGCAAATGGACCAGCGTGGATGAAAACAGGGGTACCTTCCAAAGTTTGCATGATGTTTGGCTTGATGGCATCCTTCAACAATGCAGTAAGAGCACCAGCGGCACCAATGTCTTCACAGGTGATTGGAACACCAGCTCTAGAAGAAGCAACCACGATACGACCAAGTCTTTCTCTCATGTCAGAAAGAGAATTGGACAGGGCAAGAACAGCCATACACTCAGATGCAACGGAGATGTCGAAACCTGTGTGTCTAGTGAAACCACGCTCAGTTGGAGCTTCACCAACGGTGATACCACGCAAGAATCTGTCATTCATATCAACCACTCTTCTCCAGGTGATGGTTTCAGGGTCAATGTCCAATCTTGCGAATTTGGCAGCCTCCTCTGGGGTCAAGTCATCTGGGTTAGTCTTGTTAATACCAAGCTTCTCCAATCTTCTCAACATGGATTTGGTGAAGGTTCTAACACCCTTTTTGGCTGGAACAAGTCTCTTATACAATGGTGCATCCTTCTGGGTTGATTCATGGAACATTCTGGTGTCAATAGCAGCGGCCAACAGGTTGTTTGCCATCGAGATGGCATGGATATCACCAGTGACGTGCATGTTGAACTCATCCATTGGAATAACTTGAGAATAACCACCACCAGCGGCACCACCTTTGATACCAAAAGTTGGGCCCATGGAAGGTTGTCTAACGTTTGCAAAGGCTCTCTTGTGCAGATGGGCACCAAGAGCCTGAGCAAGGCCCACGGTGGTGGTGGATTTACCCTCACCCAATGGGGTTGGGGTAATACCCGTGACCAGGATGTACTTACCATTCTTCTTGTTTGCCAAACGGTCCAACAAGTCCAATTTGACCTTGGCCTTATGGGATCCATATGGTTCCAATTCCTTTGGCAAGATACCCGATTCAAAGGCCACTTCAGTGATGTGCTTTGGGGTTTGATCTCTAGAGATTTCATAGTCCGATGGGACAGGGGTCTTCAAGTCCAATGGCAATGGGTTGTTGAACGAGTTGTCACTCTTTCTAGAAGCCTCGTAGAATCTCTTTGAAGCAATGATGACGTTATCCAACAGCATGGCAACAGTCATTGGACCAACGCCACCTGGGACTGGGGTAAGCTTTGAGGCGACCAATTTGGCAGATTCAAAGTCAACATCACCAACCATTCTTGAGCCTGACTTTCTGGTAGGATCATCGATGAAGTTTGTACCCACGTCAATGACCACACAACCTGGCTTCAACCATTCACCCTTGATGAAGTTTGCCTTACCGATGGCAGCAATGACAATGTCAGCGTTCTTCAAATGGGTTTCAATGTTTTTGGACTTGGAATGCAAGGTGGTGACTGTTGCGTTCTCATCTTTCAAGAGGGTAGCTACTGGGGCACCCACGATCTCAGATCTACCGAGAACGACGGCGTTAGCACCTTCAATGGTGACATTGGATTGGTTCAACAACTCAATGATACCCTTTGGGGTACATGGGATGAAGTTTGGAACCCCACCCTTCTTATAGAGCTCACCAACGTTGACTGGACCGAATCCATCAACGTCCTTGTTGGCAGAGACGGCGCCGGTGATCTTGATCTCATCCAGATGAGCTGGCAATGGGAGTTGGACCAAGATGCCGTGGACCGAGTCATCCTCGTTCAACGAGCTGATCTCCTTGAGGATGGCCACCTGGGAGACGTCCTCTGGCAGGACCTTGGCGACACAGGAGATGCCTGCCTCTGCAGCTGCTCTGAGCTTCATCTTGACGTAGGTGTTGGAGTCCTGTCTTGCGCCGACCTGGATGATGCACAGTGTAGGGTTGAAGGAGGCATCCTTGGAGTGGATGTCCGCGATCTCTGAGTGGATACGCTCACGGATCTGCTGGGCGATGAGCTTGCCGTCGATGAGGTGTGCGCTCATGTTGTTGTGCGTGGTTTACGAGCGTGCAAAGAGAGAGCAAGAGAGAAAGAGAGTGAAGGATTAATTGTTTTCCCCCCCCCCCCCCCCCCTCTTTGTTTTCAAATGTTATTTGGAGACGAAGTCACATGGGAATTTGTGTGGCCGGTGACTCGGGAAGAGGGCGATAACATTATGGGGAGCACACGCTATATATACAAGTGTTGAGAGTACAATCAAGTGTTGAGAGTAGATATATATATATATATATATATATACAGCTTCATAGAATTAAGAGAGTGGGAGAGTGAGGTCTATCTACGCCGTTCTCAAGACAAGATGAACACCGGAGTCGGTCTCAACAATGTCACTCATCTGACCAACGTCCAGCGCAAAGGCAGCCTGCTCGAAAGCCGGTTGCATCTGGCCCTTCTGGAAGAAGCCCAAGTCGCCTCCTCTCTTTGCAGAGGAGCAGTCTGATTCCGTGGTGGCAATCTGCTCGAGCGTAGCCTCGCCGTTGAGGATTCTCCGTTGGTGCTGCTTCAAGATGTCGATGGCCTCCTCTCTGGACCGTGTGATGTGCTCGCTCTTCCAGGACGCCGGGCGTCTTACTGCGTTGTGCTTGATGAGGAGGTGGCTTGCCTTGACGCTTGTCGGCTGGTTCTGGTACTTTTGGAGCTGGTCCAAGTCTGTGCCAGCTGGTGGTTCCCACACGGACTCCTTTGTGGCGGTGTTGAGGAAGTAGTCTCTGTTGTGTGTGCGGGACGCCTTGACGACCCATCCTTCTGGAAGACCTGTGCTGACCATTGTTCGATGTTGAGTGAGAACTAATGAACTCAATGGACTATAGTCTAATGAACTAATGAACTAGTGAACTGATGAACTGATGAACTGATGAACTAATGAACTAATGAACTAATGAACTAATGAACTAATATCGTTTGCATTGAAATCAGAATCTGAGTAATAAATCGGTAAGCGACACACATGTTCCTGATATGGAAATTATCGCGAACACACTGAAAAGGGTAAACCCCGAACCCTCGGTTCTTCTTCTTTCAGATTAAAATAGAAAATGGGCTTTGAAGTCTCAGATTAAATAAAAAAAACCACTGGCTTCTTCAATTGGTTTTGTACGGTATACGGTACGGTCTATTATCTATAGACAGTGTACGTACACACATGTCCCCGATCCTTGCAACGGCGCTTCGCTCCCGCTTAGCAGCCGGCGTAGCGCTCACCACTACAACTACAACTCCTGCAACGTTAACTGCCACAGTGCTTCGCGGATTCGCTGGTGTTGGAGGCCTCAACAAAAAGTTGAATTCTTGTGCTTCTCCAACAACGAAGAACGCCCACCAACAGCTACAAACACGCCTAGCACACAGTCACGCACACTCAGCAATGTGTCAGCGCAACCACGGCTTCGCCACCAAGTACGTATGGAGAGACAATTGATCCAATTGATGCCGTTGTTGTTGTGTTCTTTTGCTGTGTTGTTTGTCGCCTTGCCACTTTGCCCGTTTATCCATGATTTAGCCGGGAACACAAAGAGGAGGAAGATATACAAAACTGATACAAAATTGACACTGAAAGACTACAATGACTCATGGGGGGGGGACAAACAACCTCATATGCTCGCCCACTATCCAAGATGCTTGTGAGCGCACTTTCCTTTGCCCTGTCGACGTTTAACCAGTGGGGTTTGATACCACCATTCATTTTACACCTCATGGGCCCTCAGACATAAACATATACACACGGCATCAATCGATCCAACACCAATTTGAAACACACACCATACTAACAACCACTTACAGCATCCCAGCAGACCGTGAGGTCCTCCCAGCAAATGTCAAGCCTTTGAAGTACATCTTGACCTTGGACCCAAACCTGGAGACGTTCAAGTTTGACGGTAACGTCAAGATTGAGCTTGACGTCAAGGAGTCATCCAACTTCATCACCTTGAACTCGGCAGACATTGACATCCACAGTGTCGATGTTGCCTCCAACAAGGCCACCGACATCTCTTTTGATGCCGACAAGCAAACCGCAACTTTCCAATTTGATTCTCAATTCTCCAAAGGTGACAACATCACCCTTAACATCGACTTCACAGGTACTTTGAACGATAACATGGCTGGTTTCTACAGATCTTCATATGAGGAAAACGGTGTCACAAAGTACTTGGCCACCACCCAGATGGAACCAACGGATTGTCGCCGTGCATTCCCATCCTTTGATGAACCTTCCTTGAAGGCCCAATTCGATGTCACTTTGATCTCGGACAAGAACTTGACCGCTTTGTCCAACATGGATGTTAAGGAGGTCAACGAGGCTCCAAATGGTAGAAAGGCAACCGTCTTCAACACAACACCATTGATGTCCACTTATTTGGTTGCATTCATCGTGGGTGACTTGCGTTACGTCGAAAGTGACAAGTTCAGAATCCCAGTTAGATGCTACGCCACTCCAGGTTTGGAGAAACAAGGCCAATTCGCTGCCGATTTGACCGCAAAGACTTTGGCCTTCTTCGAAAAGACTTTTGGCATTGAATATCCACTTCCAAAGATTGATAACGTTGCAATTGCTGATTTCAGTGCTGGTGCCATGGAAAATTGGGGGTTGGTCACTTATAGAGTGGTTGACTTGTTGTTTGATGAGAAGACATCTAACCTTGTAACTAAACAACGAGTTGCAGAAGTGGTCCAACATGAATTGGCTCATCAATGGTTTGGTAACTTGGTCACCATGGATTGGTGGGAAGGTTTGTGGTTGAACGAAGGATTCGCCACTTGGATGTCTTGGTTCTCATGTAACGAGTTTTACCCAGATTGGAAAGTTTGGGAACAATACGTCACAGATTCTTTACAACACGCCTTGGCTTTGGATGCATTGAGATCTTCCCACCCTATCGAAGTCCCAGTCAAGAGAGCTGATGAGATCAACCAGATCTTTGATGCAATCTCATACTCAAAGGGTTCCTCCCTTTTGAAGATGATTTCTCGCTGGTTAGGTGAAGATGTCTTCATCAAGGGTGTCTCCAACTACTTGAAGAAGCACAAATATGGAAACACCCAAACTTCGGACTTGTGGGAGGCTCTCTCTGAAGCTTCCGGTAAGAACGTTGTTGAAGTTATGGACGTTTGGACAAAACAGATGGGATTCCCAGTCATCACCGTCACTGAAGATGCTGCTAACAACAAAATCCACGTTAAACAGAACCGTTATTTGACCACAGGTGACGTAAAACCAGAGGAGGACAAGGTTATTTATCCAGTGTTTTTGGGTTTGAAGACTGAAACAGGTACAGATGAATCCATCGTCTTGAACACCAGAGAAAAATCATTGTCATTGGAAAATGGTTTGGACTTTTACAAGTTGAATGCCGATTCTGCTGGTATCTACAGAACTTCTTATCCAGCTGAACGTTGGGTCAAGTTGGGTGAAGCCGGTTCAGAAGGTAAGTTGTCAGTTGAGGATCGTGCCGGTTTGGTTGCAGATGCTGGTGCGCTTGCCACTGCTGGTTACCAATCAACCTCAAACTTGTTGAGCTTGGTTAACAGTTGGAAGCAGGAGCAAAGCTTTGTTGTCTGGGATGAGATTGTCACTAGAGTCTCTTCCATCAAGGCTGCTTGGATCTTTGAGGAGAAGTCCACCCGTGACTCTTTGACCTCTTTCTTGCATGGATTGGTTGCCGACAAGGCCACTGAAATGGGTTGGACTTTCAAAGAATCTGATTCCTTCCAAGACCAAAGATTGAAGTCCTTGTTATTTGGCGCTGCTGCTGCTGCTAAGGATCCTTCTGCTGAAAGTTATGCTCTTGATGCGTTTGCCAAGTTTATTGCCGGTGACAAGGATGCCATCCATCCAAACCTCAGAGCTTCTGTCTTTGGCGTTGTTGCCAGAACTGGTGGTGCTAAGGAATACGAACAGATCTTCTCTGTGTACAACAACCCAGTGTCTCCAGATGAAAAGATTACCGCATTGAGAGCCTTGGGTAGATTTGAAGATGACGCTTTGATCCAAAGAACCCTTGGTTACTTGTTTGATGGTACCGTCAGATCACAGGATATTTACATCCCAATGCAAGGTTTGCGTACCCATAAGGCTGGTATTGAGGCCTTGTGGACCTGGATCCAATCAAACTGGGATGAGGTCACCAAGAGACTTCCACCTGGTTTGTCCATGTTGGGTTCCGTTGTCACCGTATGTACCTCTGCATTCACATCCGAGGCCAAGGTGAACGAAATCAAGGCCTTCTTTGAAGGTAAGAATACCAAGGGCTTTGATCAGTCGTTGGCTCAGTCTTATGACACTATCACTTCAAAGGCCTCCTGGGTTAAGAGGGACAATGCTGAGGTGACTAAGTGGTTGAGTGAGCACAACTTCAAGTAAAGAGACCCTTGCGATGATTTGAAATTATCATTTATGCATGAAACAAACGAATAAATATCTATTCAAGACTCCCCATCCTACTGTACTCCATTCTCATACCGCTGCTGCTCTGTATAAACAAGAGGACATGAAGTATCTTCTGAAATGTTCTTGATTAGGGTATAAAGGTGTGGTTATGAGGGTACTGATCGCTGGAAGAGCAGTTAATACTGTGGGTAAGGTACCATTACTAACCATATGCACAATGCACATGACCACTAGTCTTGTATGCGAAGATGAGCATTGCATTTCCTGCATTTATGTGTCTAATGAATGAAAAGGTGTGACTGTTTTTTTTTTTTGATTAATCAATTCTGTAAAAAGCATAAGCAGTCAAACTCTTGAGTATAATAACATGACCAATGATCATCCACTTAGCACTTTCAAGAGTCAATAGTATTTGATATACAACTTGTTCAGCGGGACCGTTGTATCATCGTCGACTTCTTACTCCCCAGTTTTGGATGCGGTAGGGCCAATATTTCTGGGGTAGCTGGTCTGCACCACATGACACATTGACATGTGCTTGTGTTGGTGCTGGTTCAAGTGATGCTGTGGTTGATGGTGATGGTTCTGAGTTAACTTCTCTTGGTGTCATATCTGATTGTACTGTACTGTTGTCTATGAGTTCAGGGGTTGATAAGGAAGGCAAGGTTGCGATTTCAACTTCTCTTAAAGCACCTGTAGCGGAGGAAGAGGAGGAGGAGGAAGAGGAACAGCGAGCACCAGATTCTCCTAACTTGCTTGACAGGGTCATCCAAGATTGTGAATTGTACCCCGATGGTTTGATGGCAGCAGATAAATTCGTATCGACGTTTCAAACCCATCAAGAGCAAGTTCGTCTTGAAGTTCTAATGGCTGAACCTATAAAGATGACTGTCAAAAGACAAGCCGACCAGTCTGTTGCAGGCCTACAGGCTTCAATCGATGATCTGTCCAAGAAGATGACGAATGACATGAATGCGATGAAGACGGAAATGAAGTCTGAAATGACTACCCTGAGTACGGACGTTCGCCGCCTCTCCAGAAAGGTTGATAAAATCAGGACTGCTTTGAGTGAGACCAACGAACTCGAACCGGAAACGGCCAATGACGAGAACGGTGAAATAGTTGGTGAGGTTGCTGAGTGACTTGGTTCTATATAATTGGCTGCGTGACAATTGGCTACTAAAACTTTGCTTGGCTTCTATATAATTTCAATAATTTAATGATGTTGATATACTTATCAGTAGTCTGATCACGGGATGGTATTCACATGCACTAGTTTCAACGGCTTCATAGGAGCTAATTAGAAGAAAACAAGCTGTGGGGCCTCGGCTGTCTCAGTTTCCACTCCAGATCATCACATTCCCAACCGTAAAGAAAACAATTATACAAGATTAATCATTTAAGCCTTAGCCAAAGCCTTCCTGACAGCAGATCTTTGGTGCTTCTTCAACACCATAACCTTGAATCTGTCAATGTCAGAAAGAGCTCTTCTGGTCTACCTCTGAGCAATCTTCTTAGCCCAAGAAGAAGCGGCCCACTTCTCAGCAACACCAGCAGCCTCGAACTTCTTGGCAACGGTGGCGGATCTGACACCTCTTGTGATGGCAAAGGTCAATGGGGTGAGGACGATGTTAGCAAGGGAGATGGACTGACGAGACTTCCATACGAAGAAGCTTGATGCCGACCTCTTTCCGTTGTGTTAAGATCACCAAGATTTCCTCAAGGAGTCCCCATGCTTCAAACTTGATGGACAGCTGTTCGTCGAGCAGTAATTGATGGAGTCACTGATGGAGAACGATGCTAATGCTCCACTGGATAGTGAAATCGCACTGATGCAAAAGATCCTGGAAGATATGCTACAATTAATGTAGTTGAAAAAAAAAGTTGTATCCATCCTTAGTAGCCGTATTGCCAGATGTCCTTCTGATAGTCTTGTGTGACAGACTCATCCTCGCCGTAGTGTTGCTGCCACTCAGTGAATCCACCTCTGAGAATCCATACGGTCTTGTCGTCCAGTGTGCCTTCCTTGACCGTTCTGAGAAACTTCATCGCTGCTGATGGGCCTCTTTGTTGTGACAGGGCACAATGGAAAACAATGTCATCAGCATTTGAATTCTCTAGTTGCGAGATCAGCGTGTCCATCTGGTAACTGAGGGACGAGGCAGGGAAGTGCAGCGATCCTTTGATGTTTCCCTGTATATAATGTTAGTTGATGTGGTCTCTTGTCTCTCATGGGGTGGGAACAAATGCTCACGCCAATGTGATCGGTATCACGGACGTCCACCACGGCGAATTTACCACCTCCTGTAGGCGATCCCTTGTTGAACCAGGACCGAAGTGTATGTGCGTCTAAGTAGCGAATGCTTGATATTGAGTAGCTCATGGGAACTGGGTTCGGTAATTATGGTTGTGGTGAGAACTAAGACACAACGTTAACAAAAAAAAAAAAACTACGCCGTCAAAAGCCTGAAGATTGTGTAATCTCAACAATAACAATCCTAAAAGACGTATAAGCTTGTCACTTTGTGGAGTCGGGGATGAGGGTCTTTGTATCTTCATCATCATCGTCCTCGTCCTCTTCGTTGTCGTTCTCGTTCTCGTCACCTTGCACTTTACCCCTTGCCCTTGCAGACCTGCTGTTCTTCAGCTTGTGCTTGGACGACACCTCTGCTGGTGAGTCTGCTATCTCGCTGTCAGCTCTATTCATCCAGTCCTTGAAGTTGTCGATGAACGAGGGCGATGGCGAGTGTCTGCTTCGTCTTCTGCTTCTCTTATCGTGGTTCTCCGACCGGTCACCGGTGTAGTCGGCTGCAAAGTCAGCAGCAGGGCTTGACATTCCCTTGTGCTTCTTACCCTTCTGTGCGGACTTGTTCAGCAAGTACTCACGCACTTCAAAGTACAAGTCCTTGGACGCATTATTGAAATTCTGGTTCGTCTTTTTCCAATACGATCTGAAATCATTGATATGCTTCTTGAATTCCAGCTCGTTCTTCTTGAACCAAGAAACGTTCAACTCCTGTCTCGTTGCACCTCTTGCAAAGTTACGCATCAGATACTTGTCATAGTCCCTGATGATCTTTGTGATGATATCTGACGTGGAAACACCGTCGGTTCTCTGTGTGGTCAAGAACATCCCCTTCAATTTTATTGGGAGGTAGATGTCATCGGAATCTGCAGATGCGTAGGGTAGATCGTCATGTGCAACGTAATCAATCTTGTGTTTCTCCAAGAACTGTGTTGTGACGCACCAGGGAGCGTCTGGAATGACCTCATCGACCCATTTACAATGCTTCAACGTTTCACAACGCTGATAATCACTCAACACTGTGAGACCTTTACGCTTATGCGTTTCGAAATCCGAAGGAATACCACAGATCAGAACCACATTTGGCAGGGCCTTCTTGGCCTGTTCCAGTTGTCTCATGTGACCCAAGTGGAAGAGGTCAAAGACACCATCGGCATAGACACGCACTGGACGGTCCGTTGGGGGCATGTTTAGCCTATGGCCCGTTGGTCTAAACTTTCTGTACTCCTCCGGCAATTCCTCATCGTATTTCTGCTCCTGTTCCATGAACTTCAGTCTTGCGGCGTCTTTGGCTGTTTTGGAGCGCTTGGCCTGGTGATGGTCGTGCAGATGGTGCTCATGCTCATGCTCATGCTCATGGGTAGCCTCATCATTGGTGTCCTGCTCGTCCGAAGAGTCAATGTTCACTGCCGAGGTGTCATCTGCATCTGAGTCGTACGGCCTCTTTCTGGTGAACAGAGTGGACAGTGAAGCTGTTCTCAACAACCCTGTGATGTTGGAGTTGGAGCTCTGGTGCTGCTGCTCCTTGTCCTTGTCCTTGCTCTCCTGCGACATCTGTTTAGCTATGGCGAGGTAATGTATAAGTTCCAGTGCACGCCTGTATGTGTCTGGATGTCAATTGGCCAACACAAGGGGCTCCTATGTTTCTTTCCTAGCCGGTTGCACAGCGCTCTGTCAAACCTGTCACATGGTTAGCGGACGGTTTGGACATTTTGTGATTCCGTTTCGGGTTTTCGGGGGCTTCCGGTTCTTTTTTCTTATGGAAGGAGAAGGAGTCGGAATTCACTTATTTGGGTAAATTTCCGGGCGTGTTCTGACCAGACGTTTATTACGTAATATATTGTTATTTGTTACGTAATCGTGACATGCTTATAATGCAATGCAATACAATACAATACAACGCAACGCAATGCGATAAAGTGTTTGCATGTAGATCCATGATCTCATCGGCATCCATGATCCGTGGGTAAACCGTAACGGTTTCAGAGTTGCTCACACCCACAAACACCCAAATGATCAGTGATCTTTTTGACTTCGTTGCTTTTTTGTCATCATGCTTCAATGATCCACATCAATAAGACCAAGAGAGGAAATCAACGCTGATCTGGTGATGGTGGGTTTATCAAAAACGGATGTCCATGTGATGTTGACAGTTGTTGTTGTTGGTTGTGGTGTGCGTTGTGTGCATGTGTGTGTACATGGTCCCATCCATTGGGCTGATTGGGGGGTTCTACCTCTCAGATAATTCCAAGCGAAACGGCAGTATATACAAACCTATAACCATACAAACATAGGACAACAAACATACAAACACAGTCAGCATTATAAGTTTTTTGTGGCGCCGATCTGCAACAGTGCAGCAACTGAAACGAATGTGTGGATCAGCTCACGCGTGGTCCGTTCTCCTAATTCTTTATCTCTTTTGTGTTATGTGTGAGTCTGGTGGTGTCGCCGTACTGAGCCCACGGTGGTGAGCACATGGTAGTGAGCATCCCATTGACTCCTAAACACACAGCAAACAAAGCAGACAACAAATAACAAACAGCAAACAGCAGACAATAGACAACACCCGCAAATAACACGAAAGAGCACCGGTTTTAGGCCTCGACGCGTCACCAACAACGCGCTACCGCAACGCGTCAGCCAATCAGCGGCGCGCAACGCGAACGGCACGCGAAACTGACGCGAAACACACGCGTCCGCCTCGCGATTTGTCTCGCGTTTTGCTGCAGACGCGTCGCCAAATCCGTGTTTTGCGACGCGCCACACGCGCGGTATAAAAAGACACGTCCACGCCCCATTTTCAAGCCCACATTGAGCACACACAGCTAAGACATAAAACACCCCAACACACACACACACAATGTCCAACCAAGAGACTCCATCCAAGGTCGCTGCCAAGCACCTCGCCACCCTCGACCTCCTCGAGGACTCCAAGAAGGACCTCAAGGCAGAGCTCACCGCTGCTGCTGCCAGAAAGGAAGGCGTTGCCACTGAGTCCAAGACTGAGTCCAAGACTGAGACCGAATCCGAATCCGAGTCCAAGACCGCCCTCACGGAGAAGACCCACAAGAAGTTCCTCGCAAAGCACAAGGTCCACCGTCACCAGCTCAAGGAGCTTGAGAAAGAAGAGCCAATCTTAGCAGAGAATAAGCGCCGTTTCGTCCTCTTCCCAATCAAGTACAACGAGATCTGGCAGGCATATAAGAAGGCTGAAGCTTCCTTCTGGACTGCAGAGGAGATCGATTTGTCCAAGGATTTGCACGATTGGAACAACAGGTTGAATGAGAACGAACGTTTCTTCATCTCAAGAGTCCTTGCCTTCTTTGCAGCTTCTGACGGTATCGTCAACGAGAACTTGGTCGAAAACTTCTCCGCTGAAGTACAGATCCCAGAGGCCAAGTGCTTCTATGGATTCCAAATCATGATGGAAAACATCCATTCTGAGACTTATTCTTTGCTCATTGAATCCTACATCAAGGACCCAAGACAAGCCGAGTTCCTCTTCAACGCTATTGAAACTATCCCACAGATCAAAAATAAGGCTGACTGGGCATTGAGATGGATCGCCGATGATGACGCTTTGTTTGGTGAGAGATTGGTTGCATTCGCGGCAGTCGAGGGTATCTTCTTCTCAGGTTCCTTTGCCTCGATCTTTTGGTTGAAGAAGAGAGGTCTGATGCCAGGTTTGACCTTCTCCAATGAGTTGATCTGCCGTGATGAAGGTCTTCATACTGACTTTGCCTGTCTCTTGTTTGCCCATCTCAAGAACAAACCATCCCCTGAGATCGTGGAGAAGATCATCACAGAAGCTGTTGACATCGAGTCAGAATACTTTACAGATGCCCTCCCAGTCTCTTTATTGGGTATGAACTGTAAGCTGATGTGCCAATACGTTGAGTTCTGTGCTGATAGATTGCTCGTTGCCCTTGGTAATAAGAAGTTTTACGGAGTCTCAAACCCATTCGATTTCATGGAAAACATCTCCCTCGCTGGTAAGACTAACTTCTTTGAGAAGAGAGTCTCAGATTACCAAAAGGCTGGTGTCATGGCTTCCACAAACAAGTCCACTGACTCCGAAACAACTGGTGGATTTGCCTTTGACGAGGACTTCTAATCGTGCTCAAACAGCACCAACAAACCATAGATTGGTTTTTTTGCTAAGGCCTCGTCAACTCCACTTAATGATCTTTTTATGAATCCCATGTATACTAGCTTTCCTCTTGATAATTCAACAGTCCTTTTTATTAGCTACAAGTTCTAGGCGCTCTTTAAGAATCATGATGAATAAAATCTACACTCCAAAACTTATACGTCAACACGTTCAATATCACCACGCGTTGAAAGTTGAAACTTGAGACGTTTAGATACGAGCAACATGCTCAAAGCATAACAATATAGTCTATTTTCAAGCTGGTTGTAAATACCGTAGAAGAAGTTAATCAACGAAGGAATCCCTTTCTGGCCTTTGGAGCTGTGATTGGAGCTGGATCATGAACAGTTGGGTTCAAACGAGCATTCTCTAATTGCTTCTTCTTATCCTCTAACTGTTTCACTTGCTTCAACAACTTCTCTTTAACCTCTTTGTGTCTTGAAAACAATTCAGCTTCTGATTTTTGTAATTTCTTCTCCTTCTCAGAAACCTTTTGCTGGAAGATTTGCTTCATCTCAGCCTCCAATTTAGACAACTTGGCCTCATGCAATGCCTTCTCCTCTTGTTGTTTAATCGAAGGATCAAACTCTCTGAAAACAGAGTCATCTTGGGTGATACCCAACTTCAAAAGCTTTTCAGTTCTATAGGACTCATACAAGGAGTTTGCAGTCTTCTCACGAAGTTCTTCCAAAAAGTTTCTAACCAATAACTGACGCAACTTGACGAAATCGTTGTGATCCTCGTTATCAACTTCAATGATACCCCATGGGTATTGACGACCCCTTACCAGACGACCATCGGAGGTTTGGATCTCTAAAGTTGAACCAACAATGGCGAATGGGAACTTTGTGATGATGTCATTATAAGCCTGTGTCGTCTCATCGTCATCATCGTCATAGATCTTTGGATGGAAGATCTCGATTCCTTGTGTCTTGATGTCATCGTTGATTCTTTTTTTGAACTCTTGCACCTCTTGTTCGGTCAAAGTATCAGATTTGGCAATGACTGGGATAACGTTCACCTTCTTGTGGATAGCCTTCAAGAACTCAATGTCCAAAGCCTTCAACGAATGACCAGTTGGTTCAATGAAGTAGAGACAGGCATGGATTCTTGAGTCTGTGTAACCTGATCTATTCACCTTGTTCTCATATTCCAAATAGGAGTCAAATCTGGAGTTGACCTCATCAACGATTGGCTGCCAAGCACCGGTGTTGTTCGTCTGGTCTCCAAATCCTGGGGCATCAACAACTGTCAAATGCAACTTGACTCCATTCTCCTCAACGTCAGATTCAACGGTCTTGATGGTGACAGCGGATGGTCTTTCCTCAGCTGGGTCTCTTGGAGCCTTTTGTTGGTACAATTCCTTGTTGAACAAAGTGTTGATCAAGGTGGACTTACCCAAGCCTGTCTCACCAACAACCAACAAGTTCAAGTTGAACCCCTTTCTGATGGACTTTCTGTGCCATTGCTTTGGCAAGTTGGCAAATCCGACGTAACCGTTCAACTTTCTTCTGATGATCTTGATCTCAGGGGTCGGCAATGGTACAGATGGTTTCTTTGCAGTGGAAGTGGTCTCACTGCCGTTTGGGATGGTGGCCGATCCATTCTCCATCTTCAAGGCAGAGGCAGACGTGGCAGCTGGGCCAGAAGCAGAGGCACCCTGCTTGTAGTCATCAGCATTGAGACCAGCGCTCTGCTCGTCAGAGCCGTTGGATCCCTGGGTGGACATCTGCTGTTCTTCGCCCTTGACGAGGCCGGGACCGTCTGGGGCGCTAGTGCTTGTTGTGCTGGCGGGTGGAATACCATCGGCGGATGGGTGTTCGTTCTTCACTTCGGTCTCCATTGCAGGTGCAAAGTCCAACATGGAGGACATCTTCTGATGTGTGCCGTCGAATGTCATCTCTTTGTGCTTGTGTACTTGTGTGCTTGTGTTGTTGTGTCGTTGTGTCGTTGTGTTCTTAGGTTGTTGTGTGCTTATGCTTCTCTGCTTTTTTGTGCTTTTCTTTCTGATCTCCGCGCGACGCGTTTCGCGATGAAACAAAAAAAAAAAAAAAACCAGCAGACGGGCTCAAAACCATTTTTGGCGACCGCCGGGTAACGTCTTCTCAGATCATTTTCATTTATGTCTTCTCTCTCTTTCTTTCTTTCCTTCCTTCAATTGATTGATTGATGATACACAGAGCAATGGCACAGTACACGCCCAATATCACCAAGTTGCTCCAGGATGGCGCCAAGAGCTATGCTGCCAAGAGCTTCGAGACAGCTGTCGACCACTACGGCCAGGCATGTCAGTTGTACTCGCAGCAACACGACGCGGCAGAGGACCCCGACCTTCTGCTGCTCTACGGCAAGGCCCTCTTCCAGTTGGCACAGTCAAACAACGGTCTCTTCGGCGATAGCCCGGATGCGAAGAGAAAAGAGGACGCTGGCAATGAGGACGATGATAGTGCGGCAGCAGTAGCCAAAACAGAAGGTGGTAATGGTATGTTCACCTTCAGCGAAGATGTTCCCTTGGCCGAGGAGGATGACAGTGAGGAGGAGCAGAATGATGAGCAGAAACAACAAGAAAGCGACGAGGACAACGAAGAGGAAGAAGAAGAAGAAGAACAACAACAACAGGATGAGAACCAGGAACAAGAAGAGGAAGAACAGACGGACTTTGAAGTCGCGTGGGAGATCCTCGATCTCGCCCGTACTCTCTTTGAATCAAAACCAGAAGACAAATCGGACAACGACACAAATCAAAAGCTTTCCGAGATCTATGACCTCCTGGGTGAAATCTCTTTGGAAACGGAGAACTTTTCTCAAGCTTCAGATGACTTTGAATCGCTGTTGAAGATCAGAGAATCTATGTACCCCTTCGAGTCAAACTTGGTCAGTGAGGCCCATTACAAACTGTCTCTTGCCCTTGAGTTCAACTTTTGCAATGACAAATGCAGGGAAAGAGCAGTTCACCATCTCGAGAGGGCAATCGACTCCATCAAGCAAAACCAGGAGAAATCCAAATCCGGTGAGACAAAAGATGACAACTTGATCAAGGACTTGCAGATAAGACTGGATGATCTCAAGAAGGATCCAAACGAGCTCCTTGACCAACAGAAACAGGAGATCTTGAAGGGAATTCTCGGTGAGGCAGCCCCATCATCCACAGCTACTGTAACACCTGCTGCTGCTACAAAGCCTGTCAATGACTTGACATCCATTGTGAAAAAGAGAAAGGCCAAACCAATTAATGATACAAGCAAAAGAGCCAGAAATTAATTAATCCTTACTTTAATTGTTGTCATCCCGTGTACTGCAGCTTTGGGATTTCCTTAAAATTGAGCCTCATTCCATCAAAGCCATACTCATCCTTGTAATCAAAGAGAATCTCATCTTCAGAATGATCTGCGTCATCTTGCTCGATCTCTTCCCAAAGTTCATCTGCATCTAACTCACTGTCTTGTAAGAAATTTGTTTAACATCTCTGAAATTTCCTGGATTGAGATATGTATAATGGGCAAACTCCTTGAAATAATCACCATCCAAGTACTTATCCTCAGTATCAACAAACTTATGTTCTTCTTCTTCTCCTCCTTTGAATCAGGAATCCCAAATTTCCCATATACTACTTCTTGGACGTAAAGTGCACAACAAGGCCATGACCCATTATCCAAGGCAAGCCGCAACACATCCAGACTACAGTAGAACACGTTACACGTATCACAATCAAGTTTCAACACATCCTTGAACCTGTTACCTTCTCATCATAAACGTTCTCGTATCGCGATTCCCTCCAAATGAACATCAAAGAAGAAAGAGAAACGTAGCCAAAACGCACAACAGCCATGCCTCTTTAGGCAATGATGTGGCACTTCTACAGCAAAGTCCAATTATTTTCAACTCGAAACAAACACGATCAATGATCATGGTGAGGGCCCAGGGGCTTTGTACAGCAGTGCAGCACCCAGAGCATGAGCCGGTGCATGCTTTCCAGAAGAACTGACGTATAGACAGATTTCAAGACAAATAGGGGGACTAAGTTAACACGAACTACAAAAGTATTAGGCTATGGTCAATCATTCATTAGAAACCCATATGCAGCAAATGCAATGCTTATCTTCGCAGACAAGACTAGTGGTCATGTGCATATGGTTAGTCATGGTACAGTGCCCTTATTATGAACTGTTCTTATAGCGATCAACATCATGAGACTTGTGAAAGTCCAATCTGTAGAACACCAAAACAAAGATCAATAACCAGTAGAGCTAGTCCATTAGTTACCCTAGTAGTAACATAAGCGTTAAACGTTTCAGGTCGGAGGTACTAAAACACATCCACGATGTAGGGCATTATACATGGCGATATCCACAGAGCAATATTGTTATTCAATTCTTAAGGAGTTTGGGAGAGTTCATAAGGAGTTTGGGGTTTTAATTTGGCTGCCTTTCTGAGCGGTGTGCGGATGTTATGCAGAACCACCATTAATACCCTAAACAAGAACATTCCAAAAGTGACGAACTTCAAATACATCACACAGAGCATTGTTTGTAAAGAATTATACCGTGTTATGTACACGTCCTGGGACCAAGGACTTGTCCAGACTTGTCAGTTGTCACTCCAAAGTTCAAACCTGAATCAGACATCTCTCAAAACGGTAAGCCTTCTCAGCTTGAACTGGGTCTAAGGCTCAAGCATCTCAGCAAGCTGGGATGGTAACAAGGAAGTCCTTAACCTCACAAGTTACAACCCAAGAAGCCCGCCCTAAAGCCCTCAGAGGTCTCCCTCATCGGAACGCACACTCAAGTTGTTGTTCATTCCTTGAGCTTGGAATAGGATATCAGGATACACCAAGCTGAAGTGGAAGTTGAGACAGGGGATGTCCCACAACTTGTTGTCTTCTAATTCGCTCCTTTCATGCAGCGATAGTTCAAGTAACCTACAGAGGAGTATATCAACATCATTATTAGAAGCAACGTATAAAATATTTAGTAGCGGGCCAAGGTAGAGAAGTCAAGACTCAATTAGCGTTCTCGCGATGTTCATCAGCATTTCTGACTCTATACTGAGCCAAGAGGGCATTCTGCATAGCAGGCTGCGCCGTCATAACACCAATCACTCCCTTAACTTCGTCCGTAATCTTCTTCAGCTGGTCATCCATCTTCTTAAACTGATCATTAACATTCTTAAACTGATCATCACTCGCCTTTTGCATCTTCTTAAACTGATCATCACTCGCCTTTTGTATCTTCTTAAACTGATCATTACTCGCCTTTTGCATCTTCTTAAACTGAGCATCACTCGCCTTTTGCATACCTTCCAGCGTTCGTTGTATCTCATCAAAACGTGCAAGTACCTTCTTCTCAACGGAGGCGGACTCTTTTCGAGCCATTCTTTTGTAAAACTTGTGGTTAAGGTCGGCACTCTTCTGGATCCTGTTAGTACGGGAGAGAAACTCATTCGTATTAACTTCATGGTCCCTTAATGATTGAAGAGCACCGCCAAAGTCGCGGAGGAGGTTACGATTGACACTCTCATCAGACACAGAGGAAACATCTTCCTCGTCGTGCTCTTCGTCGTCGTCGTGCTCTTCGTCGTCGTCGTGCTCTTCGTCGTCGTCGTGTTCTTCCTCGCCGTGCTCCTCTGCCTCGCCCTCTTCTTCTGCAGGCCGGTTTCTTGTCTGGCGGGCCGCTGGTGGTGCAGCAGCTCGGCCTCCTCCTCCTCTACTGCCGCCTCTTGATGTGCCGCCTCTTGTGCTTGTGCCACGTCCTGCCATGACTGATTCTACTGTGCTGTGTGCTGTTGTCTGTGAGTTCAGGGGCTGATAACTCCTAAGGATGAGAGGGTGCCAATTATTTTTGTGTCAGATCAACTGAACTCATTCCTGGTAAGGACCACACATCAGGGATAATGTCCGTATTTGGCTAATTCCGACCCGGGGGTTTCCAACTTCCAAGTTCCAACCAATAGGAGTTAAGCGCAATATCAATGTGTAGCCTCTTCTACACCATTCTATCATTCTGTCCAGATACGACATATACAGTTCTAACTTCTCCTCTTCCTAGTTATAAATTATAATTTATTCCAATTTCCATTTCTGGCACCTTTATACCCTAATCAAGAATCTTCCAGGAGGTCCCACTCGCCCCGACAGAGGACATGAACCCCCACGACTATTAGCTTAGCGTCCCCTGACGGCCTTGGTCCGCCTACTATATAAGCGGCCCTTCGGCCGTCCCTCTCTATATTTACTTAGAGAATACACCCGATCAGTTTAAGCATCCCTTCGGGACACTACATCCTCTTGTTTATACAGAGCAATGCTCATAAGAAGATTACACGTAACATTACAAACACATCATTTAGAAAATCTCTATTCAGTTCTAGATCAACAGTGCGAAGGCGCTTAGTCAACCTCCTCAACGGTTGGACCCTCGTTCTCTGGAGCTGGTGGGGCACCACCTGGGAAGCCACCTGGGGCAGCACCCTCTGGAGCACCGCCAGCCTGGTAGAACTTGGTCAAGATTGGGTTGGCAACAGCCTCCAAGGCCTTCTGCTGGTCAGCGTATTCCTCAGTAGCAGCGGCCTGGTTCTCCTCCAACCAAGTGATGGTCTCGTCAATGGTCTTAGACAAAGCCTCCTTGTCCTCCTCGGCAACCTTGGAGGTGAAGTTCTCCTCAGAGGTTGTGTTCTTCAAGGAGTAAGCGTAAGATTCCAAACCGTTCTTAGCAGCAATTCTGGCAGCCTCCTTCTCATCCTCCTCCTTGTACTTCTCAGCCTCGGAAACCATACGCTCAATGTCCTCCTTGGACAATCTACCCTTGTCGTTGGTGATGGTGATCTTGTTGGACTTACCAGTACCCTTCTCAACAGCAGAAACGTTCAAGATACCATTGGCGTCAACGTCAAAGGTAACCTCAATCTGTGGAACACCTCTTGGTGCTGGTGGAATACCAGACAACTCGAACTTACCCAACAAGTTGTTGTCTTTTGTTCTAGCTCTCTCACCCTCAAAGACCTGGATCAACACACCTGGCTGGTTGTCAGCGTAAGTGGAGAAAGTCTCAGACTTCTTGGTTGGGATGGTAGAGTTTCTTGGAATCAACTTGGTCATGACACCACCAGCAGTCTCAATACCAAGGGACAATGGAGCGACATCCAAAAGCAACAAGTCCTGGGTCTTGGAAGACTGGTCACCAGTCAAGATGGCAGCCTGGACAGCGGCACCGTAGGCAACAGCCTCATCTGGGTTGATGGATCTGTTTGGCTCCTTACCGTTGAAGAACTCAGAAACGAGTTTCTGGACCTTTGGGATTCTGGTAGAACCACCAACAAGGACAATCTCGTCAACTTGGGACTTATCCAAACCGGCATCTCTCAAAACCTTCTCAACTGGGTCCAAAGTGGATCTGAACATGGTAGCACAAAGCTCCTCGAATCTTGCTCTGGTGAGGGAGGTGTAGAAGTCAATACCCTCGAACAAGGAGTCAATCTCGATAGAAGCCTGAGCAGAAGAGGACAAAGTTCTCTTAGCCCTCTCAGCAGCAGTTCTCAATCTTCTCAAGGATCTCTGGTTTGTGGTCAAATCCTTTTTGTTCTTTCTCTTGAACTCAGCAACCAAGTGGTCAACAAGCTTGTTGTCGAAATCCTCACCACCCAAGTGAGTGTCACCAGCGGTGGCCTTGACCTCGAAGATACCATCCTCGATGGCCAAAAGGGAGACATCGAAAGTACCACCACCCAAGTCAAAGATCAAAACGTTCTTCTCACCCTCGGTCTTCTTGTCCAAACCGTAAGCAATGGCAGCAGCAGTTGGCTCGTTGATGATTCTCAAGATGTTCAAGCCGGAAATCAAACCAGCATCCTTAGTGGCCTGTCTCTGGGAGTCGTTGAAGTAAGCTGGGACGGTAACAACGGCGTCCTTAACCTCACAACCCAAGAAGCCCTCAGCGGTCTCCTTCATCTTAAGCAAAACCATGGAGGAGATCTCCTCTGGGGTGAAGACCTTGGTCTCACCCTTGAACTCAACCTGGATCTTTGGCTTACCACCGTCATTGATGACGGTGAATGGGAAGTGCTTAATGTCGGTCTGGACCTCAACATCGTCAAACTTTCTACCAATCAAACGCTTGGCGTCAAAGACGGTGTTTGCAGGGTTCATAGCGGCCTGGTTCTTAGCGGCATCACCAATCAATCTCTCGGTGTCGGTGAAACCGACGAAGGATGGGGTGGTTCTGTTACCTTGGTCGTTGGCGATAATCTCGACACGGTCGTTGGCGAAGTGCGCAACACAGGAGTAGGTAGTACCCAAATCAATACTGTAAAGGTTGTTAGTAATAGAGTCTTCAGATTCCCCCAGAAAAAGGATCCATCACCGCCACGAGCACACGCCCAATTGGCAGACTTACCCGACAGCTTTGCTCATTTTGTAAGTTGTTGGTGTGTGTTAAGACATCAGAGCGAAAGTGCAACAACTTTGGCGGGAATTGTGTTCTTTTATAAAGTGGACAACGTCGACGATGCGCACGCGGCCCAAAGCAGCAATTTTCCACCTTCTAGAAAATTCCACGAGGGCCAAATTTTGAGAACGTTGAGCAGGATGACGTAATCTGAGATCTGAACAGATCACGTGAGCTTACATAAGAGATTTCATGCCACTACTACTATTACCACTATTACTACTACTCTAATACACTACAGGACAACAGTAAACAACACATTTGTCACTCAACACACTACTAATCACTCAGTCTTGGTCTCCACGTTCCGGATCAGACTGTACTTGTCAAAGGCCTTGAACACTCTCTTGAAGTTTCCCCACTGTGTCTTGACGAGTGGAGGCACGCTCTGGCTGCTCACAATACCATCGATTCTCACCTCCCATCTCTTGAGTGCGTGTCTGGTGAACACAGAGCCCTCGCTCTTCACCTTGATAAACACACCATAAGCCACAAGCGAGACCCAGGACCACTTTCGGAAGAAAATGGCCCCGAAGAACAGCTGGATCAACAACAACAGTTCTGAAACGGCAGCCTCTCTTCTGGACAGCTCGTGGTACTGCTTGGTGAAGTCCTGGATCTTTGTAGAGATTGTTGGAGAGACGCTCAATGCTGGCAAGAGATCAGTGCTTGTGAAGTTCAAAACGTGGAAGACAGAGAACGACAGGAAGGGAACAATGGCCAACAAATGGCAAGGTAGAAACAACCAGATCAAAGAATCGTACAAGTAGTGGACATTGTCATCCGACAACATCGCACGCACCTTGAACCCACCCGTTGCACTCTTATACGAACCAACGTTCTGATACACAACGATGGCAAAAGTTGCAAATGCACCCAGCAGGGCACAACGGTACCAAAGAGCTCTATACCCCAAGGACAAAACAAATGTCGATAGGTACAACAACGAGCTGTTCACAACGACAACGTTACTGAAGAACCATGCGAATCTCACAGGGGAGTCCTATTTGTACACTGTGTTAGTTATACACATACATAACAATGTCAATGTCCTCCTTTAAAAACAAATACTCACGAGAACGAGCTTTTGGAGTCTTGTGACCAGTGTAAGAGCCGGTTTCGTGGCCTTTGCAGATGAGGCAGATGGCACAGTGTGGGTGCCATTCACGGCTGGAGTGTCCTTGGACTTATCAACGTTGTTCATTGTATTCAATTGACTGTGATTCCAAGGAGGGTGTATATAATACGCAACAGGAGGAAGAGATGGCAAACAAGACACAAACGCAGACAAGTTGCTCTTTCTTTGCTGCTTTGACACACTGCACGCTTTCTTATATTCTAAAAAAAAAAAAAACAGTACGTTTATAACCGAGGAAGTTTTCACAATTCTCGGAGGTGACATTAAACAGCCGAAAGAGGAAATTGCCCCAGATGGGACAACCCGTGTGTCTCCTGCGGTTCTGAATCTGGGGTCAAAAATGGTGATGGGAAGGAACACACTATGGAGCCATCGGTAGACTGTGGTATATGTATGTCCAGTGGTACAGCACTATACTAGACAGGTCACAGTAGAAACACACTCGTGACTCCACACACCCACCCAGACATCACCATTCGGACCTTTCCCCCATTCTTCCACCCTTTCACCCTTTTCAAACACCGCCGCTATCGGTGCATTCTCCGAACAATTTTTTTCTTTCTACAAGCGCATTTTGCAGCCTGTCAGCTCAGATTTGGCCAGAAAACAAAAAAAAACAAAAATACAAAACCTGAGTCACGGAGAAAACAGCAGATTCTTGTGAAGCTGGTCTGTAGCTAACGTTTTCCAATGTCTCCAGCCACCCACTCCGACAAGAAACAGTCTGGTATTGCCAGGGTCCTGGGCTCTGCATCCGCAGGTATCTGTGAAATTGCCGTGTTCCACCCGGTGGACACCATCTCCAAGAGACTGATGTCCAACTCCACCAAGGTTTCCAACTTGGCCCAGTTCAACTCGGTGATCTTCAGAGAACATGCCGCTGAGCCACTCTCCAAGAGAGTGTTCACACTGTTCCCAGGTTTGGGCTATGCTGCCGTCTACAAAATCCTGCAGAGAGTTTACAAGTACGGTGGTCAGCCATTTGCCAATGAGTTCTTGACAAAGAACTTCAAGTCCAGTTTCGACGATGCCTTTGGTGCCAAGACCGGTAAGGCCATGATGTCTGCCACTGCGGGTTCCTTGATTGGTATTGGTGAGGTTGTTCTTTTGCCATTGGATGTTCTGAAGATCAAGAGACAGACAAACCCAGAGTCCTTCAGGGGCCGTGGCTTCTTGAAGATCATCCAGGACGAAGGCTTCGGGCTGTACAGAGGATGGGGCTGGACTGCTGCTAGAAACGCACCAGGCTCCTTTGCCCTTTTCGGCGGTAACGCCTTTGCCAAGGAATACATCTTGGGCTTGGAGGATTACTCCAAGGCTTCATGGGGTCAGAACTTTGTCTCCTCCATCGTTGGTGCCTCTGCATCCCTCGTTGTCTCTGCTCCATTGGACGTCATCAAGACCAGAATCCAGAACAGAAATTTTGACAACCCAGAGTCCGGATTCACCATCTTGAAGAACATGGCCAAGAACGAAGGGTTGTCTGCCTTCTTCAAGGGATTGACCCCAAAGCTCTTGACCACTGGTCCTAAGTTGGTCTTCTCCTTTGCTCTGGCTCAATCCTTGATTCCTGCCTTTGACAAGTTGTTCACCAAGTAATGATGTGTTTTTTGTGTTTGGGATAGAGAGAAAGAGGTGAGTAAAGGGCGTGTGTGCTTTGATATTCTTAACCGTGTCACATAGAGGGAACTAGAACGGCTTCATGTACATAAGTAGAAAGCATTGAATGTATTAAGTAGATCATGGTTGAACACGGTCTGATGCTGTGTAGAATACCCGTTGTGTACTTATATGTGTGTGATTGTGACGTTGGCATCCACTTCTTGCTTTCTATATAAATCACCTCAAGAAGGAGGATCACACGGAACAACCATCACCGATTGAAGACCCTTGCGGACTTCTCTCAGAGCGACTGGTATTAGCATCCAGAGTAATAATATGGCTGAATCCCCTTGAACACAGACTGTAGACACACACACACACACACATCGTCAAGTGGATTCTGCCATTACAGATCATTTCGTTTGTTCAACGGGTTCGAAAACAAGCCTTTGCCGTCCTATAAATAATCCATTATCACTGTTTACTCAATAAGTGATTTGTAAAGCAAACAGAAAGACGGAAGCTTGGGCGGATGCCCACCACCTTTTATATATAATCTGGCAGCTACGAAAAGGTCAATGAAAACAAATCATCTTTCTATGTACAATGGCATTCTTCTTATGTCAACGGTCAATGGTCCGGGGGACAATGGTGATCACTGTTCCTCACTCGGATCGTTGTTCTTTCTGTGCGACTCCAACGTGAGGTACAAGTTCTGCGAGGCGCTCTGCAAGGTCTGCACGAGACCAGCACCACTGAGCATCGTAAGCATGCCCGCCAGCTGTGCCTGGAGCTCCTCCTTCGTTGGAAGCTCCTTGAACTGGTTGACACGGGCAACGTCAAACACACTGTTCTCGATTCTTGCACCAACGACAAAGAGCTTCTCGTTGGTCGTGTTGGTGAACTTGACAATCTTGGCCACAACCTTTGGGTTGTTCTCCTTGATGGTGATGATCGCGGTCGGACCACACAGGAAGGGCGCCAATGGGTGTGTGAGGCGCTTGGTATTCTCATGCGCAAGCACACTGGCAGGTTCAGCTTCGTTCTCCGCCCTGAGATACGCCTTCATCAGGTTGTTTCTCACGATCGTGAGCTCACCGCCGCAGCTTCTGATCTGGTCGCGGTAGTTGTTCACCTCGTTCTGCAGCAGGTTGTTGTGGTGCACAAACAGCACTATCTGTGCGTCCGAGAGAATGTGCTTGTATCTGTTGATGAGGTATGTCTTTCTCGAGTCCTTGTCCTTGAGGTACTCCACATCCAGAGGCGCCGAGGTGGTGGTAGTGGTGGTCTTGGCTGTGGTAGCGGCAGTCGCATAGAACCTCACGGCACCGCAGCCGCGTGTCACTGTTCCCAGTGTTCTGAACATCTTCTCAGTCGTTCAGCCTGCCTTCCTGTCTCTCTGTTAACGCTCCAGACGGCCATTGAAAAAAGTGGACAAAAAAACCGAGATCCAAAGAGCTGACATAAGCGACTTTCCTTGTATTTTTTTCTTGGGGTCTCTGTGAGGGACATTTTGTTGTTTTGATTGTGTCGCAATCGCTTCTCTCATTCTCCTTCTCCTTCTCTTTCCAGGTCAAGATCTTCCATTGCTGTTGTCCCCCCACTCCCTCTACCCTTGGAATACTACACACACCACACCCAAGTATCCCAAGTTTTTTTTTTTTTTATATCCTGGCATACCAACACACAGGACCAACGAGATAATGGAACACTCTCCAAAGGCGTCGCCAGAGAGCCTTCTCTCGTCGCAGACATCCCCAACACGCTACTCAAAGGCCACACACCTCACTGAGTTCTACCCGTACCTGAACAAGACGTACCAGCCGCTCCAAGAGCCGAGTCTGCAGACAAATTTCACACCGGTGCACTCCCGCAAGCAATCATTTAGCACGATGAACTCATACACGTCTTTTACCCCTTCAACGCTCGACCTCAACAGGCTGCTGACCAAGACAGACATGTCACAGACTACGGAGACGTACAACGAGATCTTGAAAGCCGCAGAGGAATACAGAAGGGCCCTGTTGACAGTTGCTGAAGCTGCTGGCAATTTCGGCGCTGCGTTGGAGAAAGGCGCGAGGTGCAAGGGCTCTGGAACCGCTGCTGATGGCATGCTATCCGCTGGTGGACTGTTTTTCCTCGTTGCCAACCATCAACAGATCCTTTCCCGTAGCATCGAGGAGTCATTTGAGGAGCCCGTTTCGTCTACCATTGCAGATTTCAAGACAAAGGCATCCATTAACGATGAGTTGTTCAAAGTGAGCATCAAGGAGAGGGTAAGGGTCCTCAAACAAGAAGAGCGTGAGAATGCCAAACTATCGAAAAAGAAGACGCGTAATTTGCTTGCATACAAGAACAAGTTGTTACAACTGACGTCACACATTGATGGCATTGACAAGTTGAAGCATGATTACTATCAAAGTGCGTTTGATTTGGTACAGGATACTTCCAACAGCGTTTTGAAAAGATTGGGGTCTATTGTTAGAGCACAGGTGGAGATTTATGAAGGTATTGCCCGGAAGGGCTGGTCTGGAGGAGGATTGGATGAATTGATTGCACAGTGTCCTGATCCATTTACACAGGACGATGACGATGACGAACAAGACGATACTGAGAATGGACACTATAACGATGATACGATAGAAGAAGAACTAGGAGGAGAAGAAGCTGTTGCTGAACCACGGTTGAATCTGCAGTCCAATGGGATAAGCTTCGACAGAGGTGTTTCATCAGTGACACAGCCGATACTCACACGTCAGCAATCAAACAAGACACTGGGATCGAACATAACGGACTCGATGGCAGCGTCGAGTACGCCGATGAAGCATGCTGTGAGCCATGCTATCACTGTGAATAACAGCGTTACGGCTAATGATACCTTTGATGACAACTCCTTTTCGCTGCCGCTTCCTGGCTCATCGAGGAAGAAAGCTGATGTGGAGGATGGTAAGACACAGGGGAATGACGGCCTAACAGGCCGTGACGTGTTGGTTGAGAATGGCCATGAACATGAACATGAACATGAACATGAACATGAACATGAACATGAACATGAACATGAACCTGAGAACGAACATCAACATGAGGAACAAGAGGACAATGTCCACCACCTGGCGCGCAACGAGTGGGCCACCGAGAGCAGTGTGGATGACGAGTAGGAACAATGTAACCCTTTACGCTATGATTCTGTGCTGTAGTATGTGTGTCGTACTATAGTGCTGTGTATTTGTATGGGTGTGCGGGTGTGTGCGTGCTACCGGAAACTCCACAGCCAAAATTCCCAGTTCTCGCCATGAAGATTTCCCCTTGGACACAGTGGCATTGAGAAGAAGACAGAGCTAACGAACGTGAAAGATGTCCAAGTACGTCGTGTCCGGTGCCATCAAGGAGATCAGATTCCATCTGTCGCAACAGGCGGAGTCGTCGAGCGCGTTGAAGTGAGTTGTGTTTAGGTGTTTTTTTAACAGTGCACCAGGACTAACCACCCCCCTGAAGAACGTTTCTGGTGAGCTCGTACCCAACGCTCAACAAGCATAACCCAGAGCTGCCGATCCTCATCAGAGAGGCCTCCCAGAGCAAGCCACTGGTGTTTGTGAGATTCGAGAAGGGCCGTGAGGTGAAGAAGGACCTTGAAGGCATGGACAAGACCCAGATCGAGACTGAGCTAAAGAGCTTGCTTGGGCTGTGAGATACTACGAGCTTAACCGACCAAGCAGTACCTGATGTCGAAACCCATTTATAGTGGCATATTTATTATCCTATTTATCTTATTTATTGTATGACTTATTCATTTAGCCGTGTAGTCGCCGAACTGGTAGATACCCCAACCCAATGATAACTGAGCAGAGTTATACAACTCTTTGGCAGGTTCAGAATCAGCAGCACCAGCAGCGACGACAATTGGCATGAAGTGTTCCACCGTTGGATGTGCCTTATGGTAGAGCTGTTTGTGTTCGGAGTTCAAAGTTTCGAATTCCTTAAATCTTTCATCGCCAGTGGTCTTTGTTACGATGTCACTCAAGATCTTGTTGAACGGGGTGACATAGGGCATTGGTTTATTAGATCCCATGGCGGCACCCAGGTCTCTCAGGTTATGCACGGACATTCCCGAGCAGATGACGACACCTCCCAATTCCCTGTATTTGTTCAATGCTTGGCCCAATTTCCGATGGGTGTCGAAATCGGCAGTGTTTTGCAAAGAGACCTGAACCAATGGCATGTCAAGATCCCAATAATGCTCGTCATCAGCCTTATTTGTCGAGAATGCCACTTTGAAAGGGACCCAGACTCCGTGGTCCAGACCTCTTGGAGTGAGCTGTGCGTTCAAACCGTGTTCTTTCAACGTGGATTTAATATCCTTGGACAATGCAACGTTACCCTTTGAATGGAACTGTTCTTTGTACATATGGGAAGGAAACCCGTAAAAGTCATAGATGAGTTCGTTCTCCAAGTTGTCACCAAATGTGTCCTTTGGCACCGAGACCTCGATCTTATTCAGACCTTCCCAATGTGCGGATACGACGACGATGAAGTTTGGTTTGATCTGGTTCTTGATGAACTTTCCCACTTTAGACACTGCCCTGTATGCACCAGGCTCACCAAAGGAGTCATCTGGATACATGAACGTGGGACCACCATGGGAGACGAAGTAGACCGGGGTCTTGGGCTTCGTTGTGTCAAACAACGATGCAATGGACATTTTCGAGCTGGTACTGACAGTGGTTGTGGTTGTGGTTGTGGCTGTGGCTGTAGCTGCAGACCTCAACAAGATACCAACGAGAGATTGAAACTTGCTGGCTAACAATGCGACGAGGACGACAACAAATGTGAAGACCAGGGACTTGTGGAACATGGGAGCATGTGGAATGTCCTTGAGCGCATGCTGAGTGCACAATGGGGGGCTTAAGTATGCCCATCTGACACAAATTACTAATCTTAGTAATTTTGTAATAGAGCGGCTGAAAGGGCCAATGAGCGGCTCAATGAGCAATATCACATACCAGAGAGGAGCAGTAGACATTTGGACGGCCTAGTGGTAAGCACCACACTCAGAACACCCAGACATCCAGAAATTGGAAGGTCGGAAATGGCGAGTGAAGGGTCGGATGTTGGAACCCTTTCGATTTTCCTGCTTGGCATAGGTTCGAACCGTTTGAAGCCTCAAGTTAGTGATCTTTGGAGTGGGAGAGTAAGCGTGTGTGTATACAGGATGAACTTCAACAGCGGCAATGCCCCGCAACATATGACGCAGCACATGCACATGCAGATGCTGCAACAACAGCAACAACAGCAACAGCAACAGCAACAGCAACAACAACAACAACAGAGAGGCCTCCAGCAATTGACTCCACAACAGTTGCAGATGTACCAACAGCAACAACAAGCTCAGATGGCACAAGGAGCACACGTTGCTGGTGCTGGTATGCCACAGGGACTGACGCTTCAACAGCAACAACTGCTTGTGAACCAGAGGCTCGCAGCTATGAAACAGCAACAGGCCCAACAACAACAACAACTCCACGCACAACAACAACAACAACCGGGACAACTCCAAACACAACAGCAGGGACAGCTGCTCAATCCCAAGAACAGTGGCCAGCTGGCAGGATTGCAATCCGTCTCTGCACAACAGAACAACGCAGTTGCTAGTGTGATGGAGAAATGGGACAGTATGCACCATTGGTCAGAGAAGTTATCGAAGCAAAACCAACAACCAGACAACGATGTGCTTTTGTTTGAGCAGATCATCAATAGAGACCTCTCAAATAAGCAATCTCTCCAACGCGAAAGGTTGGAAAGTGGAAATAAACCACTGTTGTCGCGCCTGATGAGAGACCTCAAGCTCTATAACGATTTGAAATTGGCACGTATGAAGACGATACAATTTTCGAATTCGAGAAAGTACACTAGGAGTATATGGGGTGAAGGTTACCAAGGGTATGGTAATGGATTTACCGATGGTCCTACCGTTGTTCTTTTACCAAAGAATAGGAAGAAGCCCTCTGGTGCTAAAGATTTGTATTTCACCAAGCAAATGAATGAATTACAATCGACCAAACCGGATGAACTTATCCCGATAAGATTGGACTTTGACTCTGAAAAGGATAAATTCAAGTTAAAGGACACTTTTGTTTGGAATTTGAACGATGGAACGATTTCGTTGGAACACTTTGTTTCCACGTTGATTGAAGATTACAAGTTTTCTGATCTTTCTTTTACGGAACACGTTACGTTGGCCATCAAGGAGCAACTAAATGAATATCATCGTCATGTCAATGCACAACCTTTTGGTGATGACCTGAGGATTCTTGTCAAGTTGGACATTGCGATTGGTAATAACCAACTGATTGATCAGTTTGAATGGGACATTTCCAATCCGGAGAATAGCCCTGAGGAGTTTGCCATTGCCATGGTGGAGGAGTTATCGTTATCACCTGAGTTTATCACTGCGATCGCGCATTGCATCAGGGAACAAGCACAATTGTATACGAAATCTTTGTACTTGTCAGGTTATGATTTCAAGGGAGGTTTTATTGAGGAGGATGACATTAGGAATCGTATGGGGTCCGTGGTTACACATGCGGATTATCTTCGGGAACGAACCACATTGGCACAGTTTACACCCCAGGTTTTGGAGATTTCCAATGCTGAGCTCGAGAGAATCGACAAGGATCGTGAGCGTGATTCGAGAAGAAAGAGACGACAGGGTCGTTCTGGGCGTCGTGGAGGACCAGCGTTACCGGATCTGTCAGACCTGCCCAAGACGCTGAGGACTCCTGTTCCATCCACGGTGCTTCCTGGAGGCCTGGACTTGGGACCAGATACTGCGTCGTATGTGGAGTACACGGATACTGTGAACCGTCCCGTGGCAGCAACAACAACAACAGCAACAGCGGCAGAAGCGTCACCATTGCAGTCTGCGGGTGCTGCGCAGTCTACGCAGTTGGGCATTGATCAAACAACAGGTAATCAGCGCTCAGTCCATGCAGAGCCGGATAGAAGTACACTGGGGTTGCGTGCGGTGGGCAGGGGCCGTGTGTTTGTGAGCCACCAGCCAGGGCAGCGGTGTATAGTGACTATAAAGCTGTGATGGGGGTGCTTACCTATTGCATTCTATTGTATTGTATTATCTTGTATTGTCTTGCATTGTCTGTATTGCATTGTTTACTGTATTTGAAATCGTTTAACGCCTGCGCCCCCCGCAGTGTTTTTGTTCTAAGAAAAAACTGTGTACTGCTCGGTAAATCAAAAGGGGAGACGGCATCTTCAGCCCCTGTCTTGTTTTATTATTCGCTTGTGTTCTCATACAACTTATACACTGATACACACACAGAAGAGAGAGAGAAAGAGGTCGTACACAGAGAGAGACAGACAGACAGACAGAGAGATAGCTATAATGTACAGAAAAATCACCAACAGCCGCCAGGTGGCAGAACAGGAACAGGAACTGGAAGAGGCACACGATCACACTGTGTTCGGTTCGCAAGACGACATCCCGCTCAGGGACATGAGAGAGGCCAGAGAGGCCAGAGAGACAGAAGCACAAGCACACGACCCGCTGCTGTCGTCTTTCGAAGAGGCTGACGAAGCCGCTCAGCGCAAGACGTCTGACGAGCGGCTACACGAGCACGAAGGCGAGGGCGACGAGCATGCCAGAACGCTACAAGAGGCCATGTTCACCCGATCTACTGACGACAATGCCGCGGGGGCGACAGCCACTACCACGACCATCGCCAACGAACCTTCACAGCCACCAGCAACGTCAGCAACGTCCGCGGCGGGAAGACTGTACCAAGCCGTGAACATGCGTGTCGTGTCCAACGGCTTCAACATCCTCGACAGGCTGTTCAAGACGAGCACCGAGGCCCAGGGAAGCAGTGGTGGCAGTGTTAACAACAACAGCAGAGGCACCAATGCTGGGAACGACGGTGTGTTCAGCAACATGTCCGCCAAACCAGACGCGCACCCGCCGGCGGACGCTGACAAGCCGCCAACCTACGATGAGGCCGCTGCAGATGCCACGCCGCCCTACTGGGAGAACTCGATCCTGTCCCCTGGCTTCGAGGACGAGGTGTTTGTGGACGGGCTGCCCGTGGGCAACGCTGTCAACTTTGTGTGGAACCTGATGGTGTCCGCGAGCTTCCAGTTTGTGGGCTTCCTCCTCACGTACGTGCTGCACACGTCGCACGCGGCGAAGCAGGGCTCAAGAACTGGGCTCGGAGTGACGTTCTTCATGTACGCATACACGATGTTCCCGTCTCGCTCCAAGCTGCTGGGTGCCAGCTACGACCAGCTGGCGTCCGAGCGCATAACCACAGGACAGTCGCCCACGGACTACCACGTCTCCGGAAGCACAAACGTGGCCACTGGCGGGTCCGTGGACAAGTTCCACTCCACGCTGCCAGAGGGAACGGACATGTCGCTCGAGGAGACGCACTCCACAAGGGCGGTCGTCGTGAGCGCACTGGTTGCGCTGCTGGGGCTCTACATCGTTGTGCGGGCACTCGTGGACTACCAGAGGGCGAGACGCATGGAGCAGGTGATCCTGGCGCCGCCGGCAAACCTGCCTGAGATTGTGTGAACACTGAACACTGAACTGTTGTGTTCGATATACGTATGATTGTTGACGATGGTTGTATTGTTGTAGTTGTATTGTTGTATGGTTGTAGTTGTGTAGTTGTATCGTTATATTAGTGCCCAGATTTACGCTGTCACGGTGCTCAGATATACCCAGCCTCCAGTCCCAGGGTGAATTGTTTCACTAAATTTCTAAAGTAGAGAAGAAACAAACAGGCATACAAACACTTAACTTAGAGCACACCTAAATACAACGTTCAACAGCCACAATGAGCACCAAGACGTACGGCATGACGCCACCCATCTCCACAGATGGGCCCACGCCCGCGGAGAACGTGCTCAATGACCAACTCGTCAAGGAACTCAAGAAACAGGGCTCCTTCGAGAGTGAGGAAGCCACCAAGAAAAGAGTGGAGGTGCTCCAGATCCTCCAGCAAATGGCACAGGACTTTGTGTACAAGGTCTCGAGGAACAAGAACATGAGTGAGGGCATGGCGAAGGACGCAGGTGGCAAGATCTTCACCTTTGGTTCATATAGACTGGGAGTCTACGGCCCAGGATCAGATATCGATACTTTGGTCGTGGTCCCGAAACACGTTACCCGAGATGACTTCTTCTCAGTGTTTGACAAAATTTTGAGAGAAAGACCCGAACTGGAGGAAATCGCACCAGTGCCAGATGCTTTCGTCCCAATCATCAAGATCAAATTCGCTGGTATCTCGATCGATTTGATCTGTGCCAAATTGGACGTCCCACAGGTCCCATTGGACATGTCGTTATCCGACAAGAACTTGTTGCGTAACCTGGATGAAAAGGACTTGAGAGCATTGAACGGTACAAGAGTCACAGATGAGATCCTTCAGTTGGTCCCTAAGCCAGTCGTTTTCAAACTCAGTCTACGTGCTATCAAACTTTGGGCTCAAAGACGTGCCATCTATGCAAACGTGTTTGGCTTCCCAGGTGGTGTTGCATGGGCCATGTTAGTGGCTCGTATCTGTCAGTTGTACCCGAATGCAGTCTCTTCTGTTGTTGTGGCCAAATTCTTCCACATATTGACACAATGGTCTTGGCCACAACCTGTCTTGTTGAAACCTATTGAAGATGGCCCATTGCAAGTTAGAATATGGAACCCAAGGGTCTATGCACAAGATCGTCAACATAGAATGCCCGTGATAACACCTGCTTATCCTTCGATGTGTGCAACTCATAATATCTCTGCATCTACTCAGAAGATCATCCTTGGAGAATTACAAAGAGGTTCGGAATTGATGCAAGAGATCATTGCTCATAAAAAAAATTGGTCCGATTTGTTTATTAAACATGATTTCTTCTTCAAATATAAGTTTTATCTAACCATTGTCGCCACAACAAGAGGAGATGATGAACAACATTTGAAATGGAGTGGATTGGTTGAATCAAAATTGAGACTACTCGTGCAAAAATTGGAAACGTTCCCAGGGATCAACCTGGCGCATCCCTATGTCAAGGAGTTTGTCAAGAGCTATGAGTACGAGACAGAGGAGGAGGCCAAACAAATCGAGGCCAATTTCGGTAATTTCTCAACAGAACAGAAGTTGGCCACCTTTAAGGAAGTTGTGAAGGATGATAATGAGCCAAAGGAGGAGGAGGAGATGGCAAAGAATGGATCCACAGAGGAGACCAAGGAAGAATCCACAGAATCCACAGAATCCACAGAACCTACAGAACCCAAGGAGAAGAAGCACATACGTATGACCGCGTTGTACGTTGGATTGGACATCACTGTGAATAACGAGGAGAAGAAGTTTGATATTCATGTTCCATGTAATGATTTCTTCAACTTGTGTCGTTCTTTCCCGGAATACAGCGATGCATCTGTATACTCCATCAGCATCAAACACGTCAAGTTATACGATCTTCCAAGCTTTGTGTACGATGATGACGAGACGAGACCTGTCAAGACGAAGAAGCGCAAGGGAGCAAAGGGCGACAAGAATTCAAAGAGACTCAAGGCTGATTCCGCAAAGTCAGAGTAGACTTAATATACAGTAAGGGCAGAATGTCTAATGACTATTGATTGCAGTAGTAATCTATAATGATATCTATTGTAATACGACCAGCACTTTTTCATAAATGGTGAATACGATACCTCCACTCAGAATCAATCTTCCCAATCTTGGTGTTGCGCCTTTCCAGAAGGTCTTTAGACCTTCCTCTTTAAAGATCTTTGCAAAGCAGTTCATCGTGGATGAATATTTTTCCGATGCACCAAGGGCTTGCATTCTAGTCTTCACCGTGTCGATTGGCATTGTCGTATACACTGTGACAATACCGGAGAAGGCACCAACGAGGAAGGTCATTGCCGAACTCAATGGTTGATCTGGTGGGGTGTTTGATGCTGCCTGGATGGAAGATTTGATCTTGTTATAACAACCAAGACGAACTGCTTGATTTGAGGCTTGACGCATGGACACGGGTAACACACCTGCATACAACCCCTTAAGTCCAAGGTCCTTGACGCATCTGATGGACCCCACAAGGGCATTGCCCTGATACCTTGGCTTAGCACTCTGCTTATCGTCAATGAGAGCGGTCTTGATAGCCTCAAAGGGAGTGACAGCAACGACGGATTCCAACAATCCGGCACCGAGACCTGCAATGACACCTCTTGGGCCTGATAATTTACCTTCTTTATCTGCGAGTAATTTCTTGATGGAATCAAAGCCCAAGAATCTGACAGAGGCCTTGACGGTGTTACCAACGACAAAGGCAGGACATCCAGTGTACACGGAACCTACGCCCTGAGTCCTGGCGGTGTTGTAGATGAGCACAAGTGGGTTTCTGGACACAGTTGACGACTTGTCAATGAGCTGGAGACGGGTCTTGGACCATTCAAAGGGATAGGTTATGGCACCTTCAATGGCACCTGCGGTGCCTCCAGCGATGAAGGACTTAACTGGGTCGATTTTCTGTGGAGGGAGAGGGACTGTTAGTTTATGTGCCTTTGGTATGGATGAATGTTACGCACCTTCTTGTTCTCCTTGCTCATTGTGCACACACACAAACACTCTCTGTCTCTGTCGACTCTCCACAGCTGGATATAAGAAAGCTCACTTCAAGTGATGTACATGAAATGAATTGTGAATCACAAGACCGCAGCCCCAGCTTTTTAGGCCCGAGCGCCGGTTTCGGCGCTGTTTGTTCTTCATTCACAAAACGAGTTCGCGGGTGTTATGAGCGCCGCGTTGTATTCGGTGTTTGGATGTTTGGATGTTTGGATGTTTTGTTTGTTTTGATTTCGTGTTGCCATAGATAAACTCTTTGAAAATGGTGATAGTAATAGTAGTAGTAGTGGTAGTAGACTGCAACAGTGTATACAACAATATGGCCATGTACACAGAGAGCGACAAGGAAAGGCTCATAGCGCGCTTCGAGCGAGAGGGTAAGTCTTTATATATGTATGATCGACATATAAACATATATAGAAGAACACCAGCAGGACTAACAACAATGAACAGCATCACAGAGGAAGTCGGCACTGGCCAGGGATATGGAGCGCCTGGCAGCCATCTTTGAGGCCAAGGTACAGCGTAGAGTGAATGCTGTGCCCAAGAAGTTCACCCAGCTGCGGATCAAGGACGTGCTGACGGTGGAGCGGGACCACAAGATCAAGATCTACGAGCTGCTCAAGGACGTGGATGCGTTGCAGCAGGAGGGCGCCAGTGCACTCTCAGAGCGTGAAATCAGATTGGAGCTGGGCAAGCTGGACAAGAAGAAGGCGGAGGGCCTGCGGATGATGCAGAGGCGCAAGGAGAGCATGCTAGGCCGCGTGCACAAGCCGGCGAGAGAGCGGTAGGAGATGTGTTTATGTGTACATTGTACAATGTGTACACTGTACAGTGTACATGTTCTATACACACCTCTATAATAATTTACGTACCTGTGTGTGTGCGTGTGTCTAGCTAGGTAACTGTTCTCCGTGTAACTGACTATTCTCTCATTGTGTAAGGCCATTCATTGTTCAGGGAAACGCGAACCCCAATGGAAATTGACAAAAGCAAACTTCAACAAACAGAGCAATGGCAGAACCACACAACAGCAGCAACAGAACAAGACAACAATGTCCTTCTTCGCGGAGATTGAGGCCCTCAGTGGCCAGTCCAAGCTCATCAGCGGTGTTCTATACACAGCGCTTGCCCTTGGCTTCCTGAAGTTGACGACGTTGACCCTGAGCTATGGCTCAATGCTGTTTGACCTGTTCATCCTCCCACCTGTCGACTTCAAGAAGTACGGCGCCAAGAGCGGCAAGTGGGCCGTGATCACTGGCGCCTCCGACGGAATTGGCAAGGAATACGCTATCCAGCTGGCCAAGAAGGGGCTCAACGTTGTGTTGATCTCCAGAACGCAGTCCAAGCTGGACGCGCTTGCCGAGGAGATCCAGGCAAAGTACAACGTGCAGGCCAAGACGCTGGCCATTGACTTTGCCTCGGACAAGCCTTCGAACTATGAGCTCATGTCGCAAGTGCTGAAGACGCTGCCGATCACCGTGCTGATCAACAACGTTGGCCAGTCACACAGCATCCCCGTGCCATTTGCCGAGACTGAAGAGGAGGAGTTGAGAAACATCATCACCATCAACAACACCGCCACGCTGCTGACCACGCAGATCGTCATCCCTCTGATCAAGAACACGGTGAAGGCTGAAAGGGGACAGCAGGGTGCCCCCCGGGGCTTGATTCTGACGATGGGCTCCTTTGGCGGGTTGTTGCCGACGCCCCTGCTGGCCACGTACTCCGGTTCCAAGGCGTTCCTCCAGTCGTGGAGCAGCGCGCTAGCCGGCGAGCTCAAGGACGAGGGCATTGACGTGGAGCTCGTGGTGTCGTACCTCGTGACCTCTGCGATGTCCAAGATCAGACGCTCATCTGCGATGGTACCAACGCCTAAGCAGTTCGTGCACGCCGTGCTGAGAAGCGCTGGCCGCCGCTGTGGAGCACAGGAGCGCTATGGCACCAGCACACCCTTCTGGACACACGCGTTGATGCACTGGTGGATCGAGAGCACCGTGGGCGTGTATTCCAAGGTGGCCAACACGCTGAACCTGCGCATGCACGCGGACATCAGGGCCAGGGCGCTGAAGAAGAGGGCAAAGACCCAGTGATTTCACACAAGTTATCTGTATAGCTAGCTATATATGTGTGCGCTGAAGAAGAGGGCAAAGACCCAGTGATTTCACACAAGTTATCTGTATAGCTAGCTATATATATATAGAGCTGTATCTGTGACTGCACTTTGTGACTGCACGTTGTACATTGTACTTACACACACCTGCACATCTCACAAACACAACTTTTAGCCCTGTACATTTCGTGTGGCGCCCCAGCCCTAATCCACAACTTCCCGATCAGGAAGTCTACGGGGGGTCCCCGAATTGCCGCTTTGGGCACACGCGCCGCTCTCACAGTGCACGAGAAATCAAAACATTGTAGACACACATACTCCTCAAGGGTGAAACACACACACACACACGCACAACAGCCCAGATGGTCGATCTCTCCAACTACCAGCGCCTCGAGAAGGTCGGTGAGGGCACGTACGGTGTCGTGTACAAGGCACTCGACATCAAGCACAACAACAGGGTTGTGGCATTGAAGAAGATCCGTCTCGAGAGCGAAGATGAGGGCGTGCCCTCCACGGCGATCCGTGAGATCTCCCTGCTCAAGGAGCTCAGGGACGAGAACACCGTCAGACTGTACGACATCATCCACTCGGACTCCCATAAGCTCTACCTGGTGTTTGAGTTCCTCGATCTCGACCTCAAGAAGTACATGGAATCCATCCCACAAGGCGTGGGGCTCGGTGCGGACATGATCAAGAGATTCATGATGCAATTGGTGAAAGGAACCGCTTATTGCCATGCCCATCGTATCCTGCACAGAGATCTGAAACCGCAGAACCTGCTCATCAACAAGGAGGGAAACCTGAAACTTGCAGACTTTGGCCTCGCACGAGGCTTTGGTGTCCCCTTGAGATCCTACACCCATGAGGTCGTCACCCTGTGGTACAGGGCACCAGAGATCCTCCTCGGAGGGAAGCAGTACTCCACAGGTGTGGACATCTGGTCAATCGGCTGTATATTTGCGGAGATGGTGAACAGAAAGCCAATCTTTGCCGGTGACTCTGAGATTGATCAGATCTTTAGAATCTTTAGAATCCTGGGCACTCCAACTGAAGAAATCTGGCCAGACGTGACGTACTTGCCAGATTTCAAACCAACCTTCCCAAAGTGGAACAAGAAGGATTTGCAAGATGCTGTGCCATCGCTGGACGCTGCCGGTGTGGACTTGTTGGAACAGATGTTGGTATACGACCCAGCAGGTCGTATCAGCGCCAAGCGTGCTCTTCTACACGAATACTTCCAAGAAGATCCATCTCAGGTCCAGGAGTACCGTCAGCAAGCCACGGTCCCACTGGGTGCTTCCATCTACACCTGAGCTTACGATACCCCCCTTCCTTCCTTTCTTTCTTTCTATTTTTCTCTCCTTCTTTTACCACTCTACCATTTTCATTAACCAACTAGATATATCATGTTTTCTTTTTTGCATTGAATCTATTTGAACTGCTCGTAGTACTTCTCTTTGAATATCTCTGACCTGTTCTTGGTATTTCTTTGAAGTCTATCTGAACTGCTCGTAGTATTCCTCCTCTTTGAATCTTTTAGCAACGAGCGCCAACACTTCACTGGAGTAAACCTCCTCCAATGCTTGGCCTCCGATTAACACTTTATCCTCGTGGTTCTTCTGTTCTTCTTTGGTCATGATCACAACGTTGGTCAGACTGATAGGTTTGTTGCCATCCCATCTGGATAGAGTGAGCTTGGTGGAGAACCCAGAGATTGGGGATTTACCTCTGAACACCTCCTCGCAAATGTATGGAACTTCTCTCAATGAGATTGGCACCCTTTGGTCTGGTTCGCCAATACGGGTCTGTTGGCCAGCAAGGGTCTGGAAGATGCCGTCGTAGACCTTGATTCTGTTCTTACCTTCAATAGGCTCAATAGGATACCCAGATACGGATGTGAGGATGTACGAAACAATGGTCAGACCAAACATAGCTGGCATGGTGCCGAGAACGGGCAGGATTCTCACTCTGAAATCTCTCAAAGCGGACAACTCATCAACTTGCCCCTTCTGGAACTCCTCCTCGGCCAGAGGAAGTAACTGTGCCTTTCTTGGATCCGGCTTCTCAGCACTGAAGACAACGGGGATGCCCGTAGATATTCCCATCTTCTTGAGACGACGACGTACGGATTTGGCAAGAGGGTCCTCCTCAGACTTGGAGATGTCACTGATGTTGATTCGAGTTGGGTCACTTTTACAAGCAGCTCCCATCGAGGACAAAATTGGGATTCTCTTCCCATGGGCATATGCCAACAGATCCACCTTGGTGTCGATGTTGTCTATGCAGTCCACTATGTACAATGTGTCATCGCCCTCAAGCAAGGCATCTGCCTGAGGAAGATGCCAGAGCTGGTTCACAGCGTCAATCTCAGCCCAGGGAGCAATCTTGAGCAAGTGCTTCTTCAGGCACTCGACCTTCGGGGTGCCCACGTCCTCCAACGTGGCAACAGCGTGTCTGTTCAACGAGCTGAGCGACACCTGGTCAAAGTCAATGATACGCAGCTTGGAGACACCGGAACGCACGAGCATGGTGCACACCCACGAGCCAACACCTCCGCACCCAACGACAACAACACTGAGCCCACGTACTTTGCGCATGCCCTCATCGCCCAAGAAGGCGTAGTTTCTGGCAAGTTGTTCTCTGATGAGCACCTCATCATGCTTGCGTGGCTTGGGCTTCTGGTGCCTCTGTGCGGGCTCTTGGACTGTGGAGAAGCGGTGGTAGGCGTCCACAATGGCTGCTGCCACTGCTGCGGATGCCAGGGCCACCGCGAAGTACTTGGTGGACATTTTCCTCGATTGTAGTAGTAGTGTGAATTGTTGTGTGTGTCTTCTTGTATGTGACAAAAAAGATACCTCGAAGATTGAAAATTTTGGGTGCAGTACCTTTGGGGAAGAGACAAAGGACAAAAACAAAGACACGGACAAATACAAGGACAAGGACAAGGACAAGGACAAAAAGACTAAAAGAGAAGATGCGACCTCTTCAACGGCTTCTATTACGGCACACACCGCTGGTACGACAACGAAGATGTGCATCATCGAGCACAAAGTCCGTGCAGGAGCGCATTGCAGAGATCCCCATCGAGCGGTACAGGAACTTTAGCATCGTCGCGCATGTCGACCATGGCAAGTCCACGCTTAGCGACAGGTTGTTGGAGATGACGGGCGTCGTGCAGCCTGGACAAAAGCAGGTGCTGGACAAACTGGACGTGGAGCGCGAGAGAGGGATCACCATTAAGGCACAGACGTGCTCCATGCTGCACAATCACAAGGGACTCGACTACCTGCTGCACCTTGTGGACACGCCGGGACATGTCGACTTTAGGGCAGAAGTCTCGCGCAGTTACGCCTCGTGCGGAGGTGCATTGTTGCTGGTGGACGCGTCGCAAGGTGTGCAGGCGCAGACAGTGGCCAACTTCTACCTCGCATACAGCATGGGGCTTAAGCTGATTCCCGTGATCAACAAGATCGATCTGCAACAGGCGGACATCCCCAGCGCCATTGAACAGGTCGAATCGACGTTCGAACTGCCCGCGGAGGACATCATCCAGGTGAGCGCGAAGACAGGGCTCAACGTGGAGCAACTGCTACCTGCCATCATTGAGCGTATGCCAGCACCAAAGGGTCAGGTGAAGAAACCCTTCAGAGCGCTTTTGGTGGACTCGTGGTACGATCCATACCTGGGCGTCGTGCTCCTTGTGTATGTTGCCGATGGCATGGTGAGGAAGGGCCAGAGGATCTTCTCTCCACATACAGAGAGGAAGTACGAGGTCAAGGACGTGGGGATCATGTACCCAGACAGAGTCAGCATCGATAACTTGAAAGCAGGACAGGTTGGTTATATCGTATGTGGCATGAAAGTGACCTCAGAGGCGATGATTGGCGACACTTTCATGAACGTGAACCACCCAACGGAACCGCTTCCAGGGTTCGAAGAGCCCAAGCCAATGGTGTTTGTCGGTGCCTTCCCTGCAGATGACACCGAATTCAAAGACCTCGATGACAAGATGAGTCAGCTTGTGTTGAACGACCGTTCTGTGACTTTACAGAGAGAGACGTCCAACGCGCTTGGACAGGGTTGGAGATTGGGGTTCTTGGGTTCATTACATGCCTCGGTGTTCAAGGAGAGGCTGGAGAAGGAGCATGGGGCGTCGTTGATTCTGACCAACCCAACTGTGCCGTACAAGGTGGTGTACACCACGGGCGAGGAGACCATTGTGACCAACCCAGACGATTTCCCAGATGGAACCACAAAGAGGCAGAGCGTGTCCAAGTTCCAGGAGCCCTTTGTGCAAGCGCTCATGACGTTCCCGCAGGAATACTTGGGCACGGTGATCCAGCTGTGCGACAACAACAGAGGAGTGCAGAAGGAGATCAGCTACTTGACCACGGGACAATGCCTGCTGAACTACGAAATCCCACTGAGCCATCTCGTGGATGACTTCTTTGGCAAGCTCAAGTCAGCGACACGAGGGTATGCGTCACTGGACTACGAGGACGCCGGATACAGGGACTCCAAGATCTGTAAATTGGAGCTCCTGGTGAACGGCAACGGTGTCGACGCCCTGGCACAGGTGATGCATACATCCCTGGTGCAGTCGATGGGCAAGGAGTGGGTCGAGAAGTTCAAGGAGCACATCAAGAACCAGCTGTTCGAGGTGATCATCCAGGCCAGAGCCAACAACAAGATCGTGGCGCGGTCCACGATCAAGGCCAAGCGCAAGGACGTGCTGCACAAGATGCATGCAAGTGACATCACCAGACGAAAGAAGCTGCTGGTGAAGCAGAAGGAGGGAAAGAAGCGGATGAAGGCCATCGGAAACGTCTCGGTGAACCAGGAGGCGTACCAGGCCTTCCTGAGGCGGTAGGCATTACATATTGGCATAACATAACATCGTGATTCATATCTAGTTGTCAGCAGCTTCCAGCGGCATCAATGCATCATGCATACGACATCAGCATAGCATTAGAACTATAACTGTATATATATATAGATATCTCATCACAGCTGTAATCATCTAACGACATAACATTGCATGCCCTTAACTCTTGTCCTGCACAAAGAAGTGTCAAGTTTTTTTTTTTGCTTACATAATGCAACCCAGTGCTAAATTCCGTCAATTTGACTTCAGAGCCGCAGTGACTCTTCCAAACACACACACACACACATCATCAGCACACACACATCAGCACACACAGAAACAGAACAACAACCCACACAATCGCAATGCAGAGAGAAGCACCTAACTACTTCGGCGCAGGACCTGCGATGCTGCCTACGCATGTGCTGCAGCAGGCGGCGCTTGACCTCGTCAACTACGAGTCCCTGGGCCTCGGCGTGGGCGAGATCTCCCACCGCTCAGGTCCTGCGATCCAGATCGTGGACGAGACCAAGACGCTGTTTAAGGAGCTGCTGAGCATCCCAGACACGCACGAGGTCTTCTTCCTGCAGGGCGGCGGCACCACGGGCTTTTCCTCCATCCCGCCAAACCTCGTGGCGGCCTTTGCGAAGACGCACGGTAAAGCTGGTAAGTGCGCCTATGCTATCACGGGTTCGTGGAGTAAGAAGTCCTACGAAGAGGCCGTGAGATTGGGATTCGAATGTGAAGTGCTCACCAATTCAAAGGCTGCCACAGGCAAGTTTGGCGACATTGAGCCCTTTGAGCAGTGGAAGAAACCATCTGCTGCTGACACCGCCTACGTTTACTACTGTGACAATGAAACTGTCGATGGTGTCGAATTCCCATACGTGCCACAATTCGAGGGCATCGAAGTCGTCGCAGACTTGTCCTCCAATATCCTCAGTCGCAAAATGGACATCTCCAAGTTTGGATTGATCGTGGCCGGTGCCCAGAAGAACGTTGGTCTTGCCGGTATCACCATCTACATCATCAAGAAGTCACTCTTGGAACAGGCCTCTGACGAGGAGCTCAAGAAGCTCGGCGTCCCATTGGCACCAATCGCCACACATTACCCAACAGTGGTGAAGAACAACAGTGCCTACAACACAATCCCAATCTTTGCTGTCCATATCCTCAAGCTTGTCTTGCAGAACTTGATCAAACAAGGAGGCTTGGAAGCACAGGAGGCTCTCAACAAGCGCAAGGCTCAGAAGCTTTACAACGCACTTGTCAAGTACCCACAGTTGTACAAACTTCCAGTGGCACCAGCCGTGAGATCCGACATGAACATTGTCTTCACCATTGCCGGTGAAGGCCTTGAGGACCAATTCTTGAAACAGGCAAAGGAGAAGAAATTGGATGGTTTGAAAGGTCATCGTTCCGTTGGTGGTATGCGTGCATCGTTGTATAATGCTGTCACTGAGGCATCTGTGGACCTCCTAGTTGACTTTGTCAACGAGTTTGCCGAGGCTCACAAGTAAGGTGGTTGTTATTGGTTCACACAAGCGGGCTATCTATTTATTGATTGACCCCGTTGATGAAGTAGATAATCTCACACGTTTCCTCCTCGTCCAAGTAGCAATGTAACACCAACGCCTCGTCATGACTGATGATGAGAACCATCGTCTTGCACACCTCGCAGATACGGGTGCCTAATTTCCAATCCTTCAATCTCACGAGAATCTCATGGTGAACATCCTCGGGAGATGAATCTCCTCCCTGAGGAACTTCCAACTCCTGGTTCCACGTTATGGTCAAGTTCATCCCCTTTTCGTCGTTGATGTTGAGTGATAACGAGCCATGGCTCGTGCCAATAACTTTTAACAATTCTGAGGTTTTGTACCTCTCAATCCTCTTGAACAACAAGTTGATATCTTGTGGCAATTTCATCATCACGTCGACGTTGCTCAGCTCTGGCTCTTTGATCCTGGCATCCGTCTCACGCTTCAACAACCGCACGGGGATGCTGTAGCTGTGGTGCACGGGGCTCGTGCTCATCAACGACACGTTATCGATAAAGTACAACCCAATGCTCGCAGACCTTTTGCTGCTGTTGGCATCCGCCTTCTTTTGAAGTCGTATCGCCAACTCATTTGCGTTGCTTCTCTCGTACTGCCTCAGCACTTGGAGTAGTTGCTCCACGTTAAGCTCCAGGCTGATCGTGTTGTCCCTCAAAGACTCCACTTCGTAGACGTCAAAGATTCCCCTGCTCAGTTTGCACCAGACCTGTGGCTGGTTGAGCTCCGCGGAGATGACGTTGACGTGTGTGGGCGTGAACCTGAGCACGCAATGCTTCCTGAGAGCGACGATGGGGGTGAGGGTGTCTCGAACGTTAGTAGCTGGTTCCATATATGCACATAAGTTGTTGTTTGCACTCACTCTTCAGCCTGTCCACGGACGTGGTTCCAATCTTCAACTTCATTTACTGTGTTTGTTTGTTACTTGTTGATGGAGTGCAACTACAAAATAAATTTCCAAATTGAATGGTTTTAATCAATCTTATACACAGCATGATATGCGGCCTAATAATTGCAACTCCACCATGAGCATATCAAGCCTTGATGGAGTCGCACTCAAAGGAAGGCCCCTAGAGGTTCCATTTAGCCCGTTGCTCATACGGTTCTCCTCTCACTCAAAGAGAGAGAAAGAGAACTCCAAGCATCCAGCTCAAGACTCAGATACTGAACAATCTGAGCCGAGCGAGGCACGGGGCAGGTTAAAAGGGTCTACAAAGATAAACCCCCTGCTAGAGAGAGACACAGGGTGTGTATTAAGTCAGTAACAGAAGAGTGGCAGTAGTAATAGTTCACTCCAGATCAACATCCTCCGTCTTATAATTGTCCAGCACTATACGGTAGATGAAACTTGGGGCAAAGCCCCCAATGTTTGTGATGTATATGTCAATGTGCTCTGGAGGAATATAGTCAAACAGCGGGTTGGTGATGTCAGCGTGTTGGACCAAGTTGCTGTTGGAAAACTTGACAACCTTACCCGTGTTTCCCACCTCAATGAGATTTTCCACGTCAAATGGGTACGTTGGACTCAACTTGTAGAGACCGGCAACAGAGAACACCGGTGTCTTGTGCTCCTTGGCACATTCACAGACGGCAGCAACACCTGCGCTGGAAACGGTACCACCATTGGCAAACACCGAACGGGCACCGACAATCACCTTACCAACACGAGACATCACTGCAAAAACATGAGAATCTGGGATCACAAGAGTATCGATTTTGGCATCTGAAAGGGCTTTGGCAAACTTATGGGCATCTTGCGTTCTGTTTGGGAAGCACTCGGTGACCAGCACACTGAACTTTCTCTTGTGTCTGGCCTTGAGCAAGAACTGGAGAACAGTTTGCGAATCTGGCGTTGGTGTGAGCAAGACTTCATTATCGTGGATCAGGTCCACAGACATCGATTCGATACCTTCATCGACACTGCTGATTTCATCGAGCAAGTCCTTAATTCCCTGGATGATGATAGACCTGAGGTCATGTGTTCTGTGTTGTGTTCGTTGGTTGGACTGTTGGGGTTGTTTTTCGTGCATGGTCTTTGGGGTCTTCTTCTCATCGTCTGTGGATAAAAGACTGAACATTGAAGAGATCATCGGTGCGCTCGAGTCATTCTCCGTGTCCACCTCGTCTCTAATTAGCGCAAGGATACGTCTGGCCACGTTGCCGCACGAGAACTCACGTGGCTGGGCGTTCTCCAATCTCTTCCCGAGCTGCCGTATCTGTGTGATGAGCTGGTCCGGGTGGTGCCAGCGGGCTGCTGAGATGACCCTCATCAACAGATGGCATGTTTCAAGGGCAACTTTGTAAGACCCAGAGATCTGGCGACGTTTGAGCTTCCTAGTATGTGTTAGAAGATGCAATCAATCGGTGATGTAACAATGAACGGAAGACTCACTCGATGAAGGTGTCCACCTGGACGGAGACGTCCTTGTTCTGTGAGGACATTGCGTTGCTTTTCCTTCTCAGCGTTGTGTTGTTCTCGTCGATGACTGAAAGATTTTTTTCTCCTATCTTCTTAGGGCTGACGGGTGCTGCGCAAACCGATTGGCTGCTGGTTATTGTTTGTTCAAAGTTCAATGAATGCTGGTAGCGCGTGTGATGTATGTGGGAGATGTGTATCTGACAGTGTATCATGTATGTGTTACACCACTGTCACACAGCCTTGTTATCGAAAAAGGACTGGAATTTGGCCTTGGAGGGCTTGGTCTCAGGCTCAGGCTCAGGCTCAGAGTCATCACCGGACTCATCACCAGTATCACTGTCACTATGATCACCAACATCCACATCAATATCACCTCTGATTTCCTCTAGCTGCTTGTCAATGTCCTCCAGAAATGCGCTGTCCTCAAACTTGACGTTCTTCTCAGGGTCCAAGTCGATGATCTTCTGCAACTTGGCCCTCCGCTCCGCCAGCTTTGCCCTCTCCTTCTCAGGAAGCGAGCCCATCTGCGCCTCGAGTAGTCGCAGTCGTCTGATGGTCTTCACCCTGCGCCCGTCCAGCGTCCTGCACAGCTCTCTGGAGCTGGACTTGTCGCTCTTCCGCTTGCGTGAGGAGCGGCCCATGGTCTTCAGCATGTGGCCAAAGCCGCCTTTACCGCCACACAGCGGGATCCGCACCGTCAGATTCACAAACTGTGAAGTTCCGCAAAGTTCTCGTAGTGTGCTGTGCTTTCCTATAGCGAGCCCTCCTCTCGTCGTTACCGCCATCACATCCGCCACGGCGCTGGGCACCCGTGACCGTATCAGCACCAGCACATCCGCCACAGCGGTGTCCAACGAGCACTCCAAGCGGATATCGTCCAGCCCTGTGACGTTCTGTACAAACACTGAGCATGTATCCATTGTCTTACCCTTTGTTTTTTTGTTCTTTCTTTCGTTCTCCGTCCGTTCGTTCAATGAATGAATTTTCTGTTTTTCATCTGTGCAACAAACAAAACTCCTATAAAACAACAAATGACAAACCAACGTAAACCAGCACAGCAGAATAATAGCCAGTGTATTTGCTGTCCTGGAAAGTTTGAAGCTTCAAGTTTGATTCTTGATTGATCGCTGCCCAATGCCTTTTAATATTTATTCCATCTCTGAAGATATTACCAATTTACCAACAGCTTACAAGCAGAAGCCTTATCTAGTGCCTGCCTCCGCAGCACCTGTTGCCTGGTGTATACTGATAATGATCATGTTGAGGTTGGCGACAGCACTTTCACCTGTGCCCACTATAGCTCTATTTAGTATTTCAATTTTCTCCTTGAAGATCGGGATCCAGGTAGCTGACTCCTGAGCTCATGAATATCTATATACCATTTCGTCATGACACCGTACACGATATTGCCATCTACCTTTTTAAAAGTACCATTCACCACTGGCAGTGACGGATCCGATCCTCTGAAACTGATTGTCTTCAAAGAACAAGCACACAACTCGGTCTCAAACTTTGGTCTGGTCTCATTCAACGGCTTGTAAAGACCTCAAATCATCTTCTGAGAAGTGTAGGTCAGCAATGGGGTTTCCAACTTCCCATTATTCTCGTTGAAGTACTCCTTACCGAACCAATTTGTGGCCGAGCTCAACGATGTAGACTGGTGGTATGCTGCCAAGCTGTCAAATGACGGGATGCCCAATGCCTTCCATGTCGGTGGCCTTGGGCCTTGGCCCTTCTCTGTGCTTGCTAGGTGACTTGTCATTGATCCCAACACCGTCACAACTGGCTGATCAACAGCTGCTCCGCGCCTTTGTCAATCAAACTTCTCGGCCCGTCCCCACATTCGCGGCCTGAGAGCTCCGCAAAAAGTGACACAAAAAAACTCCACAAGAGTTTGTCACCCTCGGAAGCACACAAAACTCCAAGGACAACATCAACGTCAATCCAGTCCTGAACAAGGATAGCCAGGTCCACTGTCCAGTCTCCACCCATATCTTAAATCTTTAATCTTAAGCCACATGTCACATGACCTATTCATAGAGGTGAAGGGTGTTGGTAGCTGGCACGTTGAACCTAGGGGCGACCTAGGGGCGACCTAGGGGCTAGGGTACAGCCGGGGGTTCCCGCACTGCCCGGTGTCCGGGTTATATAATGTGGGTCCAGGGACCCAGATTCTCCTGGGTGTGGTGTCCGGGTGCCGTGATGGCGTGGTGACCGGGTGTTTCGGTCGTATATATGGACTCACCGGAGTAATGTGTCCGGGTGCGCACGGGCGCATAACCATGTAGCACTTACTATACCTGGTGGTAACTCACCATAACTCAAAGGTCGATGACCCAGACGTTGGTGCCATCCCCACGCAAAGCCTTCAATAGACGCATAAATCATTTGGGTGAGAATATAATCACATGAGCGAGCTTTTGCAACTCGTCAGACCCTTCAACCTTACCAGACCACGAAGTCCGAGCAGAGTTTCCATTTCATGCGGAGAACAGAACCTAGCAGACACAGAAGACTATCCACACAACCAACAGGACAGTCTCCAAAGCACAGAGGCCGAAAGGAGAGGGATAGGAGGTAGCCTAAGCAACTGGGCTCTCTGGCACGACACTGTAGAGCAAGAAGACAAGTGAAATGGCGGCTTGGTTTTGATACGTTAGACCGAACACAATGATACAGGTTGTACTCAGCTGCAGTGCTGGCTGGATGATTGGCTGGCTTAGGGGTAATTAAGGGTAATGCTGGCCACTCCAGCCAGCCAGCCATGGCTGGCTGTGGCTGGCTAATTAGGGCTCGCGGCGATAGGCTGGTCAGGGGCTATAATCAGGGCTACTCACTCAGGCACCACGTTATCTCCGAGATCGCACAAATCTGCACACCCTAAACCTTGACCCTAAACCTTGACGATCCGGTATGGGGGTGGCCACTGGTTCTACGGTACAATGGTGGTGCTTGTGCTGGTATGGCTGTATGGTACAGTGCTGGTTCTGGTCAATTAATATCCCGAGATCGACGAGATCACAGAGCACACCCCAAACCTTGCCAACACATATACATATAAACCCTACAATCACCACATCAACACACCAACACATCACCCATACAACCACACAACCCACACACACAAACCATACACAAAACGATGGACCTCGACGACCCGGTCATTCTGGCATACGAGGACGCCATTGACGCAGCAACCCAGGGAACCTACGACACGGAGCGCGCCACAGACACAACCACCTTGCCGCGTTACTTCTACGCAGAACTGTTCAGAACCTCCAGAATCACCAACTTGGCCCTCTTCCACCACGACAACCACCCGTCAGAACTCTTCTGGGAAACAACACCGACTCTGTGGAGACTCAACCTCTCGGTCTGCAAGAAGTTCCCCCTCGTCCTGTTCTCTTCCAGCGCAGGCACCACCGTCACCGTCGATGCCAGACTGCTTGCCATTTTCCACGAGAGATTGGCCAAGATCCCAGACTACACTCAAGCCACCGATGACATCTCGATCGAGAACCTGGAGAATGAGATTCTCGACCTGATGCCAAGAGGCGTTGGCCCAACTTCACTCAGAATCTACTACGGCTCCGTCGGCATCAGAGACGGCATGGGTTTCTACAACTACTGCAACACCATCTACGCCGACACAAGGGCCTTCCCAGACATTGGCATCTCCTTTGAGCAGACTTGTTGCTTCCCTGGCTGTGGTGTCTTGTTGGACGGCAACGTCAAGATTGTGCAACACTACTTCAAAGAGCACAGGGCCAGTATCCCAAACGATTATCTCATTGCCACCTACAACAACCAGCGTGAGGCCTACTTGCTGACCAAGTACGGTGAAAAGTGGAATGAGAAGAAACCCACGCAGCGTTTCCGTTACTACACCGCAGGTGGTTCCCAGCTTTGTTCCCTGAGGGTCTCGTGCCCTGCTGCCGTGGTTGCCGAGAATGAGAGGGCTGCCATGGTCCTTGAGCGTCTTGTTGGTGCTCGTGCTGCTGCTGCTCCAGGCCCTGCAGGGGCTGTTGGTGGTGCTGGTGCTGGTGGTGCTGGTGGTGCCGGTCATGGCGCTGATGGTCCCCGCGGTGCTATTGCCGGGTTCATCTACAAGGACATCACCATTGTCAACTCTCAGAACAGGTTTGGTGGTTCTGCGAACGACGAGTTCATCAGAGACCCGCGCGTCATCAACAAGTTCAAGTCTTTGATTGATTTGGGCGTGTACACGCAATTGGATGCGTTCCAGGAGTTGTCCTCCATTGTTGGAGTCATTGAGACTGGACTTGTTGTTATGGATGCCCTCATTGCTCTGAAGTTAAAGACCCAAAAAGGCACCTTGTGCGTACCGAACTCTGGAAGTGGCCCAAGGTTCTTGCCGATACTTGGATCACGTACCTGAACACATTCACCAAGTTTGTTACGCTGGGGCTGGTTGTTTCCAACGTTGAGCGTCTGGTCTTCACTGATGCCACCCTTGACGTCAACGAGAGACAGAGAATCAAGGCCCTCTTTGGTAACTTGTTTGAGCTGTGTCCCGACGTCAACAACTTGTTCAGACAGCTATTTGACACCACCAGAGCTCTTGCTGCCCACCGTGACTTACCAGGTTGGACCACCGCCAGAAGACATGCTGAAGATGTAAAGGCATTCACAGACCACGGGATATCCTCAGAACGCACTTTGAATTCTATTCAATTCATGGACAGCAAAGTGGGCCTTTTTCACCCAATGATAGAGTTGCTCTACACCATCTTCCACAAGGAGCTTGAGGTCCACATCAAAGGCGAGTCTCACGACGAGTTGATTGTCCGTCCTGATGAGAACGTTGTTGCCGAGGATGCTACTGCAGATGCAGTTGCTTTGAGAGAACTTGACATTGAAGACGGCGAAGGTGAAGGTGATGATGATGGTGACGCCGATCCAGCTCACATCGAGGAGGATCTTGCTCGTGAGAGAGACCGCCACAGAGTCATTCCCATTGTTCTCAACAACTTTGATGCCATTGAGGGTCCACCACCTCAGGCTAACCTTGATGACGCTGACGCTGAGCCTCAGTTCAAGTACCCTGAAGTGAGCAACTGGATCAGTGTCTCTCTCCTGTTCTGCTGCTGCCTTGGTGAAAAGGAGGTTAGGGGCGCCAGACAGCGTCAACGTTATCTCATCCACTTGAGTAAGAGCGTTACAAATGTCTTTTGGTACCATTTCTTGAAGCACATGGATGAGGGACTGCAGGTGCCTAGTTTGTTTGCTGGTTTTAAGATCCTCATAAATGGACTACTGACGGACTTGAAACCACCTCTCCCCTCGGGTGTCACCACGGTTGGTTCGTTAGCTTTGTCTTGGAAACGTGAGACCAATAGAGTTGTCGCAAACTCTGTTGCTCGCCGTGTGATCCGCTGTCGTCTGAACCCGTTGGATATGTCTGTATCAATCCAAAGGCTAGAGAACATGAACACTTTTGACAATACCAACTACAAGGCCAAATTCACACTGACCGACTTTAACGATGCAGTTATGAGAGGGTACCAACATGTCAGCGATGCATTGACCGATCTATTTGGAGTAAACACTGTCAACGAGATCATTGGCGAGAACAACAACAATTTGGACCACTGGTTGAGCTCGGATCCAGAAGCTTTATCTCCTTTCAATCTGGATGTAGCTTGGATCCACCAGATGACTGACAGAGTGAGGGCGGCGCCAGACTTTACTTTCCAAAAGTTTGCAGCAAAGCACGAGAGGCTCATGCTCACATTCTTCTCCAGCTTGCTTCTCAGTAACGGCGCCAACATGTTCCGTTGCAACGAGTTGTTCAATTCCTTTTGTGTTCCATCTACAGAGTTTCACCTGGACGGGTTTTTACCTATCTTATCGCTTTCAGAGTTTGGTCTTGTCAACACTCGTACCAAGAGTCCTCGTCAGAGATTGATTGTTGGTTACCAGATCATGTTCTACAAGTCCCCTAAGGTGATTGTCGCGATCTATTGTGTCGCTATGCGTGTGTATTTTGGACTGTTGGGTGAACATTTGGTAAATGTTGTTAGAGTTCCACGTCGTGAGGCGACGAAAACCATTTCAGATCTCGAGCAACGTCTTGTCTCCTTTGGTACTCTAGGCGTGGTTAACTCAGATGCATTCCGCCGTAAGCTGCTTCCATATCTTTACCGCCAGTTGGAGTTGAATGCTCAAGGTGGTGCCATCTTGGAGATCAGACAGCTCTGTATCCAACTCAACAGCTGTCTCACTTCAACCAGCGTGAGCGAGAGGGTCGTACAGCTGCGTGGTGAAATTGTACATCATCATACACAGGCAACTGAAGGTGCCTACTATCTTCACATGATTGGCAGAGACAATGGGATTGACGCTTCGATCTTGACAGCGTGCTATGAGAGTGTTACCAAGTTCAGAATCCTGATTGCTAACTTCACTAATGTGATGGGCGAGGGACCATTCCCCATGAGAGATCTGATGAGAAGAGTATTTGTTGGTGAAGGTGGTGGCCAAGTTGGGGGCCAAGTTGAGGAACAAGTCGGTGACCAAGTTGAGGAACAAGTTGAGGAACAAGCTGAGGACCAAGTTGAGGGACAAGCTGAGGGACAAGCTGAGGGCCAAGTTGATAGTGACTCCAGTAATGGCGGTGCTGACAGTGACTCCAGCGACTCCAGTGATGGATCTGATCCTGAGGACACCGAGGATAGACTGAGAGCAATGCGGTTGTTTATTGAGAACCATCACCGCCTGGCTCGTGAGCGAAACTTGCAGCTTCGTGTCCAGGTACAGCCACAACTGCAGGCACCAGTCTCCCCAAGCTCTGCAGATGACGATGAATTTGGTAACCAAACGGAGATCATTATTCTTGAGACTGATGATGATGATGATGATGATGATGATGATGATGATGATGATGGCAATGAGGCAATGGATGGCATCGTTGTGAAGGGTGAGAGAGGAGTGCGGAATGGCTTGGATGATGAGGTGGAGTGCATCAATCTTCTGTCGGACGATGAAGTGGACCACACGACTGGGAGAATCTTCTCAGGTGGTATGTCCAGTGACCTTGATACTTCCCTTATTCCTTCTGATGGTCCATCACCAGTCGCGCCCAAGAGAGGAAGAAAGCGTGACTTCACGGAAGTGATTGAGCTGTACTAACGTTGTATATCAGTGTAATTGTATGACTGCTAGAACTGATGTAGACTGTGGCACAACTAGCATGATGTGGTGCTGTTGTTGTTGCTGTTGTTGTTGCTGTTGTTGTTGCTGTTGTTGTTGCTGTTGTTGTTGCTGTTGTTGTGGATGTTGTTGTGGATGTGCTTGTGGATGTGCGTGTGGATGTGCGTGTGAAAGGCGTCTGGTAGGTAAAGTGGAAGATAAGGCAACACAGGGATGGACGTTGTATCGTGGAGGATGACGTGGAATATGAAGTGAAAGAAGTAGCAAATCGAGTAGCAGCAGTGGAGAACATGGTTAACTTTCGGTTGTCAGTGTAGAAAGGCCAATGTAAGTGACACTAACAGTGACGTGGATGAAGGTCTCGGGACTGTAGAGAAGAAAGTTGGAAGGATCAACCGCATGAGTGCTGGGTACAGTGTGAGGGACAGTAGTGGCTGCACTGGCTATTCAACCCATGAGTTGCCGTGTCCACCGTGATACCAACCTTTGAACAATGTTCACCCGTTGATTTTATGCGAGGTATCGAGTTGGTGGAAGTCGTGGAAGAACGGAGAAACACGGAGAAGGCGGTAGTGTGAAGTGCAATGATGGCAGCTCAGCATCTCAGCAGCTCTATAGCAGTGGCAGTGGATGCGAGAGCAATGTTCAGACGGTATTTGCGTGTTTACCCCTGAATTTTGGAAAGTCGAAAGAGTGTAACGCTTGGTGGCCGCGGAAGAGTTCTAGCAGCATGTGATGCATCAGCGTGTTAGCGGTGATCAAGTGTGTATATGCATGAGGGATGAGCAGTCCTAGAAGATGTTGTGTTGTGGTTGATGCTGTTGTTGTTGTTGTGTTGTTGTGTTGTTGTTGTGATAGTGTGTGCGTACCAGATGAGAATTGCAAACAGTGAGAGAGGAATAATTGAGGGGATTTGAGGAGGTTATCAGTGATGTCTCAGGTGTGAGACGGTGGTAGTTTTCCAATTAAAGCATTACTTCTTTGAAAGTATGATTTTTCACAAAAACATAGACTATCATTAGTTATCAAATTATGTGATGGTGAATGAGAGGTTGTCGTTTTTTGAGAAATTGTTCAATATATGCAAAAGTTGTAGTATTGGTGTTTTAAGTTGATTAGAGTGATGTAGAGTGATGTTAGAATGGGTCAGAGTATTAGTGGTAGTTGTAGTAGGGTGTAACATAAGGGTATGTAAGTTTTAAGTGATATTTGGGAAAAAGTGATGGACGAGCAGGGAGTCGAACCTGAGATCTTGGCGTGTGTGAGGAAAAAAGTGTTACCAACTAGGCCACACAAGGAGTGTCCGAAAGTGGAAAATTTCCAGATTTAGGGCAACGGAGGCAGCACGTGATGACTCCTCAAGACTATGGAGCACATGAGTAATGTGCGGGTGTATATAATGCAGTCACACATGTAACACCTGCACACCATTTGGTGGTTGGTGACACATATTTTCTCACTTGATATAAAATAATACTGAAGTTATATATTCTTTTTTGGTTATTTATTAAATCTTATTTCTTAGACTGTCCGAAAGCGGCAACTTTCTGGTAAGGGCCGCATATTCTGGTAAACGCCACAAAACATTCAAACATTTTGGTCGGGACCAAATAGGTGTCTGGTAAAGGCCGCAAGTTTTGTTAAACGCCACAGAAACATCCAGACATTTTGGTTAGGGATGTCTGGATGTGGTGTCTGGATGTGGTGTCTGGATGTGGGTGTCTGGATGTGGTGTCTGGATGTGGTGTCTGGATGTGGTGTCTGGATGTGGTGTCTGGATGTGGTGTCTGGATGTGGTGTCTGGATGTGGTGTCTAGATGTGTTGTCTGGATGTGGTGTCTGGATGTGGTGTCTGGATGTGGTGTCTGGATGTGGTGTCTGGATGTGGTGTCTGGATGTGGTGTCTGGATGTGGTGTCTGGATGTGGTGTCTTGGATGTGGTGTCTGGATGTGGTGTCTGGAGGGTGGGTCTGGATGTGGTGTCTGATGTGGTGTCTGGATGTGGTGGCTGGATGTGGTGTCTGGATGTGGTGTCTGGATGTGGTGTCTGATGTGGTGTCTGGATGTGGTGTCGATGTGGTGTCTGGATGTGGTGTCTGGATGTGGTGTCTGGATGTGGTGTCTGGATGTGGTGTCTGGATGTGGTGTCTGATGTGGTGTCTGGATGTGGTGTCGATGTGGTGTCTGGATGTGGTGTCTGGATGTGGTGTCTGGATGTGGTGTCTGGATGTGGTGTCTGGATGTGGTGTCTGATGTGGTGTCTGGATGTGGTGTCGATGTGGTGTC